>CM018680.1:24711376-25179891 GCA_009363875.1 Mikania micrantha
ATAAATAAAATTTTATAAACAGTTTATGGAGCATGCTTTCAGTATCCAAAACAGTAAAAAGAAAAGGGATCACATGAACTCACCTGGTTGCTTTAACTGGTTCCTTTTGTTCCTGTACAAACATGTCATTGTGCCACTATGCATGATTTGCTATGCTCCCAGAGTTATCATCAAAGCAAGTTCCTATTTGTATTCATCTATACATGTATAAGTTGTAGATTTCATACCTTATGGTTGTTACTGTGGTCGAGCTCTTTGGGTTAATGTGTTTAAAGTTTACTGCTTAAAGTTTCATTTTATTACCATACATACAAAATCTTACCTTGTATTGTACGTAAAAAAAATGTATGAGAAATGTTGATATTATTTGTTGTTTAGTATAGCTACTAGTATGCTACTATATGTGACTAGTATGTTTATGGTCTTCTAAGAAAATTAGGGTTTTATCATGACCAATGGACTTATATTTTAAAGTTGGTTCACCTAGTTTGAGAGTTTGAGGAACATCAATAAAAATTGTTTAAGTATAATACTAGCCATGGTGTCTTACTAATAATATAAATTAATGTAACACACAAGGTATTACAAAACAATAAGATAATTATTATAAACATATTCACTTAACTTAATAGGTATTTCATACATCACAAAATAGTTTCAATACATTAATATCTAAGATTTTACATGTTGTATTTATTGTATATACTAACTATTGTACTTATTTTAAATATTGAATAAGAAAGTGTTTAAAGTATTCATAATTTATTTTCTATGTTTAAATGTAAGGGAACACTCCTATATGAATCAATTATCAAGGATAATAATAATAATAATTTCACTAATGATATTAATATCGGTTTATTGATAAATTTTTAATTATGAGTAAAACTATAAAAATGGTATCATATATTATATGTTAAGATAATCATTATGTTTTTAATAAGTTCATATTCATATAAATAATAAATTGAAAGTCATGAAAACATTCTTTAGCAATATGCTTAATGTGTTGACTAAAATGTAGAAAGTTACTAAGTATTCTTATCAATATTTAAATCGACACTTTTGTTAAGTTATTATTTGTTTAACACTAGCATATTACATATTATATAGGTATGCACATCATTATTATAAAATCCACCCTTATTTATATTTTGATTATTCATAAATGTATAAAATCAATGGTTAACATGTTGAATTAATCATGTTTATAAACATATGATTATACATAAACTATTTATCGTATTTTAAATCATCTTGCTAAGTTTATCTATAACATGCATAACTAGTTACTAAATCACCATATTTTATGACCATATATATGTGGAGAATTTGTTATACTTTTACACCCTTTATATGTAGAGATATATGTATACATATATACATATAGACACACACCCACGTACACATATGTATAGTGGCTGAGTTTCATTATTTGAATCTAATACTTTTATTAAGTTTTAATTTATAAATAACAATAAATTCGTATCCTCAATGTGACAAGTTTAAATTAAATTTTAATAAGTATCCATGTTATATGTTTAGATTTTAATACCCATTTGTTAAGTGTACAAATACATATAATGATGTGATTATATATAATCGCCTATTAAATTTTATTATTCACTTGACTAAACATAAATTCTTGTAACTTATAAGAACACTAGAGATGTTTACATTTGTAAAACATAAAAGTTTGTAATGTTCTAAATTCATGTATATATATACATCTCACCATCTTACTCGTTTAATGGTTTCGTTAAACATTTTTGTTATTAGCTAACTATCATGAATCATATTTTATCCTATTTAACCCAAATACTCAACCACCTTACTTGCTTATTTAAACAATAATCATACATTAAAAGTTAATGGCGCGCGATTTTACCTTCCCACTCGTTTAATTCACGTACAGTCTAATTTAATTAACCGATCGTATGTTTCATAATCCGAACATGTTTCTAGACTCGTTTTTAAATAACGAAATAAATCGAGCGATCGGTTTTTGCTAATGCCCAAGGCTGTCCGGGTTTGACCCGTTCCATCCACGTCTGACTTTCGTTGACCGAAGCTTGGAACACGCTAAAACCCTAATCTCTTGTACCTCCATTCTCCGGCCACCACCATAGCTGTTCCACCGTCACTAGCCACCTCATATGGACCATTACAGCCACATGGAACCATCCAAAATACACGTTTTAGAACAAAATAATCGAGTGAATGTCAATGCATATGTAGATCGGAGCTGTTTAAGTCATTTATTACCTTAGGAAGTTGGTTTTAGGGTGGAACACGGCTCGAACAGCCTCTACCGCCGCCCAAACCACCGCAGCCGACCACCTCCTTCACAAGAATCGTACAAAAACGCACTCATATCAACAATAACCCTCAAGAAAACGACATGCATGTGTAAATCGGATGTGATCTTGTCATTCCTTACCTTCTGTTCTTCGGCTGGAGTGGAGGAGCCACCAGTATCACCTTGTACAACGCGAATCGTGCCGCTACTGCGGCCCTAGGTGGAACCCTAGCCGCTACCACCACTGCATGCACCCTCCTATGCTCATTCCACCATCTGGTAACCCCGGCGACTACCTCAAACTCGACCTGGGTCCTTAGCCGCCGTTCGTTTGGGTAAAAACCCTAGCCGCCGTCGCATTTATCGCCCCTTTTTGACCCCTCTAGAGTCGATATCTTGCGAAGCTGAAGAAGGAAGGGCTGTAGAGCGCAGGGAGAGGAGATCGGTGATGTCGTCCTCTTGTTCCACCGCCGTGGTGCCGCCGTAGCTCCGCCGTGAGCCGCCTTGGACCGCCGCTACTCATTTCTCTCTTTCTCTCGGTTATATTTGAACGAATGGAAGCACACACACACAAAAAGTGTGGTGTGCGGCTGGTGAAAAAGTGAGGGGAACAAGGAGGGAGCTCCTTTTATACTTAGGGTTAAATCTAGGGTTTAAACGCGTTTTAGATCCGTCTAGCGATCGTATTTCGTTTTCGCTTATCATTTCTTGACCCGACACTTCCCAACTTACATAAAAATAAATAATAATAATATTAGAATGTTTATTTTGCCCGTTATAATAAATTTGTTCAATTAATTCCATCGAAACACGATAATTATTGCGTATACGACATATTTAACAGATTTAATGTTTTAACGCGTTAATTAAAATTCTTGTATCTTTAATATTGTAAATATTTTTAAATAGGTATTTATCAAGGCTATGTACCTCAGCTCGGGAGTCAGATCGTTTAATTAGTTAATACCGATGTTCACACATTACGTTCAGTTTAAAATCCTTAATAGGTCTAATTGGGCCTAAGCTTCTTATTGGGCTTTCAATGGGCCTATTTGGGCCTTCACATCTTATTGAGTCTTGATATTTTATTGGGCATTTATATCGCATTGGGCCTTTATATCCAATTACAATTTAATGTATAAGTTTGTTGGGATTTTCTAACAGTTGTTACATTCTCCCCAACTTAAAAGAATTTCGTCCTCGAAATTAGCTGTTACTACGGTTTAGCATGTTCGAATAGTTGTGGGTATTTTTTTTTTTTTTTTGATGCATCTCTTCTCAAAGCTAAAATCTGGTTTATCATTTCTAAGTATCACTATGCTCTAGTCCATCCTAAGGGACTGCCATTTTAACTAATCTGGTATAAAATTTTTATTTATTATGGCATGAAATGTTGACAAAGATCCTAATAATTATGAACAGTAAAGCCTAGCTAGAAGTGTCAGTCTATATATATTACAGTTTAACTGTTCATAAGCTGTCATAATTAAAAGTTCACATAAATAAACTTTATTCTCATTAAAAATGTTCCATAAATTACCAAGTTACAATCTAGTTTCCCACATGTTTCATTACGCATCCATTGCATCAATAGTTTCCAAAACCTGATCAATTTGATCTTGTTTCCAAACATAATGTTTCATCTTATATTGAATGTAACCAATTGGTGTCAAGGCTCACAATTCCTTGATCATGTATCTGAATACAATGTTTCTTACAACATAAACATAGAAATCAATTATACATATTGTTCATTTATTGTCTCATCTAAGTTATTAATATAATTAACTCACTTATACATGACATTTGGCACAAAATTGTACATAATGTAAATCAATTTGCATTCTTGGTTACTTTCTTTTACACCATACATTTATGATTTCTTATCTGAGTCTACCAAGTTATTTATTGCTAAACATATCTTTGTTTTCTAAAACCAATAGAGTGAAAGTAACATTCCAAGTAAACGAAGTCTAACGTATAGATTATCAACGACTAAGGTGTAACCGACATATTTTAAATAGTTTAGTTAGGATACAAACCAAATTATGATCATTTCAATAAAGCACAATCACTTTTTATGTTGAATCCAGCTAATGTCTTAACTATGTACAAATGGAGTTATTGATTCTATAAGCCTTGAATAACAAAGAATAGGCTCCAATGAGATAACGATGGTACTACTAAAAGAAGCTAAGGGTTTTATCGAAATATTTGGGCCGAGAAATCTTCAGACTAAGTATGTTATCTTAACTTAGGGAGTATAATCGTGATGATGCCTATGTGCTTCATGGATGAATTCGAGAGGTTGACGAAGAATCCCTGAATTAAGGCTATTATGGAATTCCAAAGTAACAAAATAACAAAGATAGATGGGTTAGATTTCAAATCGAATCGATTACTTTAGATATGCAAAGGATTTTGATTCACTGCTTGTGTCGGGATATTACTCAGAATTATTTCAAGTGTTTGCAACAATTATCACTTTCTTCGAAACTTTTTAGAATAATAATTAAAGAATAATTCATCATTCGTGGGGATAGCATCATCTTGTTTGAATATGTCAAACTTTATGTTCATCTGGTTTGGAATATAAGAAACTGGAGATACAAAGATTCAAAGAGGCTTTCTTCCTTACCAAGAAAAGTCGAGGAGTAGTTCTTTCAAAGGCTACTAATCGAATGAAATTATATCGGGAATTTTAGAAACATTAATAGTATGTTATTGTATAAAGGAACGAATGGAGCATTTAAAAGACGTACAGAAACAATTACAAGCTAAACGAACGAGGGTACCTTTTGTTCTAGTGTGGTTACAACTTGATCTCTTTCAGTAAGTCCTTCTAACTAGCCTTTCGACACGCATCACCCTAATGATGACTTCTTGCACCGAAACCTCAATTGTGTGCTTGTTGAGATTGAGCTATTGATTTTCATTAATAATTCCATGAATGTACCCACTTTTGCGAACAAATAGACATGACTTTCGTATATGATACTATCTATTCCAATGATACATTATCTATCATTTATCCCTTTGTCATTGATACATGAAGTTATGAGATGTAGAAGTATAGGTTGTTATTGGTTTCGCAATAGGTCTGACAAATAGGTATGACAAATAAGTATTTCATGGTTTTGCGCAGTGGATAGAATGTTCTAGATTTTTTTTTTCCTTCACATTATGTAGATGACCATAACTTCATTGTGTCATCGCTCTCTTTGCCAGGTTCATTGTCTATCTTCTTGTCTGATCATTTTATTTCATCCCTTAAATTATGGTCTACTAATTTTCTTCTCGTGATAAGATTTTCAACGTATCTCATTGTCATGAATCCTCTTGATGTAAATATTTTATTGATACTACGTCTCGAAGTGATGAAAAGGTGCATTAGACTCGAACGTGATCTTCACTACTATCCTCAAAGTATGACAGATATTTTCATAGTTTTCACTCTTGAGGTTGACTTTTCGCAAATGATTTTTAACTTTTTATGCTACCTTCTTGTAGCTTTTCTTCTTACAATTTAACACATTCTATCTTATTTGAGATTGATCCTCCTAATTTACTTCCTTGCAGTCCTTCCATACTGCTTAATCCTGGTAACAACACTATCTTCCTCCGGTGACAATCTAGATTAGTTGTCCTTCTTGCTAATTCACTTCATTATCTCTTGATGATGTTTGTACGAGTGAATTCCGATGTAGATCCACCAATGATTAAAATCTCCAAAGTTCCCAAACTCTTCAATTTCAAGATATCCCTTCCTGCACTATGGAGTGGTCGGTATTAACTAGTGTCTTTCGTGTAACTACTCATGAGTTCGGCTTGTTGAAATTTTATAAGTTGTATACCATGAGAATTCTTCTGGTTTTTATATTTCTGTTTAAATGTTTTAGCTGTTATACTACTTGTCATAACACTCAACAATAACACTATCCCAATGTACCGAACATAGTTTATATATAGGGCATACGTAGAGTCAGGCTACCTGCCTTATCAGCCGCCAGCCCACCACTGTTTCGATATATTACGATAGTGTCCTTGCCAAACGTCTTTGACTGTAGATATATTAGTAAACACTTATCAACTAAACAATTTCCTCTATCATACTACACATGTTCATAAGATTCACATTGATGCTATGATGCAAATACTGTTTCCTGCAGTTGATCTTCAATGCTTCTCAAAACATTTATTGGCACTATAAAATCTTCTAATCTAAGATTAAATCCTTCACCACTTAATCCTTCACTTCTTCTTTTTTTCCGATAATCATCAATTCTAATGGTTTGAAGATCGTCTTTTCCTCTTGGTGTTAATTACCTTCCTTCCCCTTGCTATAATTCGGTAGCCGGTACTGATCGTCGTGTATCAATGTGTATGGAGGTCTCGCTTGCCAAAACAATGAAGTTTTCTTCAAGCAATATTAGGATGCTTAGATGAATCCCATCTTTAGTCTTCGATATGCCGTATACTAAATGACCTTAGCGTCTTCTCTTTTACCTTGCTATCAAAGAATATCTTGATCACTCTTATGATCCATGGGGAATACCTTCTTCTCATGACAACCTAACTTCTCAAATTATGTTCTAGGCCAGTAGCTTCATGTTCCATCTATCATATTCACTAAGTGGTGCTCCTTTAAGAATTTATGTATTGTTCGTATATGTCGTCGTTATATAGTTTAGAATCAGTGGTTCGATCGACGGAGTGGATAGGAAAGAGTCAAGATGGTGAATCAAATTGCTTATGAAATAGTATCTCTGGAACGGAATTTCAAGTGGTAGAATAAATTAAACTTCATATTAAAGGTTCACATTCCTGCTGTGTGAACTAAGGAATTTCCTCCCAATAGCATACAATTCCATTACTTTAGCTATCAAGAACTGGGGAATGGTTAAGTCAAGGGCGTGTACATTAGAGTCTAAAAAGAATTAATTGTTGATGAAAGTTTAGAGATCGAAGATGAACTATTAAGGATAACAGAAATAGTGATTACAGACAACAATGGTAGTTGGTTATTAAAGGTGACTAACCTAATGACGATATGAGAAACGGTGAAATGAAGAGTTTCTCAAGTTTATACGTATGATAATTTGAATCTGAAGGTAGTATGTGTCGCAATACATTGATGTCATCACCTGCTTTCTCCTGGGTCTTTGTGATTTTTCACTCACTCGTGTAGCTGTGTGGTTAGTTGAGGAGTACGCATAGTTGATGGTCATAATCAAACTTCTGTGGCTATAAATATAAATTTGATAAAAAGTACAAAGAAATTTTTAAATTTGTAGAATAGAACAGAAGATTCTTGGACGCCTTAAAAGGATTGGAAGTTGACAACCTACATACCTTGATAACAAAGAAGTCATGATTCCCATAATATTTGAGGTAAAAAGAATATAAGAATACGGGAACGTCGTTTCTACTAGGATAGAAGGAATGAAGAGAAGATAACGTACCATAAAATCTTCGTTGACCTCTTGTGACTTAAATCCTATGCTCATCTCCCAATGTCAACTAATGTTTGTTCCAACACTTCTTAACATAACAAGTATTTATATGAATATGCATAAACATTATGTTCAAATTTTATTTTATGAGTGTCTTAGAACTTCCCATGTAACTTCAAATTCACCATTATGTGTGCACCCATAATCCTAAATTTGATTTACATGATTGTTCTAGTTTAACCATTCATGTGCTTCATATGCCTGGGTATTCATGGTCTCACTAGTATCATGTTTCTATATGTTTAGGCCCCTAGATTTATCAGGTTAAAGTCTAGGAACTTATCCTAAGGTTCCTAATTCGCTAAAACCTTTGGCTCTGATACCAACCTGTCACAACCCAACCAGGGGCTTGACTAACGATTGATTCAAAACACAAAGTAGCGGAAGACAAAATAAATAATTTACAATTCAACCAAAGGTTTAGTCTAGATACCTAATTTGTTTACAACAAATCTAAAGACATGATTTAACTAGTGGGAGACTTTCTAGAGTTATTAGGTCCATCCAGGCATCAGCACACTTTATTAATCTTTAAGCCAAGTTCTTGTTTTCCATGTAGTGTTCTTGTTCAAGCAACCCTGTATCTGAGTCATACCTGTTTCTAATTACCTGAAAGACATGCTAAAATACGTCAACTAAAAAGTTGGTGAGCTCATGAGTTTTAGTTTACAGACATAATAATAAATAGCATGTGATAATTCAAAAACAATACAACCAACCCTGTTCCATGCTCGGGCGTTTGCCTCATACACTGTTAGCCCACAACATGGTCAAACCAAATATACTTCCCAATTCCGAGACCCGTTCCTGCTCTCGGTCATTTATGTATCATAAGAATATATGCCACAACGGTTGCTGTTAACCTCAGTGGGGTTTCAACCTTTCTTTTACAAGGCCACCCTTTCGGGCCACTGTGCGTGGGGGATTCCCCAAGTAGTACTACCCATATACTCACCGGCTCTCCTTATGAGTTAATGGTTGTAAATTATGTTTAATGTCTAGGGGAAGCAATTTTATTGAAACGGACGTTCATTATCACATAAATAAATTTTATAAACAGTTTATGGAGCATGCTTTCAGTATCCCAAAACAGTAAAAAGAAAAGGGATCACATGAACTCACCTGGTTGCTTTAACTGGTTCCTTTTGTTCCTGTACAAACATGTCATTGTGCCACTATGCATGATTTGCTATGCTCCCAGAGTTATCATCAAAGCAAGTTCCTATTTGTATTCATCTATACATGTATAAGTTGTAGATTTCATACCTTATGGTTGTTTACTGTGGTCGAGCTCTTTGGGTTAATGTGTTTAAAGTTTACTAGCTTAAAGTTTCATTTTATTACCATACATAACAAAATCTTACCTTGTATTGTACGTAAAAAAAAATGTATGAGCAAATGTTGATATTATTTGTTGTTTAGTATAGCTACTAGTATGCTACTTATGTGACTAGTATGTTTATGGTCTTCTAAGAAAATTAGGGTTTTATCATGACCAATGGACTTATATTTTAAAGTTGGTTCACCTAGTTTGAGAGTTTGAGGAACAATCAATAAAAATTGTTTAAGTATAATACTAGCCATGGTGTCTTACTAATAATATAAATTAATGTAACACACAAGGTATTACAAAACAATAAGATAATTATTATAACATATTCACTTAACTTAATAGGTATTTCATACATCACAAAATAGTTTCAATACATTAATATCTAAGATGTTTTACATGTTGTATTTATTGTATATACTAACTATTGTACTTATTTTAAATATTGAATAAGAAAGTGTTTAAAGTATTCATAATTTATTTTCTATGTTTAAATGTAAGGGAACACTCCTATATGAATCTATTATCAAGGATAATAATAATAATAATTTCACTAATGATATTAATATCGGTTTATTGATAAATTTTTAATTATGAGTAAAACTATAAAAATGGTATCATATATTATATGTTAAGATAATCATTATGTTTTTAATAAGTTCATATTCATATAAATAATAAATTGAAAGTCATGAAAATATTCTTTAGCAATATGCTTAATGTGTTGACTAAAATGTAGAAAGTTACTGAGTATTCTTATCAATATTTAAATCGACACTTTTGTTAAGTTATTATTTGTTTAACACTAGCATATTACATATTATATAGGTATGCACATCATTATTATAAAATCCACCCTTATTTATATTTTGATTATTCATAAATGTATAAAATCAATGGTTAACATGTTGAATTAATCATGTTTATAAACATATGATTATACATAAACTATTTATCGTATTTTAAATCATCTTGCTAAGTTTATCTATAACATGCATAACTAGTTATTAAATCACCATATTTTATGACCATATATATGTGGAGAATTTGTTATACTTTTACACCCTTTATATGTAGAGATGTATGTATACATATATACATATAGACACACACCCACGTACACATATGTATAGTGGCTGAGTTTCATTATTTGAATCTAATACTTTTATTAAGTTTTAATTTATAAATAACAATAAATTCGTATCCTCAATGTGACAAGTTTAAATTAAATTTTAATAAGTATCCATGTTATATGTTTAGATTTTTAATACCCATTTGTTAAGTGTACAAATACATATAATGATGTGATTATATATAATCGCCTATTAAATTTTATTATTCACTTGACTAAACATAAATTCTTGTAACTTATAAGAACACTAGAGATGTTTACATTTGTAAAACATAAAAGTTTGTAATGTTCTAAATTCATGTATATATATACATCTCACCATCTTACTCGTTTAATGGTTTCGTTAAACATTTTTGTTATTAGCTAACTATCATGAATCATATTTTATCCTATTTAACCCAAATACTCAACCACCTTACTTGCTTATTTAAACAATAATCATACATTAAAAGTTAATGGCGCGCGATTTTACCTTCCCACTCGTTTAATTCACGTACAGTCTAATTTAATTAACCGATCGTATGTTTCATAATCCGAACATGTTTCTAGACTCGTTTTTAAATAACGAAATAAATCGAGCGATCGGTTTTTGCTAATGCCCAAGGCTGTCCGGGTTTGACCCGTTCCATCCACGTCTGACTTTCGTTGACCGAAGCTTGGAACACGCTAAAACCCTAATCTCTTGTACCTCCATTCTCCGGCCACCACCATAGCTGTTCCACCGTCACTAGCCACCTCATATGGACCATTACAGCCACATGGAACCATCCAAAATACACGTTTTAGAACAAAATAATCGAGTGAATGTCAATGCATATGTAGATCGGAGCTGTTTAAGTCATTTATTACCTTAGGAAGTTGGTTTTAGGGTGGAACACGGCTCGAACAGCCTCTACCGCCGCCCAAACCACCGCAGCCGACCACCTCCTTCACAAGAATCGTACAAAAACGCACTCATATCAACAATAACCCTCAAGAAAACGACATGCATGTGTAAATCGGATGTGATCTTGTCATTCCTTACCTTCTGTTCTTCGGCTGGAGTGGAGGAGCCACCAGTATCACCTTGTACAACGCGAATCGTGCCGCTACTGCGGCCCTAGGTGGAACCCTAGCCGCTACCACCACTGCATGCACCCTCCTATGCTCATTCCACCATCTGGTAACCCCGGCGACTACCTCAAACTCGACCTGGGTCCTTAGCCGCCGTTCGTTTGGGGTAAAAACCCTAGCCGCCGTCGCATTTATCGCCCCTTTTTGACCCCTCTAGAGTCGATATCTTGCGAAGCTGAAGAAGGAAGGGCTGTAGAGCGCAGGGAGAGGAGATCGGTGATGTCGTCCTCTTGTTCCACCGCCGTGGTGCCGCCGTAGCTCCGCCGTGAGCCGCCTTGGACCGCCGCTACTCATTTCTCTCTTTCTCTCGGTTATATTTGAACGAGTGGAAGCACACACACACAAAAAGTGTGGTGTGCGGCTGGTGTAAAAGTGAGGGGAACAAGGAGGGAGCTCCTTTTATACTTAGGGTTAAATCTAGGGTTTAAACGCGTTTTAGATCCGTCTAGCGATCGTATTTCGTTTTCGCTTATCATTTCTTGACCCGACACTTCCCAACTTACATAAAAATAAATAATAATAATATTAGAATGTTTATTTTGCCCGTTATAATAAATTTGTTCAATTAATTCCATCGAAACACGATAATTATTGCGTATACGACATATTTAACAGATTTAATGTTTTAACGCGTTAATTAAAATTCTTGTATCTTTAATATTGTAAATATTTTTAAATAGGTATTTATCAAGGCTATGTACCTCAGCTCGGGAGTCAGATCATTTAATTAGTTAATACCGATGTTCACACATTACGTTCAGTTTAAAATCCTTAATAGGTCTAATTGGGCCTAAGCTTCTTATTGGGCTTTCAATGGGCCTATTTGGGCCTTCACATCTTATTGAGTCTTGATATTTTATTGGGCATTTATATCGCATTGGGCCTTTATATCCAATTACAATTTAATGTATAAGTTTGTCTGGTTGGTTCAGGATTCAGATATGACAGAAATCCGAATCTACAAATGATCATCTAAAACAAAATTGAAAATAGAAAATCTTTTTGTATTTTTCTGAAACAACCACTACAACTGTAGAAACAATAACTAAAAATAAATAAACACATGTTTTTGTGAGAAGTCCATTAATAAAATAACACATATCTCTAATCACATCACATTATCTTCAGTAAATGATTTACTTCAAACACAATTTTATTATGATACGATTACTGATATGTTTGTCCAAAATTAAACCAAACAATACACAACTACTAAACAAACTTTATGATCGCTCATATTTTTTGATTGAGTTCCCCATTTCATTTCACCATTAAAGATCAAAGTCAGTTCAAAACTCATTTCTGCATATCTTAAAACCAGTCATCATGAATTCAATAAGATTCAAACATTTATTATCTTATTGTATTTTTCTTGTTCTATCCAAATGGATGGCTTCAGCTAGGTCCGTCCCAGCAATATGGCACATGTATGGAATCGAACTTAATTTGTTTAAGTATTTCTCAAGCTTAATACCAGCTTGCATTAGGTTTTCTTCAAGCTTAATACCAGCTTGTTTTTGATTTTCATCAAGCTTAATACCAGCTTGTTTTTGATTTTCATCAAGCTTAATACCAGCTTGCCTTTATTTTTCTTTGAATGAAACCTCATTTGATTCCATGATGACAGGTGTATGCTTGATTTGAGTCAAAAACTGGTTCTCACTCAAGTGGTTTTATAACATGAGTCCCACAGATCAAACTTTCTAAGTTATCACAAGTTGTTTATTCATTCTGTATAGTCAGCCTATCAGTACATCCCATCACAATTCTCTTGTGATTTTAGTTCATACATTCACTTCTGTTTCTGTGACATAATAGATTAATGTATTACTTTATAAAACAAGACCGTCTCAATTTTTAATTTTTCTATTGTTTTTGGTTTTTCAAATTTTCTATTGTTTTTGGTTTTTCAAATAACAGAATATCTCCCCCTAAAAACCTAAAAACAGAAAATCTTTTTGAGTTTTTGATGAAGAAAATAAACTATACAGAACAAAATTTAAGAACTGGACTAAAATAAACAAAGTAAAAACTAGCAAAGAAAAATGATGATCATTTGTTAGACTCAGATGAGGATTGAACTTCATCCTTTTGGAAAACACCATTAACCGATAACAGATATAAAAATCTGGGTTTGTCAAATGCTTTTGTAAAAAGATCGGCTTTTTGGTGATCGGTTTGAATTTTCACTACATCGATTAATTTCTTTTCAAAACAATCACGTATGAAGTGATATTTTATGTCGATGTGTTTAGTTTTGGAGTGCTGAACAGGATTTTTAGTGACAGCAATGGCAGCAGTGTTATCAACATATATAGGAGTGTTAGAAAAATGTAACCCATAGTCCCTGAGTTGCTGTTGAATCCAGATGATTTGTGAACAACAATTAGCAGCAGCAATGTATTCAGCTTCACAGGTTGAAGTAGACACCGATGTCTGCTTCTTGCACTGCCAGGTGACTAATCGGTTTCCAAAGAACTGACATCCTGCAGATGTTGATTTGAAATCTCTCTTGCATCCACCATAATCTGAATCACTATATGCAGTAAGCTCAAAATTATCATCATTAGGGTACCATAAGCCAAGTTCCGGTGTACCCTTCAGATAACGCATAATCCATTTGACAGCAATGAGATGAGATACTCTTGGTTTTGATTGATAGCGTGCACACAAGCAAGTAGCGAACATGATATGTGGCTGAGAAGCAGTAAGATACATAAGAGATCCAATCATTCATCGGTACAGAGTGGCATCAATTAACTCCCCCTTTTCGTCTGGAGTAATCTCGTGATTAATCGCCAGTGGGGTACCAGCAGGCTTTGCATCAGACATACTGAACCGGCTCAGAATGTCACCAACGTATTTGGTTTGATGAATGAAAATCCCTGCCTCAGACTGATCCACCTGCAGGCCCAAGAAAAATTTCATCTCTCCCATAGAACTCATTTCAAATTTTTCTTTCATAACCTTCTCGAATTCCTTGCACAGACTATCATTTGTGGAACCAAAAATTATGTCGTCCACATATACTTGCACCAAGAGTAAATCACTGTCCTTCTCACGGATGAATAATGTGCAGTCAATGACACCTCTTCTGAACCCGTTGTTCAGAAGGTGAGTAGAAAGTGTCTCATACCACGCTCGTGGAGCTTGATGCAATCCATATAAGGCTTGTCTAGCTTGTAGACTTGTCACGATGCAATGGATCCTCAAACCCGGGAGGTTGACTGACATACACTGTTTCACTGATAACACCGTGAAGGAACGCACTCTTAACATCCATTTTATAAACTTTGAACTTCTTAAAGGATGCATAAGCCAAGAAAATACGAATGGCTTCGAGTCGAGCAACTGGAGCAAATACCTCATTATAGTCCAACCCTTCTATCTGTCTGAATCCTTGAACCACCAGACGTGCCTTGTTTCGCACTATGATCCCGTGATCATCTTTCTTGCAACGAAGAACCCATCGAGTGCCAATGACTTTTGCACCTTTAGGTCTGTCAACCAATTGCCAGACACCTAACTTTTTGAATTGCAAAAGTTCTTCTTGCATTGCATCAACCCATGATTCTTCCTTCAGCGCTTCAGTGACAGTACGCGGTTCAACTTGAGAAATAAATCAGGAATGAGCACAAAAGCTTACATCTGAAAAATCAAGAATGTCAGCAAGACCACCTGAAGAAATCTGACTTCGAGTCTTCACTCCATCCAAAGGACTCCTAATAATGTTGTCTTGAGGATGAATACGATTAATTCTTCCAACAGGATGAGCTGGAACCTCAACCTCAGGATCTAAGTTATTCAGATTCAAATCCTCAAGACCCGGTACAAGATTATCAACAACTGGTTCAGGAGCAGCTGGAGGATTGTCATATGTGTCTGAGCTGTCATCATTTATCTGTGTAGTAGGAACGGATGCAGATGAAGGTTGAAAAGTTTCATCAGGTGCATTTTGTACATCATACAACATCTGAACAGCAACATCTTCATTTGAATACATGGGCGGCATATTGAATGAATCAAAGAGACTGGAATAATCAAACATCCAATCTGGCCCTTTTCCAGGTGGGGGCATAGAATATTTATGAACATCAACATGGTACCACTCCTCCACATTATGAGTTAAAATGTTGTAAACTCGTTTATTTGGAGTGCTATACCCAAGAAAGTACCCTTCTTCCACCTTCTCATTGAACTTGCCCTGTTCATGTTTCTTAAGCATAGTGTATGGTGCACCAAACGGTTCAAGATACTTAAGATTTGGCTTTCTATTGTGGAGCAGTTCAAAACAAGTCTTCCCATGTCTTTTCACAATTAGTACCCGGTTCAATGTATAGCAAGCATTTGCTATAGCTTCATTCCATAATTGAACCGGCAGGGAAGAATCAGCAAGCATGGTTCTAGCAGCCTCAATCAATGTCCTATTTTAGCGTTCAGCAACACCATTCATTTGAGGAACATATGGAGCACTAAATTGTTGCACAATGCCTCTTGCATTACAAAAGTTTTCCATGTTGTGATTTTTGAACTCCGTTCCATTATCAGTTCGAAACTGACGAATCTTGAGCTTATAAAGTGATTCAAGTTTGGTAACCAAAACTTGAATGCAATCAAACGTTTCTGATTTCTCCTTCAAAAAGAAAACCCAAGAGTATATGGAATACTCATCAGTGATGACAAGACAGTATTGATCGCCAGCTATACTCTTCCGATTCACTAGACCAAATAAATCCATGTGGAGAAGCTCAAGAGGAACATTGATTGAGTGAAACTTTTTCAGCTTATGAGACTGCTTAGATTGCTTTCCCTTCTTGCAAGATACACAGATATCAGACAGCTTAAAATTCTTCAAGCTAACTCCCTCAACCAGACTATTATGAACCAAATGATTCATTTTGCGTAAACTCAAATGACCCATCCTCTTATGCCAAAGGACTGAATCTTTTTCAGTTGCTTTTGTCATAAAACATGAAGCTGTGGAGGATGTAGTTGAAGCTGTGGCCATATTGAGAACGTACAAATCTTGCTTTCTTGGAGCAGACATCAAAATCCAATCTTCAGGGATCTTAACACCTTGCTTGAGAATGTAACATTTTGACTCATCAAATAAGACCTTGTACTCTTTGTCACAAATCTGAGAGACTGACAGGAGGTTGTTTTCCAGCTGTTTAACACATCTGACATTATCAAATGAAACTTGTCCATTTGTCAGAATTCCCTCTCCTGTAATAAAACCGCCTTTATCTCCGGCAAAAGCAACATATCCACCCCGAACTGCATTCACATTGGTGAGCAGAGAAATATCACCAGTCATGTGTCTGGAAGCCCCACTATCAACGATCCAATTGCTGTTAACTCCAGCTTTTGGGGCAACCTGCACAATAAAGAGACAATTAGTTCACTTTGGGAACCCAAGCCTTTACAGTCTTGGGTTGACCCATAGAGTCTCGGATCCAAACATCAATCCATTTTCCATCAGGAAGAGATTTATCTGAAATAGGTGGAATAGAATTCTCAGATGATTTAACTTTCCAAATTGCATTTTTATCAAAAGAGGTTTTCAGATAAATGGATGATGATTTTGCTTGGTTAACTTTAAGGACACTTGGAACATTCAATGTTTCCAGTTTTCCTTTACCCTTGTCTGAAGTTTTAATCAGAACTGGTTGTTTGGCCTTTGTTTAAACAGGCTTAAGAACATATTTTACCGGTTTTGATAAAGCAGAATTTAATTTTCTGAAAGAAACAACCTTTGGCCTGATCAAATGAGGACAAAATCTCACAATGCGCCCAGACTCACCACATTCAAAACAGACTTTGTCACCCCTTTTATGAAAATGTTTTAAATCAGAAAATGGTTTTCTATTTGATTTAAAAGCATTTGTTTTCTGACTATCTATATCAAAGCCCAAGCCCTTTGTCCCTTTGTTACCAACAAAAGCTGATTTGGTAACACACTTACCTTCATATTCTTGTGAAGCTTTAACAAAGCACAATTCTTTGTAAATCTTTGAGTTGCAGATTGGGTCACCTTTCATGACAACATGAGTTTGATTCCGAGGAGTACTATACTTAGGTGAATAATCTGATTCATCCTCGGAATCTGAGACCCAATCTTCAACAACTCCATCCACCCGAGATCCCTCAGTCTTTGATGAAATCTGATTTGTACTCTGATCAACTGGATCTATTACTAACGGAGTAGTAACTTGAAAATCCTTAACATCTTTGTCATTTGGTGTATTGACAAAGGTGTTAAGAATAGGTGGGGGACAATTTTGATAGTTAACCTTTTCCTTCCCATGTTGATCAGTACCCCTACTGATCATGTGCTCAATAATATAAGATGAGCTTTCATAGCTCTGGAGCTTCTGACCCAAGGTCTCATAGTCACACTCGACTATGGCTAACTTTTTCTTAATCTCATTAATGATATTGAGATAAGAAGTGATAGCATCTTGCTTATTCAGCACTGCAATCTCGGCTTCATGCAATTGTCTGTTTAAAAGATCAATTTTAGCTTGAAAATCTTTTTCATTAGATTTTAAAATTTTGTTAGCTTCAATGCATAAGTCGAGATCGTTCATCAAAGCACTGTTATGTGTCTGATAAGCAAGGACCTTACTTCTAAGATCAACACAATTAAAACACTTTGAATGTGAAGATGAACAATCAGTGTATACCTGCTCTGACTATGATGAAGCAGAAGAGTTTACCATCAAAGCAAATTGAGTAGAGGAGTCATCAGCTTCGGCATCAGAATCTTGAGTGTCTGAATCTGTCATGCTATCTGATTCTGAATTTGAGACTTTATCATCATTCACCATTGAGTCTTCCTGAATGCTTTCCTCACTTTGATTTTCAGATTGTTGAATCTCAGCAACACAAGCTTTATCTTGTTCTTCTTTATCAGCATTGAATCTGAAATCCCAGTTCACCCCTTCATCCTGTTGAACCATTAAAGATTTACTTGCAGAGGATGAAGATCCAGCTTGAGAAGGAGAATCAATGGGAACTAATCTCCTTTCTGGATTGGCAGTGGAAGATTTCTGATGCTGGAATGGATTCTTGTTGCCTGCTTTCTTCGGCTGTTTGCACTGCCTGGCAAAATGACCCTTCTCACCACAGTTGTAGCATGTCACAGATGCCATATCAAATCCAAACTTAGACTCCTTATTTAGATTGATATCCTTCCCAGTCCTCTTCACAAACTCCTTAGCTCTTCTAACCGCACTTGCCAACGCCCACATAATGTCAATTCGTTCCATGTCATCAGGATCAATCTGAGAGTAGTCATCATTGGTCAAATAAGGATTGCCGATCTGACCAGCAACTAATCCATCATATGAGCTAACCAATGTAGACAAAAGACCCATATGTTCTTTAGCAATCTCTACAGTGACCTTGTCAAAGTTGTCTGTCTTCAGGCTGGTAGTAGGCTGATGATGTTCTGTTTGTGAACTGGTTGAGGATGATTGACTGAAATGAATCTAAGCGGTAGATGGAGCCTCAGATGTCTTAGAAACAAAAGCAGTCTTTAGAGGAGCATGAGTATTGGATTTATCTACTGTGGGAGTGGAATAGTATAAGGAGGGGTCCTGAACTTGAACAACTCTCTTGGCTTTCCATTTGTTTTCTATCTCCTGCTCTTTCAGCTTCTGGATAAAATCATTTATATCCATATGTGCCAACATCTGGTTCTGCTTGAGTACCATCAAGAATGACTCCCACTTTGGAGGTAGAGCATCTGCCAAACACTGGATCTTTTCCTGAGTTGTTGTTTTGACTTCATGATTGAATAACTCACTCAAAAGATGATAAAATCTAGCAATCAGCTCATCCAGTGACTCATTTCCCACATACATGAAGCTATTGAATTCCTTTCTCAGTGCCTTTGACTTGATACTCTTCAAAGCATCATTACCCTCATATCTTTGTTGCAGTGCATCCCACAGTAGCTTAGCAGAAGTGAATTGTCTAAACTGATGGAAAATATCAGTAGCAATGGACTGTGACAAAATAGCATAAGCTTTCTTCTCATAATCATACAGCTTCCTTTGAGGCTCAGTTATCCGTGTGACTAGCATAGGAGTTCCATCTTCATTCAGAGGCCTCAGATAACCTCCTTCAATCATCATCCATATATTTGTATCCACCCCATTAATGTGAATCTCAAACCGATACTTCCAGTGAGGATAATCATCTAAGGTTAGTAACTTGGGAGCTTTATTGGAGTTCCCCGTCTCATTCTCTGTCAACAACAATGTCTGTATGCGATGGTTCTGATTTGCCATGAGAGCTAAATCCTCCATTTAATCAGAAATGATAAAATTCAACACTTAGAAAAATTTCAGAATTACTGCCGAATGAGATGATTTGGGCGAATGTCGGGGACCGAATGAACTAGAACTGGCGAATGAAGGCAGAGTATGACAACTGTCGAATGAGATGATCGAATGACCTATTCGGCGAATAAGATTGGAGAATGAGGCTATTCGGCGAATGACAAGAGCGAAGGAGCTATTCGCCGAATGACTGGTCGAAGGAAGGCTATTCGCCGAATGAGTGCTATTCGGCGAATGAGGGCTGATTCGGCCTAACTTATTCGGTCGCAATAGACATTCGGGCGATCTGGGTTTTCAGCAACGAAAATCATGATAACTTGCGATTTTGACCAAATCTATGCACCAAATTTGGTACAGAAGTTCAAGACATGATAATCAACCAATTGAGAAAAGGTTTTGACAAACACACCTCAAAAACCCACCAATTTTCAATGAAATAGTGACTTGGAGAGCAAGAAACTTAGGGTTTTTGACAGTTACGAAAATCAGGGTTTTGGAAACATTAGATCTGATGATTTAGAGTGGTAATCGAGTATAATCTAGAGCCAAAGCTCTGATACCACTTTGTTGGACCGATTTGGAGCTCGGAAACAATCCGATTCCAATGTAAATCTACCCGACAGCCTCTGGAATAGTGCGGAATCCTATTCCAGGGTTTTCCAATCGAAATCAACAGGAACCGTGGTGATCCGAAGTTGTAGGAACGACTTGGAATCAACAATCGAACACCACGGGTTGAGAATCGAAGTTGGACGATCAATGGCCGCTCTAATCTCCTAGGGTTTGACTCTAGTATCTCTGGGAAGAAGGAGGGCTCTTTGAAAGTTAGAGTTGAAATGATTTGAACTTGTATATATAGGCTGCAGTCATTCGGCCGAATGAGTGGCCGAAGCAGCTCATTCGGCGAATGACTCATTCTATCGCTAGCCATTCGCTGGTTTCATCATTCGGCGAATGACTTCATTCTAGAGTCATTCGCCCGAATGTGAGGTAGTCATACTCAATTATAAGCTTAATCAAATCAACTAATCAAATAATCAGTAATAAACATTAAGAATTATATATAAAGACAACTTCCATTAATAATTTGAACATTACATGATTAGAGTTTACAAAACCGAACTAGGGACATTACATGTATCAACACACGCGTGTTCGGTCTAGCTCAGTTTCGCGTAGGAACGTCGGTTTTCTTTCGTTTTCGTAACGAAACATCTCGATTTTAAAAGTAAAGTTTGTAAACTTACTCTAGCTGTTAATTCCTAATAAATTAACTAAATATCTTCCGTTTATTTTAATTTTCTGAAAATATTTAGTTTAACTATTTAAATCAAATCGTCCAGTCGTCGCGCGTATTCGCTCGAATCATCACCCGTACGAATACGACGATAACTACACTCTTCAATATGGTTTTATAGTTATTGGACATCATTCAGAACATTAATCTTTCAGATATATTCGTACAGATCGTCACCTATACGAATAATCCGTCAATTTAGCATTCACGTAACGACATCCGTTGTTGTTTTGTTCTGTACATCCTCACATACGTTTATACATAATAGAATCCTAACTAAAAATCACATGACTGTTCTGTATCATCAGATAAATATCTGACTGTTGAACCATGGTTCTGAGTTACGTTTCTACAATGAATTTGAAATTGTCCTATGATAACCAAGAAATGATAATGATATACAATGTAATACATATAGGTTGTACCTGAATTACTGTTCATGCTACTGTGTAGATCACTGTTCCGGTTACGTTTCCGGCATTGATGTTATAGTCTCCCCATGCTAGAGAAATTTCGTCCCAAAATTTAAGAATCGTTATCATGTAACACCAGTGTCGGAACCGCCACCGGAACAGTGATCTTAAACAGTATCATGAACAGTAAACAGGTACGAATCATATACATTTCAGTACGTTTCAGATTCATATCATTTATCATTGTCATTTTCTGTTATCATAGAACAAATTCAGAAACATTTAACAGAAACAAGTTCAGAACAAGGGTTCTTGAGTCAGATAATTATCTGGCAACACAGAATCATCAGGTGATTAATTGTTAGGATTATATTATGTATAAACGTATGTGAGACTTTAAAGAACAAAACACACGAATATTGTTACGTGAATGCTAAATTGACGGGTTATTCGTATAGGTGATGATCTGTACGAATAAAACTGAAAGTTTGATGTTCTGAATGATATTCTATAATTAGAAAACAATATTGAAAAGTATAGTTATCGTCGTGTTCGTACGGGTGACGATTCGAACGAATACGCGCGACGACCGTACATTTCGATTTAAACAGTTAATTAATATTTTAAATTTGTTAAAAATATGGAAGATACTAGTTAATTTATTAGGAATCACAACCTTAAATAATTAAATGATTTCTAATTTTAAAATCATATCGTTTCGTCGCGAAAACTACGCGAACCGGCACTTTACGCGAAACCGACCGGGACCAAACGACCGGGTAAATGAAACAATTAATATGGTGAGTGAATGCACCACCAACCATCATCAACCCCACCCTCTCTCTCATAATTCGTTTTTCACTCTCTCTCTCTAAGACGAGTTTCTCCACCTTCTCTCTACGATTGTGTGAAGAATTCTTTGCGGATTCAAGCTTTCAAGGAGTCAAGACGTTCATCTCAACACGTAGATCACGAAAGTACAAGAATTTCGAGAGTTTATCCGTCGGTTTCGAGGTAAATTTTAGTTTAAATTCGGTTTTAGGGGAGGATACGAACCCCTTCTTGTTTGATGACTTTAATCGATCCACGCACTCACAAAACACATAGATGGATACATATAAACCACCTAGACATATTGGAAGCTAAAGTGTAACAGTTTAGGGTCGAAAAGAGGGATTAGTTCAAAGGTTCGTGAGATGTGAAGCTGACGCAGGTTCGTTAGAGGTGGCCGAACCTTCGATGCTGGTGACGAACCTGTGATCCCATCTGCAACGAACCCTGTGGCTGAGCAACGAACCTGTGCTAGACCTGCAACGAACCCTGTAGCTGGTACCGAACCTTAGCCATCAACCATGGACCAGGCGAACCTGTATGAAGACGAACCTAGGGCCTTCTCTCTTAGCCAAATTGTCTCTAAGCTCACCGAACCCTTGGTCATTTTCGAATAGGTTCGCTGCCATCATCATATATGGACCCAAACCGAACCCTATGTTAGTGTAGCCGAACCATCAAAACCATGAACCATTTCTCTTTCGGCCGAACCTTCCCTCCTCATAGCCGAACCCTAAGGGTTCGTTGGTGTTAGTGAGTTAGCCGAACCCAAGGTCAGCTCCTCTAAAAGGTTTGCTGCCTTGGGAGGATGTCAAACCTTAGACAACCCTAAATAGGAAATTCTTAAAGTGCATGGGGGTTAAATACATACATATTCATAAGTCAATGTATGTGAGTGCATGGGGACTCACGTGATCTATACATAGAGTGAACTAAGAGGGTTAAACGTAAATCACATGCATGTTGGGAAGAACAAAGTCATTATTGTTAAACAACAAAGATGTTAAGATTAAGATGGTTAATTATTGCCATTAACATAAGGATAACTTATACCTCGGGACTTTAATGGATCTTGGTCATGATCAAGTGTATAACATTGTTACAAATCCATGCTAACCAAAGGCACAAGTTACGTAACCAATATGGAATCAAGGGGATTCAATTGTGCCAAATTAGGCCCAATGGGGGTTTAATTAGGCCCAACACACATTAAGTGTTACTTACACTTAAGTAATGAGATTTCATTAAAAAGAAGTTGGTAAATCAATTAGAAGTCAATTATTGTCAAATGGGCTTAAATGGGCTCAATAGGACTTGAGTAAGTCCATCAAATGTTAAGCGATTAATTAAATTTAAAATGATGATGTTTTTAATATAGAATTGGAAGTTTGTGAATGTTTTTAATTAAAGTTAATAATTTTTCTAAAATCTTGTTTTATTGGGAATGTAAACTATAAATGACATTAATTTCTTTTAAGTTTAATTAGTTATAAAAGTTAATTGTAATGTTTGGTTTAAAGACTTATTGTGACTTAATTGTTGGGATTTGATTATAAAGAGACAATATAATTGTCTGGATTTTAACAGAAAACAAAGGAAACTCTGCCGAAATTTTCTAAAATTTAAAAGTAGGTATTGTAACTCAACATGGGATTGGGATCTAAAAGGGTAACTAGGATAGATTAAATCTTAGATACACTTAGCACTAAGACACTTAGTTGCACACACAACGAGACTCGAACGTAGGCACGACAACTATTACGCGTACTTATTATATTCGAATTCTTATAAAATAACTCAGGAACTGAAGAAACCTAGGCTACAAACAAGAGCGCGCATTTGTGTTATAACATTTACATAGCATCACAGGTGAGTTCATTGCCCCTTTTCTGACATTTTGTTTTAAAACACGGGGCTGAGAAGCATGCGTAAACCGCTTTATTTAAAGGCTTATGCAAAAATCTGGGATCATAGCTAGCTAAAATGGTTTCGACACAATTAAACTCATTAATTCAAAATTAAATGCTTTGGAAAAGATTGCAAGTATTGTTATCCTACTAAACTCATACTGATTATTCAAGTCCCTTAGTCATGGTCTATTACGTTGATGTTCTACATTTCATTTCTTTAGACCCACACTTAGGAAATTTAAAACCAAATCAATCCTGGATTCTAGTTTTCAAGTCATCCTCACATATAAACAATACAAGATATTTCTCAAATCAGATTTTTATAATGGAAGCAGCTGAAAGCGTGAGCATTTTTCTTTTATTCATTTTTTTAATTGAACTTAGCTTAGTGGTGTTTCAACCAGGCTGCAACCCGGCGTGTGACACATAAGTTTCTCGTCCAACTTTTTTTTTCATTTATTTTTCTTTTTACTCAGCTTATTTGGTGAAATGGAGGCGCCATAAGACTCGGATTTATTCTCATAAAAAGAGTACTTATGTGCCAAACAAAAATCAGATTTTCAAAACTCTTACTTGTTATTATGCAAAGACTCCTTTACAACTAGAAAACAGTTTCATTAATTCCAAATTCCCAAGATGTTTCCCATGAAAATCATGCATTTAAGTGAAATTTTACCAATCTTAAGGGATAAATACAATCAGTTGAGCCTACTTACACATCCCATAACCAAAGCATGAACCCAAACCAACAAGTTAACCATGAATGAAACCACAAAACCCAACTTTTCTATCATTTCCCATCATGCTTTTGCAACCAACTTAAACAAAGACAAGAAAGATTTAAGCTGAAAACCAAAAATGAAAATAAATTTAAAAAAATTTTGACTCAAAAACTTAAGTAAACTAAAACTAAAATTCAAAAACTAACTACTGAAACAAATTTAAACTAAGTTTGCCATCCCCATACTTAAACTGTACATTGTCCCCAATGTAGAGAAAAAGGAAAACCAAACAAAAAACTAAAAATTAAAAACTAAAAACTGAAAATGACTTAGCTGGTTAAAGAGAAGACTGTCGAGTGCCAATCTTTCCACGTAGCTCCACAATCTACAAATTTTTCTCCACAGGCTACAAGCATACACATAAGATCTACACAAAGACAAAGGTCAAACAAGCATCAACACGTCCAAAGAATAATAATGATATCCATGATTAAGCCCAACCACAAACTAACCGTACCATTTAACTAAAAATTAACAAAGGAAAACACAAATCAAACAAAGAAAATTAAGAACTAACTAAAAATTAAAAAAAAAATAATCCAATGCCACAAGAATGAAATTAGAAAGCCACCTTACCTTAAAATCAACTTAGAACACCTCGCCTTAGTACACCCGTCAATGGAAATGAAAATGGTGGAATGGTAGTGAAAGATGGTTGAATGGATATTTAATGGATGAAGGATGGTGGTGACAGCGGTGTAGGAGAGGTAATTTTGGGGGTAAAATTGAAATCTAGGGCTTGAAATGGCTAAAAACGGGTCTGGATGCGCGTCGCGTATCTCGATAGGTAACCTTAAGGTTGTCGAGTAGCGCGACAATGTGTTGACTCGCGTGTTTGACCATATCAGTAGTGTAGCACGACAGATGGCCATGTAGATGTCGTGTGACGCAACGGAGTCATTTTTCCAGAGAGTTTCTGGCATTTTCATGCCTTAGCCAAAATTTTCACCCCAAAAACACCAAATTATCCTAGAACCACTCTAAGGCAAAGAAATACATACCTGGTGGTTTCAATTCATGTTTATGGCTTCAAATGGATTAGAAACTCTACAAACTCTACACTTAGGAGTTTAACCCAAGATCTCACACAAACTCAACTCAAATGGGAGGATCAAAGGAAACCTCCTCTCCTGCAATCAAATAAAAATCAATCAAGAAGAAATAAACAAAATAAATTAAAATAAATTGATGACAAAATAAACACTAATATGCACAGATAAGAACAAGAACTAGTAAGCACGATCGACTAAGAAGTCCCCGGCAACGGCGCCAAAAACTTGATGTCGATGGAGCTTAGCTAAGAAACTAACTAAAAACCGACTCTAAAATAGACACAAAGTAATAAATCTAGACTCTATAAAACCTAAGATACCGACAGGCAAGTGTACTTATCGTATGTAGCAGAGCAAAGCAAGTCCGGATATCGAACCCACAGACTTCTACAGATTGTACTAACTAGACTCTATGACTTATCTATACAAAATTTGTACTTCAATAAAATAATAATAAGGAGGGGGTTTTGCTAACAAAACTAAGAATAACTAAAAGAAAGCTAAAGAGAAAACACCAGACTAAAACGAAAATCAGACGCAGAAAGAACACTACCTATGCATGAATCCTACACATGTTCAACAAAGAATCTATCGGTAATGGAAACAATGTGATACCGGGATCTTAAAATACTAAACTCAAAGGAAACCTAGATCACCCTCGACCCTTCTCAAGGATTGTCAACTAAGAGTCCTAGAAGCCGTTAAACCACCGGTTAAATGGATTTCCCTCACAGGTCATCCAATTATACTCAAAATGTATCCGCTAGACAATCTACCTCACGACACGATAATCTCAAAACACCTAAGAAGTAACTGTTGGACAATCTACCTCACAGCGCGAAAGTCAGAGTTTTCTTAAATGCTAGGGATGACTTGGGTTTTCCTATTGGGTTCGGTAAACAAAGATATAAGATGAACTAGAAAGATCTTCTCACAAAGCTTCTAAACTAAAAAATCTAACACCCTAGACAAACCGGCAATCTCTCACCTCACGGCTATCAAGATTGTTTGCACATCTAATATATCTATATCAAGATAATAACTCCTATGATAAACTCGTACGTAGTAAACCATCCGATAATCAAAAACACACAGTAATTGACCTAGCATGCACCTATTACATGAAAGACATTCACCAAGGCACACAAGGAGTAAATCATCAATCCATAAACAATCATAGACACACATAAACATCCAATAATCCAATCCAAGTTTGTTACATCATGAGTTCATCACATAAACATAATCCAAAACTAATAAAAACCAATGTTACATATGTGCAATCATCAAAACCTAGGTAGTTCTAAAAGATTAGCCAAGAAACATCATACGAATACAATCCATAATCTGCTTAAAGTGAATGAGAAACATAGAAATCAAAGAAAACAAAGAAACAAAGAAAACCGAATGAAGAACACCCGAATTCCTTGATCCTAGGCCTTCAATCTTCAATCCAATGCTTTCCCAACCTTTGATTCACCTTAGAATGGCCTTTCCTCGTCCTCCTAGTCGCCTCCAGCCGTTCAAAAACGTGTTCTCCCCTTTCTTTTTCGACTTTTTGGCTTAAACCTAAAAAACTGCGATTTTAGACCTGTGGCGTATCACGACAGATACCTCCAAATCTGTCGCGTAGCGCGACAGACATCAGAGGGTATTTTTTTCTTTCCCACCTCTAGCGTAGCTCGACAGGGTTTCAGTTGGTTGTCGCGTAGCGCGAGGGAATCCAGAATTCAGTTTTTGGCCTTCTTTGATTCCAGGTCCGTTCTCGCCTAACCGGGAGCTCGTTTCTTTGTACTTTAGCACCAAATAAACATGTTATTACCTGCAAGCATCAAATTACAGAAATGTGAAGCACCAGCTTAAATCGACTCTAAAACTGAATAAAACGGTACTGAAACTTAACAAAAACAAATGGAAAAATAGATGTGTTTTACAACACATCAATTTTACATTTTTTTATAATTTTGAAACTCATCAAAATGATGAGAATAATAACTGTTTTATTTTTAAAACGCGTAAAATGCGCGTTACGTTCCGAAAACGCGAACCGAGTAACCTTGAAGAAGGCTTTTCCCTTCATTTTTTGCAGCCAAACCCTTTCTCTCACTAGATTTTCGGAAATCCCACTCTCTCACTAGAAAACATCACAAAAATCATCATATCTCATTCATTTCTTGATGGATTTGGGTGATTCTTGAACCTACACGAAGCTCTCGACATTCCTTACACGGAAGTACAGAGGATCTGAAATTTTCACAAGCCAAAAGGAGGTATGATCAAATGAAAAATCGGGAATATAGGGTTTTTGGGGCGTTCATGTCAATCAACACCATAACCGGTTTAGGATTTTAGTAGTATCGATCTTATACCTTCGGGAGTGGGTCTGGAAAAACAACAACACGACACAGGCTTTGGATTGTCGGGGATGCTCCATGGTGATGATGCAGGTTCGACAGGTTCGGTGGTGGTCGTGGGAGCCAAACCCTAATGGAGTAATAAACCTTCTGCATTGGACACGAACCCTCGTCCAACCTGCCGAGCCCTTTTGATGAGCCACGAACCTACGATTTCACGAACCTGCACCAAGCCTTCCATGCATGCCATGAACCCCAACGGGCCACCGTGGATTCCGCACGCGGCGTTATTTTCAATTTTCTTCCTTCCAAATTATTTGGGGCTGAGAACATGAAACCTCTTATTCGAGTGATCAATGAATAACAGTTATTTTCAAATGATTTCAATAATAGGATCAACCCTCAACCACTTATACGAATGTTATACGTATAAGTGTCTTTTCAATTACTTTTACTGAGCGTTCATCGCTTAGTTTGACTTTTAATCAAACAATAGCAAAAATCCAGTTTCATGGGTTCAGAACACGAATCACCGAGGAAATGTCCATGCACCACAACAGTTCGAGGCTTTGTGCCCAACCAAGAGTTGAACGGACACAAATCGTGGAATTGTGTAGTGCACAAGCGAGTACCATCATTTTCATGGGAATCCCCCATCGAACAAACAATATTTTGTATGGTATCTGTCTAGGGTAATTCACTAGGAAATGCGTCCATAGCAAAACACATCGGGAATTCGCTGAGGAATTCTCGAACAACACACATCAGAGTCATTTACCATTAGTTGATGTGGGTGAGCAGACGGTAACTTAATTTACTTTGCTTATATATATCTTAAACTCATGTAATGTAATTTACTTTACTTATCTATATCTTAAGCATACACTTGAATGCTCACTTGTTACACTAACTGTTATGTGTTAAAACCTATGAACTCACCAACTTTCTAGTAGATATTATTTAGCATGCCTTTTAGGAAATGAGAAATAAGGACACATGGACAAAGCAAGCTCAATCTACACTCCAGATGATGATACTTAGATAGTTAGATTATAATAAAACGTGGATTGTTATTTCATATCTGAATGTAAAACGATTACTAATGTTTGTAAGAATGCTTTTAGTAATTTTCTCATCTTCATGTGCAATAAACAATTTCGTCACCCCTCAAGTTATTACGTCCACGGGCCCAACAACATTTGGTTGGAGGAGTGACAGTAAGAACCAACAATGGTTGTTTCCCATGTGCATTAATGAATGCATTTAGCAATCACTTATATGAATCAATTGTTTTGCTATGTAGCAAACCTGCACCAAAGGTTACACAATTCTTGTGATGATCCACACCAGTAAAAGGAACAAAGATCATGTTGTACCAACGTATCGCAAAAAAACATTTAGAAAAATCAAAAAGAAAAACAAATACTTAAATACAAACAACATATCTATGGGATTAAAACGCAAACATGTTTTTTTAAAATAACGTTAAAACATATTGTTACCTGTCACACCCCGAGCCGGCGGGGTAGGATCGGGTTTTCCCCGACGGGCGGAAGATTCCCAGGGCGCGATATCGTGTGAGATAATCGAAAGTGATCAGATTGTTTACATCGCACATGATTTAATTGAGAAATGCTAAAATAAAATAGAATTACAAAATTAAATTACATCAGTTAAGTTTATAATTTAACAATGTAAATCTACTATAACATCATAAATCTTCAATCTTGTATCTGCATAAGATATACAAAATAACTGTGTATGATGTCCAAAAATATGCAGGTCCAAAAGCTAGGTCCTCTATCTTTAACCTAGTCCAAAAGAAACAACTCTTCAGTTTATCTGTTCGTCACCTGAGAAGTCATGCAAAAATAAAGTCAACACATGGTTGGTGAGTTCATATAGTTTTAGTAATTGAAAATGATTTGAAAACCTCCTTTGGTAAAGACCCTAACCTCAATAACTTCAATGTATTATCCATATCGGTATGCTTATATATAGAGCATACCCCTGAGTCGAGCCTACAAGCCCGCCCAGACGCCATCCCACCACATACTAATACGCATAGGACACTGTTGTTAATGATAATTAAGCATTTTTACCCTTAACACAATCCCATGAGTTTCCCCTGTTTGTTGTTCCTATAGTTACAATTATTTGAAATCCATGTTGACTTCATAAGTTCATCACACAATATGATCAACTACAGTAATTGTATAAACAGTTATAAATGCTTAATTAAATAATAAATAAACAATTAATAAAATCTAAGTCTTAATGATTGGGGTCTTTGGTCAACTCGAATAGACTAGTCTGTCAATGTAGGTACTTAGTAGTTAGGGAATCTGTAAATATCCTCAAACATACGACCTACAAATCAAACAGTCTAGCTAGGACTTCTTGAAATGTAGGGTTTTATGTTTCGTCTGTTTTGGCGTATATTATCTCTGATATTTCCCAGGCTTTCCCTTGAAAATGATTTATTGATTCGTCTGATTCTGTTTCAAGATGTACTTAATTCGTTGATCATAGAACACTAGATTCTTTGATCAATTGTACACTTGATTCGTTTTTCAACAAACACTTGATTTGTAGAACATCGAATATTGTCTTTGCAAAGATTTTTTCGTTTGATTCGTTGAAATCCCACACTTGTTTCGTCAAAATGTTTCGTATGATTCTTTGAACTCACCCACTTGATTTGTCAAAATGTTTCGTTTGATTCATTGAAACCACCCATTTGATTCGTCAAAATGTTTCGTTTGATTCCTTGAACTCACACACTTGTTTTGTCAAAATGTTTAGTTTGATTCGTTTGAAATGTTTTGATCTGTTGAAATGTTTAGTTTAACCTGATTATTCACTTATTTATAAGTAAATCAATTAGTAAACCTGCATAAAACCTTCCTAGACATGGTCTAGGATAACATTTATATATATGTAAAACATATAAATTTTAAGGCATTTAAGTAAACAATTTAAATAACAGTTTACGCATGCTTCTCAGCCCCGCATTTTAAAACAAAATGTTAGAAAAGGGGCAATGAACTAACCTGTGTTGATGTCTAATGTACTATCACAGAATGCGCACTCTTGTTTGTAAGCTAAGTATCTTCGGTTCCTGAGTTGTTTTATAAGAATTCGAATATAATAAGTACGCGTAATAGTCATTGTGCCTAAGTTCTGGTCTTCTTGTGTGTGCAACTATGTGTCCTAGCACTATGTGTATCTAGAATCTAACCTAACTTAGTTACCCTTTTATGATCCCAATTTCCCATCTTTAATTATAATAATAACTTACTTTTACATTTTTAGAAATTTCGGCAGAGTTTCCTTTGTTTTTAATCCAAATCCAGACAATTTATATTGTCTATTTTACAACCAAATCCCAATCAATTATAATAAAATAACTTTCATAACTATATAAACTTTAAACAAAACCAATGACATTTATAAAAATATAACAATTAGCTATTAATTAAAGTTATTCTATTTGAATATTCTCAGTTGTTTAACCATGCCATGAATTTGCTATGGGTTGCATGTTGACAACATAAGGTCAAACAACCCATACTTAGTTCTTCTCATTGTATTGTCACACCCCTGCGCCGCGTGCGGAATCCACGGCGCGGTGACGTATGAACAGTTGAATCATGCACAAGTATTGAGTAAGAACAACCACAATGGATTACTATGTTTCAAAATATTTAGACAGTTGTTTAGTTACAGACAATCTATCTACCAAAAGAAAGACAACTACAGACCCAAAATATAGTTACAAAATAAGACTTCAAACAAGACAATTAAACAATTGGGATTTTGTGAGTTTCTAATCCATCCTAGCATGTTTCTTCATCTTGTTCTATCTTAGAATGGTCTCCTTAGTTGTCCCTGAGAATGTCTTAAACCTGATTACCTGAAACACGTGAAAAGTAACTGTCAACTACAGAAGTAGTTGGTGAGAACAATAGGTTTAACATTTGTATACATGAATATATGACATAAGGCATAGGTATGTCAAAGCAATAAATGATTCACATAGATGAGCTGCAACCCAAACTAACATCAAGTAAGAAAATGAGTGTAAACAGTCCAATCACTGTTTGCACGAAAGCCAACATATAATATCAAGTCCCAAACCACGTTTGGAGTTAGATAATGCATCAGCAATTTTGAAAACCATAATGACACCAGACCTGCAGTTAGCTTTTAAAAAAAATTTAAAAGCTAACTCCATCCTGGATAAGAACCAATGTGTCCGCTTTCCCTTGTTGTGATCACCCAGTACTAACGCTAATGAATATGATACTTGATGCGTTTACAAGTTTGTTTACAACAATAGACACCATGCTTTTGAACCTTGCTTTAAACTAGCGTCTTAATGCCGTATTTGATGACATGATTTGAAAACCTTGATTTAATCCCATGAATTAAATCCCTTGTTTTGAATGCCATGAAATGAATCCCTTGATTTGAATACCATGAAATGAGTCTTTTGATTTGAATACCGAGAATGGTGACCTTGTAAATTAACAAGGTTTATAACAAATTACTTAAAAAAAACACGAGTTTATAACCAAAAGAGTTTATAAAATCCACTATTTAAAAGTGTTATCTTTTATAAAACTATTGAACTAAATCCTTTATAAAAACAGTCCAAAGAACCTTTATAAAATCTTCTTAGTCGAAAGAGTTTATTTAATATTTGATAAATCCTTTAAAACCGTTGATAAATTCCTTCAAACAGTTGATGAATCCCTTGGATTTGCAAAATGAACCTGTAATGTTGATAAGTATACACATCTTGTAAAATGAGATACGATAGTAAATAGAGGGTTTGATCACGTGTTCCACCCCAAAACAGTTATAAAACAGTAAAAGAGGGGCTAATGTTCTCACCTGTCTGCAGTAGACTCTGAACTACAACAAATAGCAAGTAGCAAACAGGACTTCTAACTGATTCCTATATCATTCTAATCATACATAAGATATAAGATTTATAGTTGTATAGACTTTGACTCATTGATTGACTTGTGTTCTCTTGCACTTGGTTACCTGATCTCATGGTTATGATTGTTGTGAAAATGTGAGAGTCATGATTGTGTTACTTGCTTGATCATGGATCAATGAAAATGATGTGTGATGTCCTTTTATGCACAAACTTGTTTGTACAACATCACATGTGTTTAAGAGTTTGATAAACCATTGATACACCATTGATTAACATGAAAATGTATAGATATGTTCAAGCGTTTTAAGTCTTTGTGATTGTGATTTGATCTCATAATTAGGTTAAGTTATAACCTTAACTCAATTTTAAGATTAAGTCACAATTTCCCTTGAGTTATGGGCCACCCTATGGCCTTAAGCCCATAATTATGATAGACTTAATTAAAGGTCCATGGGCTTCTTAGGTTAACAAGGGCCAATGGAATGTGATATTGGGCCAATTGAATGTGGTGTTGAGCCAAATGAATGTGATGTTGGCCCAACAACATGTATATAGGCCTTGTAACATGCCAAAGACAACATCAAGCCGATTAAGATCTTAGTGGACCGAATGGACTTGGATTGGGCCTAAAGGATTTAGTTGGGCCCACTAATGTGTATGTAAGCCACATGAGTTTCCAAGGCAATATTGGGCCAATTAAAAACCCATAATGGGCCAATCTACTCTATTGTGCTTGGTTTAAGTCTATGGGCCGAGTTGCTAATGGAATTGGGCCAAGTATAGTTGGATTGGGACGAAAGACTAGTGGGCTGCCAACTTTGGGCAGCAAACCTATTGGGTTCTATGAGTTAGGTTCGGCCCTATAGTAGTAGGGTTCGCTCATGGTGAAGTGTCCAAGGGTTCAGCAACAAGTCAACGAACCATGCAAGGTTTGTCTTCCCATTGATTCAGCATGTGAGGGTTTGGCCGCATGGTTAAATGGTTCGGCAAAGTGCAGATGGTTCGGTGATCCTTCTAGGGTTCGGATAGTTATGCCACGAACCATGCAGGGTTCGTGGCTCATCAAAGGTTCGCAGAAGTTCAGCCGAGAAAACTCTAACAGGCACGGCACTACAGGGTTCGCGGCGTGCATGGGGGGTTTGTTGCAGGTTCGTAGACCCCTTTAGAGTTCGGCTGGTTGACTAAGGATTCGTCATCATGCAAGGGTTCGGCAGTCCTCAATGGTTCGCCACGATCACACAAGGTTCGGCATGATGATGGTTCGGGAGATCATAAGTTCGTCTGCATGCCAGGTTCGCGAGGCTCTCTTCCCCTTCCAAGGGTTCGACTGATGTCCAACGAACCATGTAGGTTTGCTATGGTTCGCCGAGGATGTCATCCTTATGAAGGTTCGGCCAGGAAACCCTAGCAGGTTCGTTTCCCTGCTGTTGTTGCTGAACACCTCCCGAACCTGTCATCTCCATCATCATTCGACTTTCTTTCTTTGATCCAACCATTCCCAGGCCTCTAATCCTCATAGCCTAACACTCGCAAGTTGTTATTTCGAAGGGGAATGGGCAAGAACCGGTTACAACTAGGTTCAAACAATCATCCAAACAAAAACCCTATTTTTCATATTTTCAATCGATCATACCTCGTTCATGGCTGGATAAAACACTAGATCCCATGTACTTTCGTGTAGAGAATGTCCAGAGCTACGCGTGGACACCAAGAACACCAAAATCCGTCGAGAAACGAGTGAGTTACGCGCGTTTAAAGTCGGTTTTCTAGAGAGAGAGGGTAGAACGAAAATATAGAGAGAGGGTGGGTTGTTGGTGACATAAATGAGAGAATGAGCCTTGTTCAAGGCTTTTATAGTCCGTGTGGTATTCAGGTTCGTTTCGGTCGCTCGGTTCGCGTTTCTGGAACGTAACGCGTATTTTACGCGATTTTAAGATAAAATAATTGTTAAACTTATTAAAATGATGAGTTTCAAAATTGTAAAAATATAAAATAATTATTTTTACTCTTCGTGCGTTGACAGATCGTTAAACACATACAATTACGTGTATACCCGCAATCGCGTACGTTTTTCAATCATAATAATTATTTAAAGTCGTTTAATCATAATTATAAGTTCAACATTCGTATCATTATGGATCGTCACCCATAACTATACTCAGTGTCGCTTACGTATTATGATTCTTGTTGAATTAATTGCCATAATATTCGTCTTAACACTACGCACTAACACTATCCTGTTACACCGAACGCAGTATATATATAGGGCTCACTCTCGCTGCCCACCACTGTTTCGATATAACACGATACTGTTCTTGCCTAGTGTAATCGACTGTAAATAAATAATACATACTTGTTGTCAAATAATAAAGATTCTATCACACAAGCACATAACGAACACATGATTCACATTGACTAACTGTCATGGACACACACTGTTCTAACACAGTTTACGACTACCATGACTAAATGTACAAATGTTACAGTCTCCCCTAGTTAAGGGAATTTCGTCCCGAAATTAACTAGCCGAAGATACTGTAAAAAGATGAGGGTACTTAAGCTTCATCTGGTCTTCACGTTCCCAGGTGAAATCAGCACCGCGTTTGCCCTCCCATCGTACCTTTACGATTGGGATACGGCTGCGTTTAAGTTTCTTGACCCCATGATCCATGATTTCAACCGGACGTTCTATGAATTGCATGTTGTTCTGAATCTGAATGTCTTCCAGTGGAATCTGAACATCATGATCAGCTAAGCATTTCTTAAGATTTGATACATGAAAAGTATCATGAACATTGCTTAGCTCCACTGGAAGTTTGAGTTTGTAGGCTACGGAACCAATCCGTTCCAGGATTTCAAAAGGTCCAACGTACCTTGGTGCAAGTTTCCCTTTCTTCCCGAATCGGACAACGCCTTTCCAGGGAGAAACTTTGAGTAAGACTCGGTCACCGACTTGAAACTCAAGCGGTTTCCGACGTCGATCAGCGTAACTCTTCTGCCGATCTCGTGCAGCCTTAAGCCGTGACTGAATGATTGTGATCTTGTCTGATGTTTCCTGAATGAGTTCTGGTCCTACGACCTGTGAGTCACCAACCTCGGTCCAGCAGACCGGTGATCGGCACTTCCTACCATATAAAGCTTCAAATGGTGCACATTGAATGCTTGTATGGTAGCTGTTGTTATACAAAAACTCGATAAGTGTAAGATGAGTGTCCCAACTTCCACCGAAATCAATGACACAAGAACGAAGCATGTCCTCGAGTGTTTGGATAGTCCTTTCGCTTTGACCGTTGGTTTGGGGATGATACGCCGTGCTAAGATTAACACGAGTTCCCAAAGCCTTTTGCAATGATTGCCAAAAGCGAGAAGTGAAGCGACTATCACGATATGATATGATTGATGTTGGTGTACCATGACACGCAATGATTTCGTTGATGTACAATGTGGATAACTTCTCCATCTTGTAATCCTCTCGGATCGGGAGAAAATGAGCAGATTTGGTGAGTCGATCAACGATCACCCAAATTGAATCGAAACCTCGCGGAGTTCTCGGCCACTTAGTTATGAAATCCATAGAAATTTGCTCCCATTTCCATTGAGGAATTTCAGGTTGCTGCAGAAGTCCCGAAGGCTTTTGATGTTCTGCTTTGACTTTTAAACATGTAAGACGTTTTCCCACATACAGTGCTATGTCTTTCTTCATTCCCGGCCACCAGTAAGATGTCCTCAAGTCTTGGTACATCTTATCTGCTCCAAGATGAACTGAGTATCGCGACTTATGAGCCTCATCACAGATGAGTGTACGCAATTCTTCAGACCTTGGAATCCAAATGCGGCCATTGAGATATAACACCCCATTAGCTCTAGGTTCTAGTTTCTTCTCAATGCCGCAGTCTAAGTCTGTCTTGAGTTGATTGTCTGTTACTACTTGTTGTTGTGCGATACGAATCAAGTCTTTAAAGTTTGGCTGTGTGTTGATCTCCATGTCTCTGACGCGAATTGGTTTGATTGGTTCCTTACGACTAAGAGCATCCGCCACCACATTGGCTTTACCCGGATGGTAACGAACCTCACCGTCGTAATCAGTTAGAAGCTCAACCCAACGTCGTTGTCTCATGTTGAGTTCTTTCTGATTAAGGATGTGTTGCAGGCTCTTGTGATCTGTATAGATGAGACATTTAGTACCAGAAAGGTAGTGTCTCCAAATCTTCAATGCAAAGACCACAGCCCCTAACTCAAGATCATGAGTAGTGTAATTCTTCTCATGAACCTTGAGCTGTCTTGAAGCATAGGCAATGACCTTGTCCCGTTGCATAAGTACACAACCGAGACCAAGGTTTGAAGCATCACAGTAGACAATGAAATCATCACTGCCTTCTGGAAGGCTAAGGATAGGGGAGTTGCATAACTTCTGTTTAAGAAGTTGAAATGCATCTTCTTGTTTCTGTCCCCATATGAAAGTTTGACTTTTCTGAGTCAAAGTGGTAAGTGGCAAGGCAATCTTGGAAAAATTAGTAATGAATCTTCTGTAATAGCCCGCCAGACCCAGAAATGAACGAATCTCTGTTGAAGTAGATGGAGTAGTCCAATTCTTAATCGCCTCAATCTTGGCTGGATCTACATGTATTCCATCCTTGTTTATGACATGTCCTAAGAAGTGAACCTCCTTTAACCAAAATTCACATTTTGAGAATTTAGCATAAAGTTGTTCAGCTCTTAGTAACTCTAAGACTTTCCTCAAATGATCTTCATGTTCTTGTTCCGTCTTTGAATAGATCAGTATATCGTCAATGAAGACAATAACAAATTGACCCAAGTATGGCCTGCAGACTCGGTTCATCAAGTCCATGAACACTGCGGTTGAATTGGTCAGCCCAAATGGCATAACCACAAACTCATAGTGTCCATATCGAGTCCTAAATGCAGTCTTTGGTATATCCTCATCATTTACTCTTAACTGATGATACCCGGATCGTAAATCAATCTTATAGAAGCAAGTTGCTCCCTGTAATTGGTCAAACAGATCATCGATCCTAGGCAGAGGATATCTATTCTTGATTGTCAACTTGTTTAGCTCACGATAATCGATGCACATACGAAATGAACCGTCTTTCTTCTTGACAAAGAGAACCGGAGCTCCCCATGGAGAGAAACTCGGTCTAATGAAACCTTTGTCTAACAGTTCTTGAAGCTGACTACACAGTTCTTGCATCTCAGATCGTGCTAATCGATACGGTGACTTCGCCACTGGGTTTGCTCCAGGGACGAGATCGATTCTAAACTCCACTTGTCGGATTGGTGGTAATCCAGGAAAGTCTTCGGGAAACACGTGAGGATAATCTCTGATCACTGGAACGTCTCCAACTGCTTTCTTAACAGTTTTCTTTTCCACCACGTGAGCCAGGAATGCATAGTATTTTTTTCTTTAGATACTTCCTTGCCTTGATGCACGATACAATCTTCAATCCGCGGCAAGGTTTCTCACCATAGATTCTCATCGTTTCGCTGGACGGTAAAGGAATTCGAATAAGTTTCTCCGAGCATACGATTTCGGCATTGTTTTTGGATAACCAATCCATTCCTATCACGACTTCGAAACTTCCGAGTGTCATAGGAATAAGATCGATGAGAAAAAGTTCGTCGTTTAATCTTAACTCACAACCATGAATTATAGAATCTACAAGTATGGTATTTCCATCGGCTACTTCTACGGTATAGGGAGCAGTAAGTATAGATGGTTCTATGTTAAGCAAAGAAGTAGTATGGCCAGAGATAAAACTTTTATCAGCACCAGTATCAAATATGATAGAAATGTAATGACCATTAAGGAGAAATGTACCCGTGACAACTGCTGGCTCCTCGCGTGCTTCGGCAGCTCCGATAACAAAGGCATGAGCAGTAGCAGTAGTGTTATTGAGTTTTGGACACTAATTTCTGAAGTGTCCTTCTGCCCCACAGTTATAACAGGCCCTTCCACCTGTAGTAGTAGTAGTGGTAGCAGTTGTAGCAGCAGCAAGATGAGCAGATCGACAAGTAGCTGCTAAGTGTCCCATTCGCCCACACTTAAGACACTTTTTGCATGGAGTGGTGGGTAGATGATGATATTGGCATTTGATGCACAGTGGGAATGGGCCAATATAGGGCTTTCTGGCATTAGCAGGTTGTGGCATAGCAGTAATAGGTGTGGCATGAGTAGGTGTAACTGCAGTCAGGGCTGCAAAGTTCTTGATTGTCTTTTGCTTCTTCTTCTTGGGATGTTGTTGTTCAGGCTTCTTGCCTTCATCAATTTGTGCTCTCTTATACCCCTTTCGGGTGAGCACTCCAGACTTAACGTATTCTTCGGTAAGGCTAGCTCCAAGATGAATCGCAGCCTCCAGAGTAGTGGGGTTATTCCCCATCACAGTTCCCCTAACAACTAGAGGTAAGCCTTCAATGTATTTCTCTATCCTGCGGGATATAGGAGTAACCAAGTGTGGCACCAAAATGCACAACTCATGGAAACGATTTGTATACTTGGCGTTTTCACCACTGTCTTGCACCAGATTCCACATCTCCACCTCCAGTTTCTTCAGCTCGTGACGTGGACAAAATATCTCCACAAGTAAGTTCTTGAAACCGTCCCACGGTAAAGCTAAAGCAACTTCGCGTCCTCTGGTGTTCTTCTCAGAATTCCACCAAGTGAGTGCGCCTTTGTGAAAAGCGCTTGAGGCCATTTTGACCTTCAGGTTCTCAGGACATCCTGTGAAATCAAGAATATCCTCGATGCTCTCTAACCACTGTAGTAGACCAGTAGCTCCTTCGGTACCAGCGTACTTAGGAGGCTTAGCATCATCGAACTGCTTGAAAGTGAAGTTAGCAGTTCCAGTGATTGTAGCATTTGAGTTATGTGCTGAATCACTAGTACTTCCCCGAAGATTCTGGGTAATATCAGTGACCATGCCTGGAATGACATCTCTCATGTGTATAGCGATGGCTCGGGCAATCTTGTTGATCTCATCGTCGTTGACACTTGTCAAACCCCTTCCGTTAGGATCACGTCGGGGAGGCATTCTACGAATAGAAGCCACAAGTGGGTCAGTAATGAGAAAGGATACAATTGAATTTGCATGATAAAGTTAGTAATATATCCATACTACTAATATTATCATTCAATTGTAATATGATCCAGTACACGTATAAGTTATCAACTTATTTGCATACTTATCATGTGAATATGTACGATGTTCCATGATCTCACTCCACCAAACCTACACACTGACACTTTCCCGATGTACCGAAGATAACTTATATATAGGGCATACGAAAGGGTCAAGCAAACAGTCAGCCCAGACGCCATCCCACCACCGCTTCGATATACCACGATCATGTCCTTGCTAGCATTTGGCAACATGTTTTGTACTGATTTCCAAGTGTGTTCCATTGATTAAGAATCCCACGATCTTTGATCAATTTGAACTATGATAGAATCCATGATTGATTATGCTTATGTTATGTGTGCACCTACTAACAGTTGTTAACATGTAGAACTAGATCATACGTGTGCCCTACATTTTTCTTGTTAAGCTATATTAGTAAGTACTAATGATGTAATCACTTAAGGATTTCACTTAAGGTTTACACTAAAGAATGTTCACAACTTGATTGATTGACCCTAATGTTTGGTTCATCCAAGTTTGAATTGCACTATGTTTTGATTCACCAATGATTGTATCTCCAATGTTTGTATCACATGTGTTTGACTAATGTTCAATGTTCGCAGTTGCTCCCAAATCCTCACTTCAAATACGAACGCCGGATTCCCCCTAACATACTGAAATAAGCTTATATATAGGGTAAGCTCTCACCGACCCACCACTTACCTCAGCACGTCAGCGTTAATCCGCCGTTTGTATTTGGAGCTAAGATTCCAACTGTTGATTGATTATGATTGTTTCATGATTGCCTCTTGTACTATGGATATGATTATGACTGTGTAAACCACGGTTCTTAATTTACTTGAAATTAAAACCTTAGGTTTCTGTATATGTGTCCTAGGTTGATTTAACCTAGGTTCCCAATACTTGCAGTATTGAGTAATATGATTTCCTGTGAGAACTTCAACGAAAGAATATTGTTACACAGATTCTAAGTTATAAAGTTCCTATGATAATGAACACCTGATAATGATAACATGACAAGGATTTCAAATCAAGATTCTAAATTAATAGATCTTGACCTCTGAATTCCTATTATAAACATGACAAGGATTTTAGATCAAAGATACTAAGAATACAGATCTTTGCCTCTAAATTCCCATAATGAACTCTGATGGAGAATTCCAGATCAAGGATACTAAGAATACAGATCCTTGCCCCTGGAATTCTTTAATGATCTCTGTGTGAGAATTTCAGATCAAGGATACTAAGAATACAGATCCTTGCCTCTGAAATCCTTAAATGCATATGTGTGAGAATTTAATTCGGTTTCTAAAATTATAGAATTCCGATTCAAATTCCTTGACTCGATATCTAATCTTAGTAAAATGTCCCTAAGATCTTTCAAGCTTAATGTAGACTTAATGCTCACTTAAGTTACTTAGATCCTAAGTATCCTCAAGCCTATAGCACTTAGTCCTATTGGGTAGCTTAGGTTATAGTCTAGGTCATTAAACATTGGGTTTTTCCTAGTTCTCTACAACCTTGGCTCTGATACCAACCTGTCACACCCCTGCGCCGCGTGCGGAATCCACGGCGCGGTGACGTATGAACAGTTGAATCATGCACAAGTATTGAGTAAGAACAACCACACTGGATTACTATGTTTCAAAATATTTAGACAGTTGTTTAGTTACAGACAATCTATCTACCAAAAGAAAGACAACTACAGACCCAAAATATAGTTACAAAATAAGACTTCAAACAAGACAATTAAACAATTGGGATTTAGTGAGTTTCTAATCCATCCTAGCATGTTTCTTCATCTTGTTCTATCTTAGAATGGTCTCCTTAGTTGTCCCTGAGAATGTCTTAAACCTGATTACCTGAAACACGTGAAAAGTAACTGTCAAGTACAGAAGTAGATAGTGAGAACAATAGGTTTAACATTTGTATACATGAATATATGATATAAGGCATAGGTATGTCAAAGCAATAAATGATTCACATAGATGAGCTGCAACCCAAACTAACATCAAGTTAGAAAATGAGTGTAAACAGTCCAATCACTGTTTGCACGAAAGCCAACATATAATATCAAGTCCCAAACCACGTTTGGAGTTAGATAATGCATCAGCAATTTTGAAAACCATAATGACACCAGACCTGCAGTTAGCTTTTAAAACAAATTTAAAAGCTAACTCCATCCTGGATAAGAACCAATGTGTCCGCTTTCCCTTGTTGTGATCACCCAGTACTAACGCTAATGAATATGATACTTGATGCGTTTACAAGTTTGTTTACAACAATAGACACCATGCTTTTGAACCTTGCTTTAAACTAGCGTGTTAATGCCTTTTTTGATGACATGATTTGAAAACCTTGATTTAATCCCATGAATTAAATCCCTTGTTTTGAATGCCATGAAATGAATCCCTTGATTTGAATACCATGAAATGAGTCTCTTGATTTGAATACCAAGAATGGTGACCTTGTAAATGAACAAGTTTTATAACAAATTACTTAAAAAGACACGAGTTTATAACCAAGAGAGTTTAAAAAATCCACTATTTAAAAGTGTTATCTTTTATAAAACTATTGAAGTAAATCCTTTATAAAAACAGTCCAAAGAACCTTTATAAAATCTTCTTAGTCGAAAGAGTTTAATATTTGATAAATCCTTTAAAACCGTTGATAAATTCCTTGAAACAGTTGATGAATCCCTTGGATTTTCAAAATGAACCTGTAATGTTGATAAGTATACACATCTTGTAAAATGAGATACGATTGTAAATAGAGGGTTTGATCACGTGTTCCACCCCAAAACAGTTATAAAACAGTAAAAGAGGGGCTAATGTTCTCACCTGTCTGCAATAGACTCTGAACTACAACAAATAGCAAGTAGCAAACAGGACTTCTAACTGATTCCTATATCATTGTAATCATACATAAGATATAAGATTTATAGTTGTATAGACTTTGACTCATTGATTGACTTGTGTTCTCTTGCACTTGGTTACATGATCTCATGGTTATGATTGTTGTGAAAACGTGAGAGTCATGATTGTGTTACTTGCTTGATCATGGATCAATGAAAATGATGTGTGATGTCCTTTTATGCACAAACTTGTTTGTACAGCATCACATGTGTTTAAGAGTTTGATAAACCATTGATACACCATTGATTAACATGAAAATGTATAGATATGTTCAAGCGTTTTAAGTCTTTGTGATTGTGATTTGATCTCATAATTAGGTTAAGTTATAACCTTAAATCAATTTTAAGATTAAGTCACAATTTCCCTTGAGTTATGGGCCACCCTATGGCCTTAAGCCCATAATTATGATAGACTTAATTAAAGGTCCATGGGCTTCTTATGTTAACAAGGGCCAATGGAATGTGATATTGGGCCAATTGAATGTGGTGTTGAGCCAAATGAATGTGATGTTGGCCCAACAACATGTATATAGGCCTTGTAACATGCCAAAGACAACATCAAGCCGATTAAGATCTTAGTGGACCGAATGGACTTGGATTGGGCCTAAAGGATTTAGTTGGGCCCACTAATGTGTATGTAAGCCACATGAGTTTCCAAGGCAATATTGGGCCAATTAAAAACCCATAATGGGCCAATCTACTCTATTGTGCTTGGTTTAAGTCTATGGGCCGAGTTGCTAATGGAATTGGGCCAAGTATAGTTGGATTGGGCCGAAAGACTAGTGGGCTGCCAACTTTGGGCAGCAAACCTATTGGGTTCTATGAGTTAGGTTCGGCCCTATAGTAGTAGGGTTCGCTCATGGTGAAGTGTCCAAGGGTTCAGCAACAAGTCAACGAACCATGCAAGGTTTGTCTTCCCATTGATTCAGCATGTGAGGGTTTGGCCGCATGGTTAAATGGTTCGGCAAAGTGCAGATGGTTCGGTGATCCTTCTAGGGTTCGGATAGTTATGCCACGAACCATGCAGGGTTCGTGGCTCATCAAAGGTTCGCAGAAGTTCAGCCGAGAAAACTCTAACAGGCTCGGCACTACAGGGTTCGCGGCGTGCATGGGGGGTTTGTTGCAGGTTCGTAGACCCCTTTAGGGTTCGGCTGGTTGACTAAGGATTCGTCATCATGCAAGGGTTCGGCAGTCCTCAATGGTTCGCCACGATCACAGAAGGTTCGGCATGATGATGGTTCGGGAGATCATAAGTTCGTCTGCATGCCAGGTTCGCGAGGCTCTCTTCCCCTTCCAAGGGTTCGACTGATGTCCAACGAACCATGTAGGTTCGCTATGCTTCGCCGAGGATGTCATCCTTATGAAGGTTCGGCCAGGAAACCCAAGCAGGTTCGTTTCCCTGCTGTTGTTGCTGAACACCTCCCGAACCTGTCATCTCCATCATCATTCGACTTTCTTTCTTTGATCCAACCATTCCCAAGCCTCTAATCCTCATAGCCTAACACTCGCAAGTTGTTATTTCGAAGGGGAATGGGCAAGAACCGGTTACAACTAGGTTCGAACAATCATCCAAACAAAAACCTTATTTTTCAGATTTTCAATCGATCATACCTCGTTCATGGCTGGATAAAACACTAGATCCCATGTACTTTCGTGTAGAGAATGTCGAGAGCTACGCGTGGACACCAAGAACACCAAAATCCGTCGAGAAACTAGTGAGTTACGCGCGTTTAAAGTCGGTTTTCTAGAGAGAGAGAGGGTAGAACGAAAATATAGAGAGAGGGTGGGGTGTTGGTGACATAAATGAGAGAATGAGCCTTGTTCAAGGCTTTTATAGTCCGTGTGGTATTCAGGTTCGTTTCGGTCGCTCGGTTCGCGTTTCCAGAACGTAACGCGTATTTTACTCGATTTTAAGATAAAATAATTGTTAAACTTATTAAAATGATGAGTTTCAAAATTGTAAAAATATAAAATAATTATTTTTACTCTTCGTGCGTTGACAGATCGTTAAACACATACAATTACGTGTATACCCGCAATCGCGTACGTTTTTCAATCGTAATAATTATTTAAAGTCGTTTAATCATAATTATAAGTTCAACATTCGTATCATTATGGATCGTCACCCATAACTATACTCAGTCTCGCTTACGTATTACGATTCTTGTTGAATTAATTGCCATAATATTCGTCTTAACACTACGCACTAACACTATCCTGTTACACCGAACGCAGTATATATATAGGGCTCACTCTCGCTGCCCACCACTGTTTCGATATAACACGATACTGTTCTTGCCTAGTGTAATCGACTGTAAATAAATAATACATACTTGTTGTCAAATAATAAAGATTCTATCACACAAGCACATAACGAACACATGATTCACATTGACTAACTGTCATGGACACACACTGTTCTAACACAGTTTACGACTACCATGACTAAATGTACAAATGTTACATGTATTCCCATTGATCTTACCTTGTCGTTCTTTAGTTCTTTCGAAACCCATGGCCATGTAACAACCCTCTTTAACTTAACATAAGTTATCATGTTTCTTTGTTTTGATCATTGAAATCCCAAGTGTTTCAATCTCATTGACCTCATAAAACCCATTTTTATATGTTTGAAAAGTGTAAGATATCTTTTATATTGAAAATCCTTGGTATTAAATAGTTGGAAATCGGTTAACACTCCGAATGGTCACTTTGAACCTTTATCCGTTTTAACATATTAATCTCATGGTTTTACTTAACAAATTCAAGGGTTATAATACCAATTGGTTGTTAAAACATATGTTTATAGATTGGAAGAGTTTAGAAAGCTTTTGTGTTAAAGGAAACTTAGTATTGGTGGCATTCCAAATCGGTTAACACCAATGGAACCCAACTTAAACAAAAATAACCATATGACCATTCAGCTAGGGTGATTCAGGTTCTTGTGGTCATAACTTGATCATAGGAACTCTAAATCGAGCAAAATAAAACTTCATGATCAAGTTTCGGATGTTAGCTTTCTATCCATTATTTATAGGCTTTCTAATTCGTCCAAATGAGGGTCCAAACAGCTGATATAAAATCAGTGTTCCATTCAGTACCTTCTGACTTAGGACACTGTTTTGACCCATTTAAAGTCCGAACCAATGAAACTTGTCTTATGAAAGTTGTTCCTAACATATTGATCTAGTATGCTAGAAAGTTTCGTGAGTTAACTTGAACGTTTACTATGCTAAAAATACAAAGGAACTAGATGGGCAGAATCTGCCAATACCATCAGTTCGATGAGGCCAAGTTACCCAGCCCCTAGTCCATGGATTCTAATCCCTGTTCAGTTCCAGCCCTTTCCAAACCTTAATCCAACATGTCCCTCAAGTTCCTACACTAGTTTTGTGCACAAACTAAGGGTTTGAAGAGTCAAAAACGACTGCAAAGTGCAGGTCGTTCGAAACAGTAACAACAACAAAAAAATAAGTTCGTTTGTGCTCATTCTTACCTCAAATTCGATGTTCCAGCCACCCAATATTCAATCTAGGTTGTTCCTTAGCTCCCCAAGTTGATTTAGTGCAGGTCCTAAAGGTTTGAAGGTCGAAAAGTAGCTGCAACGTTCAGTTGGGTCGAAGAAGAAGATGAATAGTGTATGTTTCAGTAAATCAGTGATTTCTCACTCGTTTCTACCTCGTTTTTGGCCATTCAAAGCTCCATTTCTTCTTCTCTTCACGATCTACGCGTTTCTACCGTTGTTTGGACACCAAGAACACCCAATTTGGTGCAGATTTGAGCAAGATCTAAGTGTTTTAGTGAGAGGAAAGGTAGAGAGAGAGTTACGGGTTTAGAAAGAGAGAGGATGATTTTTGTGAAGGTTAAATTGTATTCAAGATCTTTTTATGGTTTTTAAACGTTCGGGTATGTTCTGGTTCGTTCGGTTTTGCTCGGTTTCTCTTGGTTTCTCGCGTATGCATCGGTTTCGGTTTTTCTAGTAACGAAACATTACGATCTCTTAAAATAAGGTTTTCTAAATTATTTTAGGTTGTGATTCCTAATAAATTAACTAATTATCTTCTATTTATTTTAAATTTTCCGAAATATTAAATTTATGGTTTACAATCGAATCGTACGGTCGTCGCGCGTATTCATTCGAATCGTCACTCGTACGAACACAGCGATAACTATACTTTTCAATATTGTTCTCTAATTATCGGATATCATTCAGAACGTTAAACTTTCAGATTTATTCGTACAGATCGTCACCTATACGAATAATCCGTCGGTTTAGCATTCACGTAACGACATCCGTGTTGTTTTGTTCTGTAAAGCCTCACATACGTTTATACATAATAAGATCCTAACACCTAATCACATGATGGTTCTGTGATGCCAGATAATTATCTGACTGACGAACCATAGTTCTGAACTTGTTTTTCTAAATTAAATCTGAATCTGTTCGTTAATGACATGAAATTACAATGAAACATAAAATGAAAATGATAAACAATGAAACACATATAGTTCGTACCTGGTTATTTTTCGTTTTACTGTAGAGATCAATGTTCCGGTGACGGTTCCGGCACTGATGTTACAGTCTCCCCTTGTTAGAGAAATTTCGTCCCGAAATTTAAGAGTTGTTATCGGGTACAGCTTCCTCTTCAAACAGTTGGGGATACTTTGACTTCATGTGATCTTCGCGTTCCCAAGTAAACTCGGGTCCACGTCTTGAACTCCATCGAACCTTTACAATGGGGATTCGGCTTCGCCTCAGTTGTTTAACCTTGCGATCCATAATCTCCAAAGGTTCCTCGATAATGTGTAACTGTTCATCGACTTGAATTTCTTCAATTGGAATGACGAGAGACTCGTCAGCAAGGCATTTCTTTAGGTTTGAGATGTGAAACACGTCATGCACACCACTGAGTTCATCAGGTAATCTCAGTCTATACGCCACAAGACCAATTCGTTCAATGATCTCGAACGGTCCCACGTATCGTGGTGCTAATTTGCCTTTTGTTCCAAAGCGTACAACGCCTTTCCATGGGGATACCTTCAACATTACACGGTCTCCCACTTGGAATTCCAACTTTGTCTACTTCTTGTTGCTTGTAGTCTTCTTTGAATCTGAGCTATCTTGTCAGTGGTTTCTTGAATGAGTTCTGGCCCCGTTATGCGATTGTCTCCAACTTCAGTCCAACAGATCGGTGATCGACATTTCCGGCCATAAAGAGCCTCGAATGGTGCACATCCGATACTGTTGTGATAACTATTATTGTAGGAGAACTCGATCAGTGGCAAATGGGATTCCCAGTTCCCATCAAAGTCCAATACACATGTTCTCAACATGTCCTCTAGGGTTTGAATAGTACGTTCGCTTTGACCATCCGTTTGTGGGTGGTAAGCTGTACTCAGATTTAACTGTGTCCCTAGAGATTTCTGTAAAGATTGCCAGAATCTTGATGTGAATCTGCTGTCTCGATCAGAAATAATAGACAATGGCACACCATGGCGTACCACTATCTCGTAGATGTATAATCTTGCCAGTTTATCCATGGTGAAGTTCTCACGCATGGGCAAGAAATGAGCAGATTTGGTTAAACGATCAATGATCACCCAAATTGTATCATGACCACTGGAAGTGCGGGGTAGCTTGGTAATGAAATACATAGCTATTTGTTCCCACTTCCAGAGCGGAATTTCAGGCTGTTCCAGTAAACCAGACGGTCTCTGGTGTTCTGCCTTTACCTTTGCACACGTTAGACATTGACCGACATATTCGGCTATGTCTTTCTTCATTCCAGGCCACCAATAAAATCCACGCAAGTCTTGGTACATTTTATCAGCGCCTGGATGAACAGAGTATTTAGTCTTGTGTGCTTCATCGAAGATAAGTTTTCTCAATTCATCTACCGCAGGAATCCATACTCGATTCTTATAGTAGATGATTCCGTCAGGCTTCGTGTCAAACTGTTTCTCCGCTCCGCAATCAAGTTCCTTCTTCAAATTGCCTCGGTCAAGTGCTTCTTGTTGTGCTTGGATAATCTTGTTACTTAAACTGGTCTGCACGGTTATCCCCATTGCTCTAACACGTAGGGGTTTGACCAGTTCTTTCCGGCTCAAGGCATCAGCTACAACGTTCGCCTTTCCCGGATGATACTTAATTACACAATCATAATCATTCAGAAGTTCAACCCAACGGCGTTGTCACATGTTGAGCTCCTTCTGATCAAATATGTGTTGCAGACTCTTGTGATCAGTGAATATGGTACACTTGGTGCCATATAAATAATGTCTCCAAATCTTCAGTGCGAAGATTACAGCTCCCAGTTCAAGATCATGAGTAGTGTAGTTCTTCTCATGAACCTTTAACTGTCTTGATGCATAGGCTATAACTTTGTCCCGTTGCATTAACACGCAACCGAGTCCCTGATGGGAAGCATCACAGTACACAACAACGTCATCACAGCCCTCTGGGAGAGATAGGATTGGAGCATCACATAGTTTCTGTTTCAATGTCTGAAAAGCATCTTCCTGTTTCTGCTCCCAGACAAACGGTTCACTTTTCTGGGTTAACTTAGTGAGTGGTAGAGCTATCTTAGAAAAATTCGAGATGAACCTTCTATAATAACCTGCCAATCCCAGAAAAGACCGTATCTCCGTCGGTGTCTTTGGAGTGTCCCAATTCTTTATCGCCTCGATCTTGGCATGATCTACATGAATTCCCTCGCTGTTGACTACATGACCCAGAAATTGAACTTCTCTTAGCCAGAATTCACACTTAGAGAATTTAGCATAGAGTTGCTATTTCTTCAACAGCTCCAAGATCTTTTTAAGGTGTTGCTCATGTTCTGTTTTGGTCTTGGAATAAATCAGTATGTCATCAATAAAGACAATGACAAACTGATCCAAGTACGGCTTGCACACTCGGTTCATGAGGTCCATGAAAACCGCAGGTGCATTTGTCAATCCGAAGGGCATCACCAAAAATTCACAGTGCCCATATCTGGTTCGGAAGGCCGTTTTCGGTATGTCTTCATCTTGAACTCTCAGCTGATGATATCCAGACCGCAAGTCAATCTTTGAGAAATATTGAGCTCCTTGCAGTTGGTCAAACAAATCATCAATCCTCGGCAATGGATACCGATTCTTGATGGTTAGTTTGTTCAGCTCTCTGTAATCTATGCACATTCTGAACGATCCGTCTTTCTTCTTCACGAACAAGACCGGAGCTCCCCAAGGTGAGTATCTCGGCCTGATAAATCCCTTGTCAAGTAACTCCTGTAATTGATTAGACAATTCCTGCATCTCTGAAGGTGCTAACCTGTAGGGAGATTTAGCAACTGGAGTTGCTCCAGGAATTAAGTCAATACGAAACTCTACCGGTCGCACAGGTGGCAAACCTGGCAGATCTTCAGGGAATACTTCAGGATATTCTTTCACTACCGGTACATCTTGAATCTTCTTCTTGTCTTTCTCGTTTTCCACCACATGAGCCAGAAAAGCTATGCACTGCTTCTGTAGACACTTACACGCCTTTATGCAAGAGATGATTTTGACACTTCGTTTTGCTTGATCCCCTTTCACTTCCAATACACGATCACTCGGCAATGGAATTCGAAGCAGCTTTTCAGAGAAGATGACCTCCACTCGATGAGACGAAAGCCAATCCATTCCAACAATGATATCGAAACTACCCAGCTCCATCGGTATCAAATCGATGGTAAATGTATAACCATTTAGTGTCAATGGGCAGTTCCTATAAACTGTACTAACTGTGATCTGTTTCCCGTTAGCTACTTCTATAATATAAGGGGAGTCTAACTATTCCTCTATGGAATCTAGTTGGCATGCAAAGTCGGTAGAGATAAAACTCTGATCCGCACCAGTATCAAATAGAACAGATGCATAAAAGTCATGTAAGAGAAACGTACCAGTGACCACATTTGGGTCCTGGCGTGCAGTTGGTGCTCCAATGGCAAAGGCTCGTCCACGGGGTGCTTGAACTGCTGGTTGTGCCTTCTTCGGGCAGTTCTTCGCAAAGTGGCCTTGTTCACCACTGTTGTAGCATCCACCATGGTTCTGATTAGCTGGTGTAGGTAGAGCCAAAGCAGCATTGTTGCCTACTTGGTTAGGTGTCACCCGGCAGTACTGGACCCAATGGCCCTTTCTTCCACATCCCGTGCAATGCTTGCAGGGAGTGTTAGCAGCATGATGATACTGACACTTGGCACACAGAGGAAACGTGCCAGTGTAAGGTTTGCGGTTGGGGTTCTGTGGTGCTGCTGCTACTTGTTGAAGAGGTGTGGCCACCGTGTAGTTCTTGATGGTCTTCTGTTTCTTCTTCTGGTGGTGGTGGGGTTTCTTTGAAGCCTCTGCTTTGTTTTTGCTGGGTTCAGCCTCCTTCTTTAAGACTCCAGAGGCTACATGAGATCAGTGAGTTTCCCAGACAATCTCACCACAGATTCAACAGTAGTAGGGTTGGCTGAGACAACCATGCCCTGAATGCAGGCTGGAAGTCCACCCACATATCTGTCTATTCTTTTCTCCAACGTTGGTACCATGTCAGGTACCAAGGCAACTAACTCGTGATAACGAGTAGTGTAACCTATGTGATCAGCCCCTTCATCACATGGTTGGATAGTTCAACCTCCAACTTCTGTAGCTCATTCTTGGGGCAGAATCTGTTCGCAGCAGTGCCTTAAAGTCTTCCCATGGCATTGCCATAGCTTCCTCTCTTCCTCGGGCGTTGATCTGACTATTCCACCAAGTCAGAGCCCTCTTGTTGAATGTTCCAGCTGAATAACGGACCTTGTGGTGTTCAGGGCAGCTACAGAGATCCAAAGTTATCTCGATCTTCTCAATCCATTGGATTAATCCAATGATGCCTTCAGACCCACTAAAACTGGGTGGTTTACATCCTACAAAGGACTTGTAGGAGTAATGAGATGAATCTCCAGTATTCCAACTGGCTTCTCATGATGTGTTGCCACTGTTGAGGATTTCAATACGAAGACGAAGGAACATATCCGGTATTGCTTCTTTCATCTGACTTGTCATCTGGCTACTCAGTAACGTCACCAGAGCGATTAGTAGGATCCAGAGTCGGTGTTGTGCCCGAACCAGATGCTTGGTTCATCAACGGAGGAGGGGGAGGAGGAGGTGGAGGAGGTGGTGGTGGTGAATCATTTGGTGACGGTGTGGAGGAGTGTGGAGCCAAGTCTTGTGGTTGTAGAGGTAACAAGGGAGGTTGTCTTCGCGGCGGCATTCTGATCATAACAAATAAAGTCATCGGTTAGTGTAATGATCAAATACAGAAGACAGTATGCAAATAAGCCTTAAATCCTATGTTCTCTACATGCAGGGTCCCTAGGTTATAGTCTAGGCCAAACCGTTTAAATAAGTGACCTATATTTCTCTATAACCATGGCTCTGATACCAATCTGTCACACCCCGAGCCGGCGGGGTAGGATCGGGTTTTCCCCGACGGGCGGAAGGTTCCCGGGGCGCGATATCGTGTGAGATAATCGAAAGTGATGAGATTGTTTACATCGCACATGATTTAATTGAGAAATGCTAAAATAAAATAGAATTACAACGTTAAATTACATCAGTTAAGTTTATAATTTAACAATGTAAATCTACTATAACATCATAAATCTTCAGTCTTGTATCTGCACAAGATATACAAAATAACTGTGTATGATGTCCAAAAATATGCAGGTCCAAAAGCTAGGTCCTCTATCTTTAACCTAGTCCAAAAGAAACAACTCTTCAGTTGACCTGTTCGTCACCTGAGAAGTCATGCAAAAATAAAGTCAACACATGGTTGGTGAGTTCATATAGTTTTAGTAATTGAAAATGATTTGAAAACCTCCTTTGGTAAAGACCCTAACCTCATTAACTTCAATGTATTATACATATCGGTATGCTTATATATAGAGCATACCCCTGACTCGAGCCTACAAGCCTGCCCAGACGCCATCCCACCACATACTAATACGCATAGGACACTGTTGTTAATGATAATTAAGCATTTTTACCCTTAACACAATCCCATGAGTTTCCCCTGTTTGTTGTTCATGTAGTTACAATTATTTGAAATCCATGTTGACTTCATAAGTTCATCACACAATATGATCAACTACAGTAATTGTATAAACAGTTATAAATGCTTAATTAAATAATAACTAAACATTTAATAAAATCTAAGTCCTAATGATTGGGGCCTTTGGTCAACTCGAGTAGACTAGTCTGTCAATCTAGGTACTTAGTTGTTAGGGAATCTGTAAATATCTTCAAACATACGACCTACAAATCAAACGGTCTAGCTAGGACTTCTTGAAATGTAGGGTTTTATGTTTCGTCTGTTTTGGCGTATATTATCTCTGATATTTCCCAGGCTTTCCCTTGAAAACGATTTATTGATTCGCCTGATTCTGTTTCAAGATGTACTTAATTCGTTGATCATAGAACACTAGATTCTTTGATCAATTGTACACTTGATTCGTTGTTCAACAAACACTTGATTTGTAGAACATCGAATATTGTCTTTGCAAAGATTGTTTCATTTGATTCGTTGAAATCCCACACTTGTTTGGTCAAAATGTTTCGTATGATTCGTTGAACTCACCCACTTGATTTGTCAAAATGTTTCGTTTGATTCATTGAAACCACCCATTTGATTCGTCAAAATGTTTCGTTTGATTCCTTCAACTCACACACTTGTTTTGCAAAATGTTTAGTTTGATTCGTTTGAAATGTTTTGATCTGTTGAAATGTTTAGTTTAACCTGATTATTCACTTAATTTATAAGTAAATCAATTAGTAAACCTGCATAAAACCTTCCTAGACATGGTCTAGGATAACATTTATATATATGTAAAACATATAAATTTTAAGGCATTTAAGTAAACAATTTAAATAACAGTTTACGCATGCTTCTCATCCCCGCGTTTTAAAACAAAATGTTAGAAAAGGGGCAATGAACTAACCTGTGTTGATGTCTAATGTACTATCACAGAATGCGCACTCTTGTTTGTAAGCTAAGTATCTTCGGTTCCTGAGTTGTTTTATAAGAATTCGAATATAATAAGTACGCGTAATAGTCATTGTGCCTAAGTTTGGGTCTTCTTGTGTGTGCAACTATGTGTCTTAGCACTATGTGTATCTAGAATCTAACCTAACTTAGTTACCCTTTTATGATCCCAATTTCCCATCTTTAATTATAACAATAACTTACTTTTACATTTTTAGAAAGTTCGGCAGAGTTTCCTTTGTTTTTAATCCAAATCCAGACAATTTATATTGTCTATTTTACAACCAAATCCCAATCAATTATAATAAAATAACTTTCATAACTATATAAACTTTAAACAAAACCAATGACATTTATAAAAATATAACAATTAGCTATTAATTAAAGTTATTCTATTTGAATATTCTCAGTTGTTTAACCATGCCATGAATTTGCTATGGGTTGCATGTTGACAACATAAGCTCAAACAACCCATACTTAGTTCTTCTCATTGTATTCCCATTGATCTTATCTTGTCGTTCTTTAGTTCTTTCGAAACCCATGGCCATGTAACAACCCTCTTTAACTTAACATAAGTTATCATGTTTCTTTGTTTTGATCATTGAAATCCCAAGTGTTTCAATCTCATTGACCTCATAAAACCCATGTTTATATGTTTGAAAAGTGTAAGATATCTTTTATATTGGAAATCCTTGGTATTGAATAGTTGGAAATCGGTTAACACTCCAAATGGTCACTTTGAACCTTTATCCGTTTTAACATATTAATCTCATGGTTTTACTTAACAAATTCAAGGGTTATAATACCAATTGGTTGTTAAAACATATGTTTATAGATTGGAAGAGTTTAGAAAGCTTTTGTGTTAAAGAAAACTTAGTATTGGTGGCATTCCAAATCGGTTAACACCAATGGAACCCAACTTAAACAAAAATAACTATATGACCATTCAGCTAGGGTGATTCAGGTTCTTGTGGTCATAACTTGATCATAGGAACTCTAAATCGAGCAAAATAAAGCTTCATCATCAAGTTTCGGATGTTAGCTTTCTATCCATTATTTATAGGCTTTCTAATTCGTCCAAATGAGGGTCCAAACAGCTGATATAAAATCAGTGTTCCATTCAGTACCTTCTGACTTAGGACACTGTTTTGACCCATTTAAAGTTCGAACCAATGAAACTTATCTTGATGAAAGTTGTTCCTAACATATGGAACTAGTATGCTGGAAAGTTTCGTGAGTTAACTTGAACGTTTACTATACTAAAAATACAAAGGAACTGGCTGGGCAGAATCTGCCAATACCATCAGTTCGATGAGGCCAAGTTACCAGCCCCTAGTCCATGGATTCTAATCCCTGTTCAGTTCCAGCCCTTTCCAAACCTTAATCCAACATGTCCCTCAAGTTCCTACACTAGTTTTGTGCACAAACTAAGGGTTTGAAGAGTCAAAAACGACTGCAAAGTGCAGGTCGTTCGAAACAGTAACAACAACAAAAAATAAGTTCGTTTGTGCTCATTCTTACCTCAAATTCGATGTTCCAGCCACCCAATCTTCAATCTAGGTTGTTACTTAGCTCCCCAAGTTGATTTAGTGCAGGTCCTAAAGGTTTGAAGGTCGAAAAGTAGCTGCAACGTTCAGTTGGGTCGAAGAAGAAGATGAATAGTATATGTTTCAGTAAATCAGTGATCTCTCACTCGTTTCTACCTTGTTTTTGGCCATTCAAAGCTCCATTTCTTCTTCTCTTCACGATCTACGCGTTTCTACGATCGTTTGGACACCAACAACACCCAATTTGGTGCAGATTTGAGCAAGATCTAAGTGTTTTAGTGAGAGGAAAGGTAGAGAGAGAGTTACGGGTTTAGAAAGAGAGAGGATGATTTTTGTGAAGGTTAAAGGGTATTCAAGATCTTTTTATGGTTTTTAAACGTTCGGGTATGTTCGGGTTCGTTCGGTTTTGCTCGGTTTCTCTTGGTTTCTCGCGTATGCGTCGGTTTCGGTTTTTCTAGTAACGAAACATTACGATCTCTTAAAATAAGGTTTTCTAAATTATTTTAGGTTGTGATTCCTAATAAATTAACTAATTATCTTCTATTTATTTTAAATTTTCAGAAATATTAAATTTACGGTTTACAATCGAATCGTACGGTCGTCGCGCGTATTCATTCGAATCGTCACTCGTACGAACACAACGATAACTATACTTTTCAATATTGTTCTCTAATTATCGGATATCATTCAGAATGTTAAACTTTCAGATTTATTCGTATAGATCGTCACCTATACGAATAATCCGTCGGTTTAGCATTCACGTAACGACATTCGTGTTGTTTTGTTCTGTAAAGCCTCACATACGTTTATACATAATAAGATCCTAACACCTAATAACATGATGGTTCTGTGATGCCAGATAATTATCTGACTGACGAACCATAGTTCTGAACTTGTTTTTCTAAATTGAATCTGAATCTGTTCGTTAATGACATGAAATAACAATGAAACATAAAATGAATATGATAAACAATGAAACACAAATAGTTCGTACCTGGTTACTGTTCGTTTTACTGTAGAGATCACTGTTCCGGTGACGGTTCCGGCACTGATATTACATTACCCATATGTATCAAAAAAATGTAAGCACACAGTAAACTTTTGGTAACAAGCCTAACCACGTCATTACTGCATTTCATTACTTCGTTGGTTACGATAACATAACCCATTACAACGACTAAGACCTAGAAAAAACTACATATATAACTAGTAACTGCCACGTAACATATTTGTATTATGTACGTTAACACAGTGTATTAGTGTTAATTTACTTTTAAGTGCAGTACGTGGCATCAAATGCAAGCATATCGCCAAAAACTTCATAGTTCTTTGAAATCTCGTCTGCTGAGAAAACATCCCTTAACTCACCTTTCAAAACAAAGAAATCAAAATATAAATCTGGTAGATTTTTAAGTTTATCATAACCGATCAAGAAGTAGTTGGGAGTCTCGATTGCCTATAAAAAGACGGATTGCCTGACTAAAGTTCTTAACATTAACATTATGATGACCACCATTGTGACAATCCGGCTTTTCCGGATTAACCCCGTTAACCAAAAACTAACAGAAATAATACGAAATCGAACAAAAACAAACTAAAAGGGTTAAAATTTAACAAAATAAATTACAAACATCAAAAAAGTACAAGAATAAGGTTAGTAATTAGGTTAAAATACAATGTTTGACTTTTACAAGTCAAAAATTCGACCAAATCAAAATTAAATTCGAAATTTATATTTAAATCAGGCAATAATCGAATTAAATTAGTTAAAATCATCACCATGATGATTATTAACAGTTTACATACGTTATGGAGTCAATAATTCGTCGAATTAAGTCCAAAATGAAACCAAAAGGTTGTAACCGTTCGAAATGGGTATCAAATTCATATAAGCAGGTCATAATCCATTCGATGAAACTCTAACATACACAAGTCGGCATCATTAGAGGTGTTTAAAAACAACAATTCGATCTTAGAACCATCGGGAGACGGATTTGAATCAAGGGACGGCCGAAACTCAAGCAAAAGTCGATCTACTTCAAGTTTACATCAAATCAAGTAAGTAATTACTCCTAAACAACCTAAAGTGGCCAACTAAGCATAGCCCTATGATAATTCGTAGTTCTAGTATCGAATTAATCGAGTTCTATTACTAGGGTTCATCTCAAAAACAAGTTTGGGGGTTTATAAACAAACGAACTTGAAAATCAAATTAAATGATATCAACAGATTCAGAACAACATATTAAACGAAAGTCCTCTATCAATTTGATTTCCTAACATCAAATTGTATGAATCCGAGTTTTAGGGTTCATAGCATAAACAGATTTGGGGGTTATCGTTCAAACGATTTTAAAAACCGAATCGAATAACACATAAAGTTTCGTGATGCTATGTGCATTGAAAACCATATGTTAATTCCGGTTTGTAACATCGAATCATATGGATTCGATTTCTAGGGATTGTTATAAAAACGAATTGGGGGATTTGGTCGAGATGGGTTCCAGAATCAAATTGAATGGTTCTGTGAGTTTCAAATAACTTCGAATAATGATAACCCTATGTCAATTCGATGTTTCAACAATGAATTGAATGATTTCTAATGTTAGGGTTCATAGTGTAAAACAATTTTGGGTTCTGGGTATAAACGAGCATGAAAATACAATTAAATGTTACTGATAGTTTCGAGATCTCATGTTTAATGAAAGCTTTATGATTTTTCAGATTAACATAATCAAAATAGATCAAATTGAATTGTAAGTTATAGTATACACGTTCGAAACTAGGAACACTCAAGTTACAATGATTTGAGTTGATGATTTATCAAATTGGATGCATGGTTGAACTCGGTTTGGTTCCCCAAGCCAAAGCCCCATGTTTATGGGTTCGATCGGGTTTAAGTCGTGGGTCAATTGGAACCAAGTTGGTTCGGTAGTCAAACTAAGGGGGAACCGGCTATTTAATGTTTAAAACAATTAATCTGGAATCCATATTGCAAAACCCTAGCGGGCTGAGATGGTAAGATGTATGTGTTGTGAGGGGCAGGTCACGGGTTCGAACCTGAGGGCCTCCGGTTTTGTACAAAAACTCTATTTTTGGTGTTTTTGTCATAAAACGTTCGTTCCAACTCTGATTTAGTCCGTTCGAATTTCGTTGGAACCAGAAATTCATCCCGAAAAAAATAAAATAATGAAATTTATATTTTTACCCAAAATCGTAATCGCGTATAATTACGCGTATTTAAATAAAATCGTATACGGCTATATGATTTAATTAAACGATTTTAAAGTCACGCGTGCTTATATATGCACGTTTCTAACAATCTAACATATGTGTGTAGACATGTATGTGATTTCAAACACAAAACAACATCCCGAATAACACAAGGTTATTGTTAAAAACAAATATTCTTCGTAGAGGATTATCTACGCGAGTTCACATGTGTTTGATCATTCTGCTGCATTCCAAGGTGCGCACATGGCCCCTTTTCCTATTTTAACTGTTTTGGGGGAGAAAACATGTGCAACAAACATTTTAGATACATATCACTTGCATGAGTTAGCTATTTACATTAAGTGCGAACATAGCATTACAAGTCCTTACATATCGAACCGTTTAGTTTGCCGTAGTGCAAAGCGTGGTAGTTGGAAATAGATCTATTAGGTTTGATAAACCTCACTTGGTAGATTGTAGGTCTATGCAAGTGTTTGACTAGCCAATTCACATTACTATTGTTTGTGCTAGACAATAGTGGGAAAGGCAAATTACATTCTAACAGTCAGCTTTGGTGTCGACCGCTTATGTAAATAGTACAAATGACTAGCTATCATGACTATGCATGTGTGATTGTGTTATCTGCAAACATTTCGTTTCAAACTGTTGTTTCAAACATCAATGATTAAACAAACCTGTTTATGCACCAACCTTTGTGTTGACTTGATTTACATGTTTTCTCAGGATGTTAAGGTACAAGAACAAGCAAGCATGAACTATGATGTGGAGTCGCATGCATATTTTAATTCTTGTGTTTTGAATTTGGACATTTAAGATTTTGACTTGTAATTTACTGTTTTCAAACCGTTATGTTTGTTATTGTTTTAAAAACGCTTCCGCAATGTTAAAACTTTGATATTAAAGTTTTAGACCAAAGTTATGTTTGAAAAGTATATATAGGTCTTCGTTATGTCTAATGATCTGAGATCCTGGTTTGTCACGTCCCAAACGGTATGATTCCGTTAGTTGAAATTTGGGGGTGTGACAACCATTCATTGGCACTTGAAACCTGTGAGCTATTGTAGGACCTATACAATTAACTGGCATGTGATGAATAAACTATAGGAGTGCCAGATCAGGCCCGCCGCCCTGGGGTGTGACAGTACCACACAAAAGAGGTTTTTAAAATTGTTAAATAAAATTACCCTGGTAGACTATAGAAGAGAAGTATTTATACGTAAAACAGATGTAATACATGGTATGCTAAATAGTATTTTATATATACAAATTACGTAACCATGTTGTTTTGAGCAAAACATATGTAACATACTTAAAAGGAAGTCCAATTTGAAATATGTAACATCTTCATAACATATGTTCATTTACTGTGTAACAAATTAGCGAACATGAAGAAACATGACACTAGTTAATTGAAAAGTAGACATTAAAAACAAATTATCAAACATATGTTCATTAACATTGACTGATACATTGTTTTTAAACACTGTAAATACGTGTGACATCCAGTACCAGATCGTCCGGCAAGTCTGTATGGTATGTGTACTTTCAATAGTTACTATGTGTAAATACATGTTTGTGAACAGTGCTTGTATTTACAGAATTCAAAATACAAGAAACAGTTGTGCGTATTTATGTGTAAACTTAAATGCCGTAAGTACAACACTCATTATAAACAATAGTTGTTAGTGTTTAGGTGAAAATTAAGAACAGTTAACACAACTAATCAAGAGAAACAACAGTGTTCAAGTGAATAACATGAACAAATCGGTTGCGATCTGATATCCATAGATGACAGGAATCAGATGGCCGACAAATCTATGTGAAAACAATGTGATAACAGGATGTTTAGTTGAGCTCGACAATGAGGAAATACAATTTAAAACAAGAATGCAGTGTTGTTTCAGAATAACAAACTGACATTGTGTTTGCATGGGTGACGATTCACACAAACATATCTGTGAGTTTAACATTCTGAAAGGATGACTGGAAAGTAGAAAACAAAATTCAGAAAGCCAAACCATCGACGTGTTCGTCAGAATGACGATTCGAACGAATACGCGCGAAGGCGACACGATCTGACGAAACGAAAACGAAATACGACACGAACGACATTAAATTAAGAAAAAAATATTTAATATTTTACAATTTTGAAACTCATCAAAAATAATTAAAACCATTCTTTTATTAAAAACACGTAAATTACGCGTTACGTTCCGGAAACGCAACGAAAACACGAACCGAGCGACCGAAGCGAACCCGAATACCCTCGGAGTATTTAAAGCCTTAGGCTTTTGCTCTCATTTCATTCATCTCTCTCTCTAACACCCAAACCCGGTTCTCTCTTTCTAAAAGAAAATCACCATATCCAAGCTTCAAACTCACATATCTTGCTCATTTCTTGGCCAAATCGTGTGTTCTTGGTGTCCACGCATAGCTCTCAACCCCCTCTACCTAGAAGTACAGAAGATCTGGAGTTTTAGCCACTAAAAAACAAGGTATGGAGCTTGAAACATTCGGAAAAATAGGTTTTTTTAAGTGTTTTATCCGACACATACACTCTATCGGTGTAGAACTCTACTACACACACACCTTACACCATGACCAACTGATATGGACGAGACAACACCATGGATATGGCTAGACCGAGGGCTTGAACTGGAGGATGACCTCAAGCACACAGGGTTCGTGGGATGCTAACCGGCCGAACCTTTTGGGGTCTCACGAACCACGAAGTGCCGAACCTTGCACTGCTAGCCGAACCAGTGCTCAGGAACCACCAGCCGAACCCTCCTAGAACTGCCGAACCCAGAAGGTTACCATGAACCTGTCTCCAGCCACAGCCACCGAACCATTTAACCCTAACATGCAACGAACCTAGCCACTCCCGAACCACCTACAGCCCTATGCAGCCTAACCATTTCAACATGAGTGCCGAACCTTTGGCTACAACCACACAGAACCTTGGCTGACCACGAACCCACGTTCACGAAGCACATTTGAGGTCACCAAACCTAGCTGCTTGGACAGGGTGTGCATGACCGGCGAACCTACTAGCCGAACCTTCCATGCACGAGCTCCTGGCCGAACCTTTACACTCACGAACCAGGAGGGAGTGGGCGAACCCTGTGTTGCGAACCCACACCGGAGCCGAACCTTATGCAGGCTTACGAACCTATTATCACAAAAACATATTGGATCAGCCGAACCCCTCGACCACAAACCCTAGGGCTATCCTAGTCCAGCCCTCGTTTCCCTCTTATCAGTTGTGCCCATTTGTGTGACCCATGTGACAGTTGTGCGAGACTCATTTCGTTGGGTCATGGTAGCTCGGCCCACCTATCCTTCAACCAGCACCATTATAATCTCAAACCATTATGAAATCCAATTCATCCACCAGGCCCAACAATGGAACCAATTAAGCCGGCCCATGCTTCTTATAATTCGGCCCAGAACATTTGGCTTAGGTCACGAACCAATTAATTTGGCCCATTCTACTTGATTCGAAATATGAATCAACAACTAAAATATGAGTGGTTAGGTATGGTGGGCTTGATAAATCATGAATTGGGTAACAAAAGTTAAGTTTAACTAGAACACGATATGGAACCTTAAACCATATATCTTAGAGTATTCTTGGATTGGGTTACAAATATTCTAACATTTCAAGTAACTAATACATGTTGCAAAAGTGGTGGAATTTTAAGAACAAGTTAAGAAGAATGAGACATAAAATCAATAACAAGTATACAAACATAAACTTAATTGAGTTAAGTAGGCTGAGAATCCATAACGAGTACACGGGGCCGAATGATGACCAAGACCAACCCGTTTTAGTCAACTGTAGGGCTAACACAACACATACACATACTCAAACTTATAAATTACATACAATGTGAAATCAACACAGGATCGGGAAAACGCAACAAGAACCATCAAGAGCGCTTGCATTTTATTTAAGCTAAGTTAACCACTACAACAACAAGGTGAGTTCATATGCCCCTTTTCTTTAATCTTAACTGATTTTAAATTCTCGGGGCTGAGAAACATGCCTACTTTTATTTACTTAAAAGTTTTAATGTTTAACATATTGCTTATACTATGATTAGATAATATTGTTACTTTATTATCATTTATCATTATATGCATGCTTGTATGATCATGATATGACAGGAACAACCAAGTTGAATATGATAATATAATTTCATAACTCATCAACAGAATAGAATAACATAGTTGTAAGATTATATCTTATAACATTTAGTTATTCTTACAAGTATGAACATGGAGATAATCATAGATAAACATGATTACAAGAACAAAACGCAAGAATGATATGAAGATAACACATCTTCTTAACATCATTCAACACTAGAGTTAAATAAGTGTAATAAGACAGGTGCTTATAACACTTAGCTTACAACTCTACACATATTACAAGAGAACATGGAACAAGGAATTATCCACCACCTGAGTCGACTAAGTGTAGTAAGACTAGTTCTTACTACAGCTTAGTGACAACATGGTGATTACATGGAATAACAAGGAATGATAATCATGATAATGTAACTTCATGATAACAACATCATTCACACAATAAATAACATCGATGAACACACAATACAATTGATTACTATTGAACTGTCTGCATTATATCATTTCAATCATGTGCCATGTACTTAAATTTGATCACTGTAAGCCCCTTATAATTCCTTGACCATTTAATTTGACGCGACTAAACCGACGATAGCATAGTGGTACCATAGGTTTGACAAACCTCTAGCTTTTAGGGATAGTATGTTGATCGTATTGACTCATTGGCCGGTAACGTACGACTGGTAACAGGGCTACTTCAAGTCAGGGTCAGGGAAGCGACACATGGTGATATTAATCTGCAGTGAATTGTAATTAATCCAGCGGGATCCTATTGACTAGAAGATTGAGAAATTGATCTTCTCTCATGTCATACTACTGGTAATAGATTTCGTTGACGCCTACGGATACACAAGGTGGAAGAGGTAAATCGGATGCATTGTAATCTGATTAAGTGAGGATTGCAATGGATTCCTTTTAGGCTCTATGCGCTACAAGCTGAGAACAAATAACAATTGGTTAACTAACTCTCTTAATATTTAAAAGTGATTAACAATTAACCCCACAAGTAATAGAATAATACAAGGATCAGATTAAATTAATCTAATACTGTAACAACCCATTTTGGGGAAACATTATAAATTAAACATAATTGGTGTATGATTGTGTTTATTTTAATTAAAAGATGTTTTGTATGATTTAATTATCTAAATATTATTGGTGGGTGCTTTTAAAAAATATTTGATTAAAACTATAAACATATGGAGGTATTAACTAACTTACCCAAGTTAGTCATAACTAGTTAGTTTTAACTAGTAATAGAGGGACCAAAATTGTCAATGGCTGAAAGTTAATTAACAAGGGGGTTAATATTGACTTTGGTCAACATACACACACTTCATGTGTGTATGTGTGTGCTGGAAAACGACCCAGACAAGAAGAAGAGAACAAGGAGGGCTGCAATCTTCAAAATTGGGGCTTACAAGTTGGCATCAGAGCCATTGGTTTGAGGGATTCAAGTGCGTCGCGAACACTTGAACTCAAATCGTTGTGCTTTTGATAGGGGGAGTATTGTTTGATCCGAGATCCGATCACGAAGCCGGGGGTTTAAGGTAACAAGTTTGTGTATTGTTTACCTTAGTTATATATGTTTATTGGTGTTTGGTGTGAAATTTGCTTGTTGAACCGAAATTCTAAGTCATATTATGGGGAGGTGAAGTTAAGGAATTGGAAATGTGAAGTGTATAATGTTATGTCTGGCCAACATAAGATTATATTTTTGACATGGATATGACCTTAATGGAACCAATTCATAATATGGTTATGAACAGTAGGTAAGGTGTTAGGAGTTGATGTTGTGATGCTTTTAAGTTCATATTTCATGGTGTGCTTAGTTGTATGAACTATATAGCAAAACTAATGTATCAAATAACTTGTTTCAGTCGTAGAATGGCTGGTGGTGGAAGTAATGAAATTAACCTCACCGAAATGCAAGCTATGGTAAGGGAAGAGGTGGCAAAAGCATTGGAAGCTTCGATTCCTCACCATATGGAGGGTCTGCAAGCCTCCATGAGGGAATTTATTCGACAAGAGTTTGCAAATCTCAGAGGGGGTGAGATGGGGAACGAACTCCAAAGAAAGTAACTTATAAGGAGTTTGTAGCTTGCAAACCAAGCGAATTTAAGGGGGAAGTTGACCCGTTACTGAGTCAACGGTGGATAACAGACATGGAGGGCACGTTCGAGACGAGCCATTGTGATCCGGAAGATGAGGTGATCTTTGCTGGGAATCAATTGCGTGAAAGAGCAAAGGATTGGTGGGAGCTTCTACGAAAGGAAAGGGGTAGGGATGGCGTGAAGAGCTTAACTTGGGCGGAGTTTAAGGAATTATTCCTTAACCGGTTCTGTCCGTAGGCGGCGATTGACAGAATCACTGAGGAGTTCCTTCATATGAGACACAAGGAGGAAAGTATTGACACAATTACCGCCATCTTCTATGACAAAGCTAGATTTTGTCCTGATTTGCTACAAACGGAGCGGATGTGGATCAATCGATACCACAGTACGTTGAATGCCAAGTACCGCGAATTTCTTACACCATCTAAGTGTGAGACATTGGCGGAACTTATTGATTGTGCTCGGGAGCGCGAGTTGGAGTTAAAGCGACAGGAAGACCGCGGTGAAAAGCGGAAGGTGGAAAAGGAGACGGGGTCGTCTAAAAAGGGGAAGTTCTTTAACTCGCCTACAAAGTTCCACTCAAGTAGGGGAGTTAAGCATTGTACAAAATGTGGGAAAGACCACATGGGTGATTGTTCGACACGACCCTTATCTTGCTACAAGTGTGGGAAGCAAGGTCATCTTGCAAATCAATGCTCGAGCCCGTTGAATTTATGTTATAATTGCTACAAACCGGGGCATGTTCGGAGCGAGTGTCCGGAACTTAAAGGGGCTGGAGTTGGTGGAGGGGAAAATCGATATTTTAAGGGGCAAGGAAGTGGGAAGAAGGTGGAGGTACCCAAACCCAAGGGTAGGGCTTTTCAAATCACTGCGGAGGAAGCCAAAGTCACACCTGATGTGGTGACAGGTACTTTCTTCATCAATACCTTGCCTGCTTACATTTTATTTGATTCGGGGGCTAGTAGATCATTTGTGTCTACAAATTTTATACACCATCCTTCTTTTGTCGTTGAGAAATTGTCGATGCCTTTAGAAATAGAAATAGTGGATTCTAAATGCTTTCTAGTATGTGATGTCTATCGAAAATGTAAATTAACCATCGATGGGGAGGATTTCGATATTGATTTGATACCTATGGTATTGGGGGAGTTCGATGCGGTGGTTGGGATGGATTGGCTTTCGGCTCACGGGGCCAACATTGTATGCAAACATAAGATTATTCAATTGATGTCTCCTAGTGGACATGAGGTGTGTATTCGTGGGGAGAAACGTGGTGGTATGATCTTATGTTCTTTAATCGAAGCTATGAAGTATTTGAACAATGGGGGACGATCATTTCTTGCTTACGTGGTGGATTCAGAGAAAGGAGCGAAGATGATTGAAGACATTCCTATTGTGCGTGATTTTACTGATGTATTTCCGGATGAACTACCGGGATTACCTCCCGAAAGGGATGTGGAGTTCCGAATTGACTTGGTGCCCGGGGCTAAACCCATTGCTAAAGCTCCATACCGGTTGACGCCATCTGAATTGCAAGAGATGATGAATCAATTGCAAGAACTTCTTGACATGGGTTTTATTCGTCCGAGCATCTCACCTTGGGGTGCACCAGTGTTATTTGTCAAGAAGAAAGATGGGAGCTTCAGAATGTGTATAGATTATCGGGAGTTGAACAAGGTCACGGTGAAGAATAGGTATCCATTACCTAGGATTGACGACCTCTTTGACCAATTACAAGGTGCTTCATGGTTTTCTAAGATCGACCTTCGATCGGGATACCATCAGTTGAAGGTTAGAGAGGAAGACATTCCAAAGACGGCTTTTCGTACGAGGTACGGGCATTACGAGTTTCTTGTGATGTCCTTTGGGTTAACTAACGCACCGGCGGCGTTCATGGACTTGATGAATCGGGTTTGTCGTCCTATGTTAGATAGGTCAGTCATTGTGTTTATCGATGACATACTTATCTATTCCAAGAATGAAGCTGATCACGCATGCCATTTGCGTGAAGTTCTTGAAACACTGCGTAAGGAGAAATTGTATGCCAAATTTTCAAAATGTGACTTTTGGTTACGTGAAGTCCAATTCTTGGGGCATGTTGTGAATGCTAATGGTATACAAGTTGATCCTTCTAAAATACAGACGGTTATGAAATGGAGTCCACCCAAGACTCCAACCGAGGTTAGAAGTTTTCTTGGTTTAGCCGGTTATTACAGGAGGTTTATTCAAGACTTTGCCAAGATTGCTTCATCTTTGACAAAGCTTACAAAGAAGGATACTAAGTTTGTGTGGGGTGATGAACAAGAAAAGGCGTTTCAAGAGTTAAAGGCAAGACTAACACAAGCTCCGGTGTTAACTTTACCGGATGGACCCGATGATCTTGTGGTCTATTCCGATGCTTCATATGTTGGTCTTGGGTGTGTTCTCATGCAAAGAGGGAAAGTTATTGCTTATGCTTCACGTCAGTTGAAGGTTCATGAGGTTAACTATCCTGTTCATGACTTGGAGCTTGCGGCGGTTGTTTTTGCATTAAAGATATGGCGTCATTATCTTTATGGGGTGAAATGTACTATTTATACCGACCACAAGAGCTTGAAGTATTTCTTCACACAGAAGGAATTGAATATGAGGCAGAGACGTTGGATGGAGTTACTCAAAGACTACGACTGCGAAATTCTCTATCATCCGGGGAAAGCAAATGTAGTGGCAGATGCTTTGAGTAGAAAGGAAGAACCTTTACCCATTCGAGTAAAGGCAATGAAAATTGTGGTAACTTCGGATCTGGTGAATCAAATTAAAGCTGCTCAAAGGGAAGCTTTAAAGGAGGAGAATTGGAAACGTGATAGAATCAAGGGGTTAGCTCATCAATTGGGTGAGGATAGTCGGGGTTTAAAGACAAGGTGGGGTCGAGTGTGGATACCACCCACTTGTCCTTTAAAGACGGCTTTATTGGAGGAGTCCCATAGATCGAGATATTCGATTCACCCGGGAGGCACGAAGATGTATCGTGACTTGCGGGTTAACTATTGGTGGCCGGGGATGAAACGAGATATTGTTAAGTATGTTGAAAAATGCTTGACTTGTGCTCAAGTCAAGGCGGAGCATCAAAAGCCGTATGGCAAATTGCAACCTTTGGAGATTCCGATGTGGAAGTGGGAGCATATTACGATGGACCTAATCACAAAGCTTCCTAAAACTAGGAACGGTTATGATACTATATGGGTCATCGTGGATCGGCTATCAAAGAGTGCTCACTTTATACCGATTAAGGAGACGTATTCTTCCAAGAAAATGGCTGAAATTTATGTTAAGGAGGTGGTGTCTCGACATGGAGTACCGGTTACTATTGTGTCTGATCATGACACTCGGTTCACATCTCATTTTTGGAAGAATTTTCAGGAGGAGTTGGGTACAAAGTTATTATTGAGCACGGCGTATCATCCTCAAACGGATGGTCAAAGCGAAAGAACCATTCAGACACTTGAGGACATGTTACGTGCGTGTATCATTGACTTCAGGGGAAGTTGGGATGATTATTTATCTTTGGCGGAGTTTTCTTACAATAACAGTTATCATTCCAGTCTTGGAATGCCTCCTTTTGAGGTTTTGTATGGGAGAAAATGTAGAACTCCTGTGTGTTGGGGAGAAGTGGGGCCAAGGGAACTCGCTAGCAAAAAGGTAGTAAAGGTGACAAACGAACGGATCGATCAGATACGAGCTCATTTAAAGGCGGCACAAGACCGTCAGAAATCGTATGCGGATAAACGAAGGAGGCCGATCGAATTCCAAGTGGGAGACTTTGTGTTGTTAAAGGTTTCTCCTTGGAAGGGTGTGATTCGTTTTCGAAAGCGGGGGAAACTTAGTCCACGGTTTATTGGACCATTCAAGATTATAGCTCGGATTGGCGAGATTGCCTATCGCTTAGAGCTACCGGAGGAGTTGAGTGGGATTCACAATACATTCCACGTATCTTATTTGCGAAAGTGCTTGGCGGATGAATCGGCTTATGTGCCATTGGAGGATTTGGTGATTGATGATAAACTCAATTATATTGAGAAACCGGTGGCTATCTTAGATAGAAAAGTCAAGCAACTTCGGAATAAGACGATTTACCAAGTAATGGTGCAATGGAAGAACAGTCGGGGTTCGGATGCTACGTGGGAGTCCGAGGATGAAATGTGGAAATTTTATCCTTTTCTTTTTGAGGTGTAACGAGGTTTCGGGGACGAAACCTTTATAAGGAGGGGAGAATTTGTAACAACCCATTTTGGGGAAACATTATAAATTAAACATAATTGGTGTATGATTGTGTTTATTTTAATTAAAAGTTGTTTTGTATGATTTAATTATCTAAATATTATTGGTGGGTGCTTTTAATAAATATTTGATTAAAACTATAAACATATGGAGGTGTTAACTAACTTACCCAAGTTAGTCATAACTAGTTAGTTTTAACTAGTAATAGAGGGACCAAAACTGTCAATGGCTGAAAGTTAATTCACAAGGGGGTTAATATTGACTTTGGTCAACATACACACACTTCATGTGTGTATGTGTGTGCTGGAAAACGACCCAGACAAGAAGAAGAGAACAAGGAGGGCTGCAATCTTCAAAATTGGGGCTTCGAATCTGCAAGGATCTTTAATGCAACTAGGATTTTGAATTCTCCTTGTTCCATACTACAAATAGGTATGATTTTGGGTGTTCTTGATGGGATTTTCGTGGGTCTCCATTGGGGGTGTGAGTAGGATGGTTAAAATCCGAAATTTGGAGTTTATATGGTGTTAGTTGTTAATGGTTTTCATATTCATAACATCTAAGAACACATTTTTGATGATTTCATGATTTTTGATATCATGGTTTTGATGGGGTTTTGCAAGGTTCTTAGGGGGATAAGAACTTGGGGATGAAACTTAATGTGTAAACATGAAATAGATGTTAAAATGAAATTTTGATTGATAAATAGGTGATAGTGTTGAATCTATATGATCTTGAATCAAGAAAGGGAGTTTTATGGGGTTATATAGAGGTTATACATATGTGCATAAAATTTACTGCACAAAGGGTGTTTGATGAAATGCCAAGTAAGGCATTTGTCTTAAAATTAATTTAAAATTAATGGGGATATGATGTATGTGGGTGTACAAACTCAACAAAGGTGAAGTGTTATGGTTAAGGGTCATTTGGAAGCAAATTAGATTGAAAATGGTGACATTGGGGTGAATGGGTGTATTTTGACTAGTTGTAGTCAAACTTTATATTAAACCTATTAGTTGTGATAATAGGAATTGTTAGTGAAGGTGGGAGTGAAACCAAACGACCTGGAAAAGAAATTGTGATAGAGGATAGCTCATTGGAATAAGGTAAGTCACCTAAATCTTCTACTTATTATGTGTAAAGGTGTTTACATGTATAAATGTTGTTGAAGATTTGACTTTATAGTGGATAGATGAACTAGTACTTGTTGTTAGTCAATGATAAGCAATAGGTCATATATGTTGCTTGATTATTGTAAACATGGTGTTTCAATACTAGTTCATGATTGATTTGGTGTTTAATTGTATATGTGTTGATTGATTTGAATTAGTTCACAAGGTGTGTGAATTGTAATTGAAATCAACTCAAATTGGTGTTTTGAATCACAAGTGGTGTGATCATGACATTGGATTATTCACATGGTGTGTGAATGTCCTTTGTTGGGTGTAATCAAGTTAGTAAAACACAAGTGGTGTGGTTTACTTAACTTGAGAAATCTTGTGGAATAAGATTTCAATGGAGTTTTGGGTGCAAACGACCCGTTAGTAAATCGTTTGATATTATGACTATGATGGTTATAATTTGGTGAATTAAGGTGTATAATATGATTATATGGTGTTATATAATGTTTATGGGGGTATTGGAATGGTCGTATTTGAGCGGAATGGGTCAAGATGGCTTAAAACAGGAAAAATGGCCGTGCAGGTGTGCCCCCGCGTATCATACGCCAGGGGGGGCGTATGATACGCCAGCCTCAGCTTCAGCTCCCAAATTTTCTGTGATACGCCTCCAAATACGCCAACCAATACGCCAGGGGCTGAATTTGACCAAAATTGACTTTTTGGGTCATGTAAGCTCGTGTGGGTGGGCATGGTGATCTTACTTAGTTCTAATGAACTAATGGTGACTTAATTAACGTGTTTTCAGGTGATCGGAAGGGTTAACAGCGGTCGTGATCGGATTTTCTCGCAAGGATTCGGATCAAACATCTTTTGGGGTTTTTCTTTGTTGGTTTAAAACAAAGGTTTTTGGTGAATAACTCTAATGTAGTTTTTGCTATTGAATGTTTAATTAACATCAATTATTTTGTAAAGTCCATTCAAGTGGGGTGTTTAAGGTGTTAATTACATGTGTCGGTTTGAAAAATCTGGGACCTAAACTTTGATGTCGTTTTTAAACACGTGTCATACGTGTGGGAGTTTTGGGGCTTACAAATATCCTTAATACATAAAAGGGTTATCAATATTTCGGTTTGATAACTAAAACCCTATTATTATATTATTCTACACATGATGCAACAGGTCATTAATAGATGAGATGAACAGGTGAAAGGGGAATGGATATCTATAGTTGTATTGCAAGTGGTGTGGAGTTCCAGTAGTTATGTGGTGGGATGTTGGCTGGGGCTTGGTTCCCCTACATATGCCCTATATATAAGCATAACCACTAGAATGAGACACGACTTGTAAATATAACTATTGAGAGGCCATTGGGAGAATGGGTGAATCCAACAACATACAAATGACAAGAATTACATTGTGATTGTGCATGTGAATAAATCAATGTTTGAAATTACAAAATTTATGAACTCACCAACCTAGTGTTGACTTTGTTTAAATGCATGTTTTCTCAGGTGACGAACAGGTGTAGTCACTCATATTCAAAGGCTAATCTGGTGGACTTTTAGAAGACCTAGCTTTATTTTGTGTTGCATACTTTTGATATGACAAAACATTGAATCATATTTTGTATATCTTGTACAGTTACAAGATAGAAGCCACAGTGATTCTTTTGGTAGAATTAATTAGTTAAATTATATACATTATTATATAATTTAACTTTGTAATTCTGTATTGATGTCATTTAGAATTTCTCATTTTATATCTCATGTGTTATGTAAACAATCTGATCATTTCGATTATCACAACGATATCGCGCCACGGGAACCTCCCGCTCGACGGGAAAGTCGATCCGCTCCCGCCGGTTCGGGGTGTGACAGATTGGTATCAGAGCCATGGTTATAGAGAAATATCGGTCATATTACATAAATGGTTTGGCCTAGACTATAACCTAGGGACCCTCATGTAGAGATCATATGACATAGGACTCTATTTGCATGTGTCTTCTGCATCCTACAAGAACTTTGTAGGTTGCAAGCCACCGAGCTTTAGTGGCAGTGAGGGTGCTGTCGGATTTATCCAATGGATCGAGAAGATGGAGACTACCCTGGAGATTAGCAACTATCCTGAATAGTATAAGGTGAAGTATGCTGCTGGTTCATTCCACAAACGAGCGTTAACTTGGTGGAACGCTCTAGTTCATACTAAAGGAAGGGATGAGGCTCTATAATGCCTTGGGATGACTTCAAAGCTATATTGCTGGCGGAGTTTTGCCCAAGAAATGAACTCAAGAAGGTTGAGACTGAGTTACTCAATCTTTTTGTGATTGGTGCTGGGATCTGGCCTACACTACAAGATTTCACGAGCTAGCATCATTGGCACCGGATAGAGTGCCAACACTGGAGAAGAGAATTGAACGGTATATCGGGGGATTACCAGCTTGTATGCAAGGTTTTATTCTTGCTGCTCATCCAACAAACCTGGCAATGGCTGTTACTCTTTCATCAACAATGACAGATGTGATGGTTGCCTCTGGGGCGCTCAAGAAAGAGGCTGACTCAGCCAAAGCTGGAACTTCAAGGAAGTCGGATAAAAGGCTGGCTAAGTAATAGAAGGTGGTTAGGAACTTTGCTGCAACCACTCAAGCCCCTATGATCAACCAACCACCACCATTGCAGATGAAAAGGCCCTACACTGGCACTGCACCTTTGTGCAACACTTGCCAGTATCATCATGCACCGAACACCCAGTGCAGACAATGCATAAACTGTGGGAAGTTTGGTCAATGGGCCAACAGTTGCAGGAACACGGGGGCTCCAAACCAAAACAACAATGCAGCTACTACTACTGCTGCTGGTGATCACAAGTCTTGCTACAACTGTGGCGAGCCTGGACACTTTTCTGGGGATTGTCCCAAGAAGAATCAACGAAGGGCTCATGTATCACGAGGATGAGCCTTTCAGATTGGAGCAATTGCTGCTCGACAGGACCCGAACGTGATGACAGGAACATTTTTCTTTTCTGAATTCTATGCACCCATATTATTTGACACTGGTGCGTATCAGAGTTTTATCTCATCCCACTTTGCATGCCATCTTAATTATGTTGAGGAATTGTTAGACACCCCTTACACTATTGAGATAGCAAACGACAAACAAATCACAGGAGACACAGTACTTAGGAATTTCCCACTAACACTTGGTGATCACATATTTTCCATGACTTGATACCGATGGAGCTGTTCAGTTTCGACATCATCATCGGAATGGATTGGATATCTCTTAACCGAGTTGAGTTCATCTGTTCAGAGAAGTTATTACGCATACCAGTGGAGAACAATGGGAATTTGGAGATTCATGGAGATCAAGCGAAACATAGTGTCAAGATAATATCGTGCATGAAGGCTCGAAAATACCGCATAAAACAATGTATCGCATATCTAGCTCATGTGATTGAGAAAGACAAGAAAACAATCAAGATTCAAGACGTACCAATTGTGAATGACTATGCGGACGTGTTTCCAGACGATTTACAGGGATTGCCACCCGAGAGATCGCTGCAATTTCGAATCGATTTAATTCCGGGAGCGACTCCTGTAGCTAAGTCTCCTTTCAGACTTGCACCATCAGAGATGCAGGAGTTGTCCAATCAATTACAAGAGCTACTCGACAAAGGATTCATCCGACCTAGCTTTTCCCCGTGGGGAGCCCCGGTTCTTTTTGTTAAGAAGAAGGATGGAACTTTCAGGATGTGTATCGATTACAGAGAGCTCAATAAACTCACCATCAAGAATCGGTACCCGTTACCGAGGATTGATGATTTGTTTGATCAATTACAAGGAGCTCAGTACTTCTCAAAGATAGACCTGAGATCAGGTTATCATCAGCTCCGGATTCAAGAGGAGGACATACTAAAGACGGCATTTCGTACCTGATATAGTCACTACGAATTCATGGTGATGCCACTCGGATTGACGAACGCACCGGCAGTGTTCATGGACTTGATGAACCGGGTGTGCATGCCTTACTTAGATCAGTTCATTATCGTCTATATTAATGATATACTGATTTATTCAAAGAACGAGAAGGAACATGAACAACACGTCAGAACAGTCTTGCAACTCCCGAAAGAAGAACGACTCTATGCCAAATTCTCCAAGTGCGAATTTTGGTTAAGAGAAGTTCAATTATTGGGTCACGTGGATCCTGCCAAGATTGAAGCAATCAATAACTGGGATGTGCCCACAACACCGACAGATATCAGATCATTCTTGGGATTGACAGGTTATTACAGGAGATTCATCACTAATTTCTCTAAGATAGCTTTGCCTCTCACCGAACTCACACAGAAGAGTGAACCTTTTGTGTGGACACAGAAACAAGAAGAGGCATTCCAGACATAGAAACACAGATTGTGCAATGCTCCTATCTTAACACTCCCAGAAGGCAATGATGACTTTGTGGTGTATTGTGACGCTTCCCACTAGGGATTCGGACGTGTTTTGATGTAACGAGGCAAAGTCATTGCTTATGCCTCAAGACAGTTGAAGATACACGAGAATAACTGCACAACACATGACTTATAACTGGGAGCTGTCGTCTTTGCTTTAAAGATTTGGATACACTACCTGTATGGTACCAAATGCACTATCTTCACAGATCACAAAAGTCCACAACACATATTTGATCAGAAGGAGCTTAACATGAGACAGAGACGTTGGGTTGAGCTCCTGAATGATTACGATTGTGTGAACAAATATCATCCGGGCAAAGCAAATGTTGTTGCAGATGCTTTGAGTCGGAAGGAAAGAGTCAAACCCTTACACGTTCGAGCAATGGGAATGACTGTGCAAACAAGTCTGAAAGATCAAATCCTACAAGCACAACAGGAGGCAGTGCAAGAGACAATTTGAAACGCGAGCTCGATTGTGCAGCCAAGAAACACTTCAAGACAAAACAAGATGGAGTTATCTATTATGTGGATCGTGTTTGGATCCCTGTAGTAGATGAACTTCGAACACTCATACTTGACGAGGCACACAAGACACGATACTCTGTTCATCCTGGTGCCGATAAGATGTACCAAGATCTTAGGTCGTTTTATTGGTGGCCGGGTATGAAGAAAGATGTTGTCTTTTATGTTGGCAAATGCATCACATGTGCCAAAGTCAAAGCTAAACACCAGAAACCTTCGGGTTTGATGGAGAAACCGGAGATACCACAATGGAAGTGGGAACAAATAGCTATGGATTTTATTACCAAGCTACCCCGCACTTCCAGCGGACACGATTCGATTTGGGTCATCATTGATAGATTGACCAAGTCCGCACACTTCTTGCCGATCAGAGAAACTTACAAGATGGAAAAGCTAGCAAGACTCTATGTTGATGAAATAGTAGTTCGGCAGGGTGTGCCATTGTCTATTATTTCAGATCGGGACAGTCGATTTACTTCACGGTTCTGGCAATCATTGCAGCAATCTCTAGGGACAAGTGTTAACTTGAGCACCGCTTATCATCCACAAATGGGTGGACAAAGTGAGCGAACCATTCAAACCCTAGAGGATATGTTGAGGACATGCATCCTAGACTTCAGTGGAAGTTGGGATCAACACTTACCACTCATTGAGTTCTCCTACAATAATAGCTACCACAACAGTATCGGATGTGCTCCTTTCGAAGCACTATATGGTAGAAAATGTCGGTCTCCAATTTGTTGGACCGAAGTGGGAGATAACAGAATCACTGGGCCTAAACTTATTCAGTAAACTACTGATAAGATAGCCCAGATACAACAGAGACTACAAGCAACACGAAGCCAAAAGAGTTACGCAGACAAACGACGCAACTCTTTGGAATTCGATGTGGTGACCGAGTTATGTTGAAAGTGTCCCCATGGAAAGGCGTAGTTCGTTTTGGTGCTAAAGGCATGTTAGCACCAAGGTATGTCGGACCGTTTGATATTACTCAACGCATAGGTCCTGTGGCATACATACTCATACTCTGTCACACCCCTGCGCCGCGTGCGGAATCCACGGCGCGGTGACGTATGATCAGTTGAATCATGCACAAGTATTGAATAAGAACAACCACAATGGATTACTATGTTTCATAATGTTAAGACAATTGTTTAGTTACAGACAACTATCTACCAAAAGTAAGACAACTACAGACCCAAAATATGGTTACAAAATAAGACTTCAAACAAGACAAGTAAACAATTAGGATTTAATGTGTTTCTAATCCATCCTAGCATGTTTCTTCATCTTGTTCTATCTTAGTATGGTCTCCTTAGTTGTCTCTGAGATTGTCTTAAACCTGATTACCTGAAACACGTGAAAAGTAACTGTCAACTACAGACGTAGTTGGTGAGAACAATAGGTTTAAACATTTGTAAACATGAGTTATATGATATAAGACATAGGTAAGTTAAAGCATCATAAGATTCACACGGATGAGCTGTAACCCAAACTAACATCAAGTAAGAAAAATGAGTGTAAACAGTCCAATCACTGTTCGCACGAAAGCCAATAATATCAAGTCCCAAACCATGTTTGGAGTTAGATAATACGTCAGCAGTTTTGATAACCATATGACACCAGACCTGCAGTTGGCTTTTAAAAGCAAATTTAAAAGCCAACTCCATCCTGGATAAGAAAACAATGACACCAGACCTGCAGTTAGCTTTTAAAACAAATTTAAAAGCTAACTCCATCCTGGATAAGAAACAATGTGTCCGCTTTCCCTTGTTGTGATCACCCAGTACTAACGCTAATGAATGTGATACTTGATGCTTTTACAAGTTTGTTTACAACAATAGACACCATGTTTTTTGAATCTTACTTTAACCGGATGTGTTAATGCCTTATTTGATAACATGAATTGAAAACCTGGATTTAATTCCACGAATTAAATCCTTTGTTTTGAATACTATGAATTGAACCACTTGATTTGAATACCATGTTTTGAACCATCTGATTTGAATACCATGTTTTGAACCACTTGATTTGAATACCATGAAATGAACCATCTGATTTGAATACCATGTTTTGAACCACTTGATTTGAATACCATGATATAGTGACCTTGTGTAACAACAAGGTTTGGAACAAAAGAGTTTATAAAATCATTTATTTAAAAGTGTTTATCCTTTATAAGAACATTTGAGTAAAACTGTTATAAAACATTTCAAAGAGTCATTATAAAATCCTTTTTTAGTAATAAGATGTTAACAGTGAATAATTCCTTTAAAACGGTTGACAATTTATTTGAACAGTTGGTGAATCCCTTGGATTCGTAAGATGAAACTGTAATGTTTATGAATACACATAAACTGTGTAATGAAACAAGATTGAAATAGCGGTTTTGATCACGTGTTCCACCCCAAAACAGTTATAAAACAGTAAAAGAGGGGCTAAAGTTCTCACCTGTCTGCAGTAGACTCTGAACTAAACAGTTAGCAAGTAGCAAACAGGACTTCTAATTGTTTCCTATAACATTGTAATCATACATAAGATATAGGATTTATAATTGTATAACTTTGCTTCATTGATTTACTTGTGTTCTCATGATTTGATTGTTGTGAAAACTTGAATGTTATGATTTGAATCTCTTGATTGATCATGGGTCCAAGAAACGAATGTGAAATGATCCTTGTGCATAAATCTTATGCATAAAATGATATTTGTTTATGAATTTGATAGCCATTGATTACCATTTGTTGTGAAAAGATGTTCAATTGATTTCAAGTCTTTGTGATTATGAATTGATCTCTCGATTATCTTAAGTTGTCACTTAACCTCTTCGTGATCGATTCACAAATATCATAAGTCGAGGCCAACACAATTGGGCCTTAAGCCCATAAACCATGAGGGCTTAACAAAGACCATGGGCCACTTAGGTCAACTATGGCCCAATTGAACGTGATATTGGGCCAACCAACTAGTTTATGGACCATGCAAATAGCCAAAGACAACATTGGACCAACTTAAAGCTCATAATGGACCGTAAACCACTATGGGGATCAAAAGGAATAGTATGGACCAAGTATAATTAAATTGGGCCAAGTATGGTGGAGTTGGGCCGAAAGACTAATGGGCTGCCACACTTGGCAGCGAACCCTTTGAGGTTTCAGCCCATGGTTCGGCATTTATAACTGAAGGGTTCGTCGATGATTGCCTCAGAAGGGTTCGGTTGATCATGATCCGCTAAAAGGCTCGGCTATAAACCAAGGGTTCGTGAAGGTTGGCCATGGAGTGGAGGGTTCGTTATCCCCCTAAGGCTCGCAACAGGTTCGTCCAAAGTGCAGGGTTCGTAGGCATGGTTCGGGAATGAGGGTTCGTGAGAAGACCTGCATGCAGGGTTCGTTTAACACTTGATGGGTTCGTGAATGGCTCCTTAGGGTTCGCTGTGCATGCCACGAACCATGCAAGGTTCGTGAAAGGATCTTCATGTAGGGTTCGTCAACCTGCACATAGTTCGGCTCACCCTACTGGTTCCTGTAAGACAATTAGGGTTCGTGGGAGAGAGCTGGTTCGACAAGGGCTCGTGGGGACTCTAGGGTTCGGCTGATAGCCCAACGAACCAGGAAGGTTCGCTGCCTAAACCTTTGACAGCAGGGTTCGTCACCTGCGCGCCCAGCTTCCTCTTCCCGAACCTGTCACCTGCATCATCACCATTGTCGAACACCTGGTTCTAAACCATGATCTAAGCTAGTAGGACTACCAGGATGGTTCCTATGGGTGCGGAAATTGAAAATGGAGTGATAGAACCGGTCGAGTGTCGGGTTACACAAGAACACACAAGAAACCCTAATTTCCATATTTTTCAAGCTTCATTACCTCGAGATTGGCTGGTTGAATCTACGATATTCTTGTACTTTCTGATAGATAATGTTGAGGGCTTCGCGTGGACACCAAGAACGTCGAAATCCGATGAGAAATAAGCGAGTTATGCGCGTTTAAAGTTCGGTTTTTAGAGAGAGGAAGGGTTGGCCGAATTTCTAGTGAGAGAAAGTGGTGTAGGTGAAATAAATGAGGGTTTAAGCCTTGTTCAAGGCTTTTATAGTCCGGGTGGTGTTCGGGTCCGTTTCGGTCGCTCGGTTCGCGTTTCCGGAACGTAACGCGTATTTTACGCGGTTTTAAATAAAAAGAGTTGTTAAACTCATTAAAATGATGAGTTTCAAAATTGTAAAAATATAAAATAATTAATTTAATTATTTTTACTCTTCGTGTGTTGTCGGATCGTTAAACATTCACAATTACGTGTATACCCGCAATCGCGTACGTTTTTCGATCGTATTAAAATATTTAAAGTCATTTAATCATAATTATAAGTTCAACATTCGTATTATTATGGATCGTCACCCATAACTATACTCAGTCTCGCTTACAGATTACGATCTTTGTTGAATTAATTAATTGTTATACTATTCGTCTCGACACTACGCACTAACACTAACCTGTTACACCGAACGCAGTATATGTATAGGGCTCACTCTCGCTGCCCACCACTGTTTCGTTATAACAAGTTACTGTTCTTGCCTAGTGAAATCGACTGTAATTAAATAATACATACTTGTTAAATGATAAAGATTCTAACACACAAGCACATAATGACACATGATTCACATTGACTGACTGAACATGTACACACACTGTTCTAACACTGTTCACGACTACATGACTAAATGCACAAATGTTACATACTCCCTGATGAACTCAGCAGATTACATGATGTGTTTCACGTATCAAATCTCAAGAGATGTCTCACCGATGTGTCATTGATCATACCATTGGAAGAGATACAAGTTGATGAGCAACTACATTTCATTAAAGAACCTGTAGAGATTATGGAACGTGAAGTCAAAAGACTGAAACGAAGCAGTATCCCTATTGTAAAGGTTCGATGGAACTCCAAACGTGGACCAAAATTTACTTGGGAGCACGAGGACAACATGAAAACAAAGTATCCCCATCTGTTCGAGAATTAGACCCTGACTTTGATGCTTAAATTTCGGGACGAAATTTCTTTAACAAGGGGAGACTGTGACATCCAGTACCAGATCGTCAGGCAAGTCCGTACGGTATGTGTACTTTCAATAGTTATTATGTGTAAATACATGTTTGTGAACAGTACTTGTATTAACAGAATTCAAAATACAAGAAACAGTTTAACGTATTTATGTGTAAACTTAAATGCCGTAAGTACAACACTCATTACAAACAATAGTTGTTAGTGTTTAGGTGAAAACCTAAGAACAATTAACACAACTAATCAAGAGAAACAACAGTGTTCAAGTGAATAACAAGAACAAATCGATTGCGATCTGATATCCATAGATGACAGGAATCAAATGGCCGACAAATTAGTGTGAAAACAATGTGATAACAGGATGTTTAGTTGAGCTCGACAGTGAGGAAATACAATTTAAAACAATAATGCAGTGTTGTTTCAGAATAACGAACTGACAATGTGTTTGCGTGGGTGACGACTCACACAAACATATCTGTGAGTTTAACGTTCTGAAAGGATGACTGGAAAGTAGAAAACAAAAGTCAGAAAGCCAAACCATCGACGTGTTCGTTCGAACGAATACGCGTGAAGGCGACGCGTTCTGACGAAACGAAAACGAAATACGACACGAACGACATTAAATTAAGAAAAAAAATAAAATATTTAATATTTTAAAATTTTGAAACTCATCCAAAATAGTTAAAACCATTATTTTATTTTAAAACACGTAAATTACGCGTTACGTTCTCGAAACGCAACAAAAACGAGAACCGAGAGACCGAAACGAACCCGAATACCCTCGGGGTATTTAAAGCCTTAAATGAGACTTTTGCTCTCATTTCATTCATTTCTCTCTCTATAACACCTAAACCCGGTTCTCTCTCTCTAAAAGAAAAACACCATATCCAAGCTTGAAACTCACATATCTTGCTCATTTCTTGGCCAAATCATGTGTTCTTGGTGTCCACGCATAGCTCTCAACCCCCTCTACCTAGAAGTACACAAGATCTGGAGTTTTAGCCACTAAGAAACGAGGTATGGAGCACATACACTCAATCGGTGTAGAACTCTACTACACACACACCTTACACCATGACCAACTTATCTGGTCTAGACAACAACATGGATATGGCTGGACCGAGGGCTCGAAATGGAGGATTACCTCGAGCACACAGTGTTCGTGGGATGCTAACCGTCCGAACCTTTTGGGGTCTCACAAACCACGAAGTGCCGAACCTTGCACTGCTGGGCGAACCAGTGCTCAGAAACCACCAGCCGAACCCTCCAAGAACTGCCGAACCCAGAAGGTTACCATGAACCTGTCTACAGCCACAGCCACCGAACCATCTAACCCTAACATGCAGCAAACCTAGCCACTCCCGAACCACCTACAGCCCTATGCAGCAGAACCATTTCAACATGAGTGCCGAACCTTTCGCTGCAACCACACAGAACCTTGGCTGACCATGAACCCGTGTTCACGAACCATTTGAGGTCACCGAACCTAGCTGCTTGGACGAGGTGTACATGACTGGCGAGCCAACTAACCGAACCTTCCATGCACGAGCTCCTCGCCGAACCTTTACTCTCACGAACAAGGAGGGAGTGGGCGAACCCTGTTTGCGAACCCACAACCGAGCCGAACCTTATGCAGGCTTACGAACCAGTTATCACGAAAACATATTGGAACAGCCGAACCCCTCGACCGCAAACCTTAGGGCTATCCTAGTCCGGCCCTCGTTTCCTTCTTATCAGCTGGGCCCATTTGTGTGACCTATGTGACAGTTAGGCCAGACTCATTTCGTTTGGTCATGGTAGCTCGGCCCACCTATCCTTCGACCAACACCATTATAAACTCAAACCATTATGAAATCTAATTCATCCATCAGGCCCAACAATGGAACCAATTACGCTGGCCCATGCTTCTTGTAATTCGGCCCAGAACATTTGGCTTAGGTCACGAAACTCCATCGGCCCATTTGAAATACTCAACAATAGTGATTTAACCCACGGGATTTAATTGGGCCGTGGCCTTTGCATTTGGCCCATGTTAGAGGATTGGGCCTACTTGATTCGAAATATGAACCAACATCTAAAATATGAGCGATTAGGTATGGTGGGCTTGATAAATCATGAATTGGGTAACAAAAGTTGAGTTTAACTAGAACACGATATGGAACCTTAAACCATATATCTAAGAGTATTCTTGGATTGCGTTACAAATATTCTAACATTTCAAGTAACTAATACATGTTGCAAAAGTGGTGGAATTTTAAGAACAAGTTAAGAAGAATGAGACATAAAATCAATAACAAGTATACAAACATAAACTTAATTGAGTTAAGTAGGCTGAGAATCCATAACGAGTACACGGGGCCGAATGATGACGAAGACCAACCCGTTTTAGTCAACTGTAGGGCTAACACAACACATACACATACTCAAACTTATAAATTATATACAATGTGAAATCAATACAGGATCGTGAAAACGCAACAAGAACCATCAAGAGCGCTTGCATTTTATTTAAGCTAAGTTAACCACTACAACAACATGGTGAGTTCATATGCCCCTTTTCTTTAATCTTAACTGATTTTAAATTCTCGGGACTGAGAAACATGCTTACTTTTATTTATTTAAAAGTTTTAATGATTAACATATTGCTTATACTATGATTAGATAATATTGTTACTTTATTATCATTTATCATTGTATGCATGCTTGTATGATCATGATATGACAGGAACAACCAAGATGAATACGATAATATAATTTCATAACTCATCAACACAATAGAATATCATAGTTGTAAGATTATATCTTATAACACTTAGTTATTCTTACAATTATGAACATGGAGATAATCACAGATAAACATGATGACAAGAACAAAACACAAGAATGATATGAAGATAACACATCTTCTTAACATCATTCAACACTAGAGTTAACTAAGTGTAATAAGACAGGTGCTTATAACACTTAGCTTACAACTCAACACATATTACAAGAGAACATGGAACAAGAAATTATCCACCACCTGAGTCGACTAAGTGTAGTAAGACTAGTTCTTACTACAGCTTAGCGACAACATGGTGACTACATGGAATAACAAGGAATGATAATCATGATAATGTAACTTCATGATAACAACATCATTCACACTATAAATAACATCGATGAACACGCAATACAATTGATTACTATTGAGCTGTCTGCATTATATCATTTCAATCATGTGCCATGTACTTAAATTCTCTCATGTCATACTACTGGTAATAGATTTCTTTGATGCCTACGGATACACAAGGTGGTAGAGATAAATCGGATGCATTGTAATCTGATTACGTGAGGATTGCAATGGATTCCTTTTAGGGTCTATGCGCTACATGCTGAGAACAAATAAGAATTGGTTAACTAACTCTCTTAATATTTAAAAGTGATTAACAGTTAACCCCACAAGTAATAGAATAATACAAGGATCATATTAAATTAATCTAGTATCCTTAATACATAAAAGGGTTATCAATACTTCGGTTTGATAACTAAAACACTATTATTATATTATTCTACACATGATGCTACAGGTGATTAACACATGAGATGAACAAGTGAAATGGGAATGGATATCTATAGTTGTATTGCAAGTGGTGTGGAGTTCTATTAGTTATGTGGTGTGATGTTGGCGAGGGCTTGGTTCCCCTACATATGCCCTATATACAAGCATAAGTACTAGGATGAGACACTACTTGTAAATACAACTGTTGAGAGGCCATTGGGAGAATGGGTGAATCAAACAACATACAAATGACAAGAATTACATTGTGATTGTGCACGTGAATATATCAATGTTTGAAATTATAAAATTTATGAACTCACCAACCTAGTGTTGACTTTGTTTAAATGCATGTTTTATAAGGTGACGAACATGTGTAGTCATTTATATGCAATGGCTAAGCTAGTGGACTTTTAGAAGACCTAGCTTCATTTTGTGTTGCATACTTTTGATATGACAAAATATTGAATCATATTTTGTATATCTTGTACAGTTACAAGATAGAAGCCACAGTGATTCGTTTGGTAGAATTACTTAGTTAAATTATGAACATTATCATGTAATTTAACTTTGTAATTTTGTATTGATGTCATTTAGCATTTCTCATTTTATATCTCATGTGCTATTTAAACAATCTGATCATTTCGATTATCACAACGATATCGCGCCACGGGAATCTTCCGCCCGACGGGAAAGTCGATCCGCTCCCGTCGGCTCGGGGTGTGACAAATTGGTATCAGAGCCATGGTTATAGAGAAATATAGTTCATATTACTTAAATGGTTTGGCCTAAACTATAACCTAGGGACCCTCATATAGATATCATATAACATAGGACTCTATTTGCATGTGTCTTCTGCATCTGATCACTACACTAACCGAGAAGACCACCAAGCTATACTGCCACCACCACCACATGATTCAGCACCGCACTCCTCTACACCTTCACCTGCTGACTCTCCTACACAACCACCTCCACCTCCGCCACCTCCTGCCCATCAGTTGGATCCTGCTACTATTGTACTGGCCACACTGTTGACCAGTCAGCTGAGGGATGTGATTCCCGAGATGATGAACCGGATCAACAGCAACAACAACAACGTTGCCATCTCATCTAGAGAAGGCAGCGGCAACACCCGAAACCATCAGGAATACTCCTGCAAGAACTTTGTAGGTTGCAAGCCATCGAGCTTTAGTGGCAGTGAGGGTGCTGTCGGATTTATCCAATGGATCGAGAAGATGGAGACTACCCTGGAGATTAGCAACTATCCTGAATAGTATAAGGTGAAATATGCTGCTGGTTCATTCCACAAACGAGCGTTAACTTGATGGAACGCTCAAGTTCATACTAGAGGCAGGGATGAGGCTCTGTCAATGCCTTGGGATGACTTCAAAGCCATACTGCTGGCGGAGTTTTGCCCAAGAAATGAACTCAAGAAGGTTGAGACTGAGTTACTCACTCTTGTTATGATTGGTGCTGGGCATCTGGCCTACACCACAAGATTTCACGAGCTAGCATCATTGGCACCGGATATAGTGCCAACACTGGAGAAGAGAATTGAAGGGTATATCAGGGGATTACTGGCTTGTATGCAAGGTTTTATTTTTGCTGCTCATCCAACAACCCTGGAAATGGCTGTTACTCTTTCATCAACAATGATAGATGTGATGGTTGCCACTAGGGCGCTCAAGAAAGAGGCTGACACAGCCAAAGCTGGAACTTCAAGGAAGTCGGATAAAAGGCCGGCTAAGAAACAAAAGGTGGTTAGGAACTTTGCTGCAACCACTCAAGCCCCTATGATCAACCAACCACCACCATTGCAGAGCAAAAGTCCCTACACTAACACTGCACCTTTGTGCAACACTTGCCAGTATCATCATGCACCGAACACTCAGTGCAGACAATGCACAAACTGTGGGAAGTTTGGTCACTGGGCCAACAGTTGCAGGAACACGGGGGCTCCGAACAAAAACAACAACGCAGCTACTACTACTGCTGCTGCTGATCACAGGTCTTGCTACAACTGTGGCGTGCCTGGACACTTTTCTGGGGATTGTCCCAAGAAGAATCAACCAAGGGCTCAAGTAGCACGAGGACGAGCCTTTCAGATTGGAGCAGCTGCTGCATGACAGGACCCGAACGTGATCACGGGTACATTTCTTTTATCTGAATTCTATGCATCCATATTATTTGACACTGGTGCGGATCAGAGTTTTATCTCATCCGACTTTGCATGCCATCTTAATTATGTTGAGGAACTGTTAGACTCCCCTTACACTATTGAGATAGCAAACGGCACACAGATCACAGTAGACACAGTACTTAGGAATTGCCCACTAACACTTGGTGATCACACGTTTTCCATTGAGTTGATACCGATGGAGCTGTTCAGTTTCGACATCATCATCGGAATGGATTGGCTATCTCTTAACCGAGTTGAGTTCATCTGTTCAGAGAAGTTATTACGCATACCAGTGGAGAACAATGGGAATTTGGAGATTCATGGAGATCAAGCGATACATAGTGTCAAGATAATATCGTGCATGAAGGCTCGCAAATACCTCAGAAAACAATGTATCGCATTTCTAGCTCATGTGATCGAGAAAGACAAGAAAACAATCAAGATTCAAGACGTACCAATTGTGAAAGACTATGCAGACGTGTTTCCAAACGATTTACCGGGATTGCCACCCGAGAGATCGGTGCAATTTCGAATCGATTTAATTCCGGGAGCGACTCCTGTAGCTAAGTCTCCTTACAGACTTGCACCATCAGAGATGCAGGAGTTGTCCAATCAATTACAAGGGCTACTCGACAAAGGATTCATCCAGCCGAGCTTTCCCCGTGGGGAGCCCTGGTTCTTTTTGTTAAGAAGAAGGATAGAACTTTCAGGATGTGTATCGATTACAGAGAGCTCAATAAACTCACCATCAAGAATCGGTACCCGTTACTAAGGATTGATGATTTGTTTGATCAATTACAGGGAACTCAATACTTCTCAAAGATAGACCTGAGATCAGGTTATCATCAGCTCGGGATTCAAGAGGAGGACATACCATAGACGGCATTTCGTACCCGATACGGTCACTACGAATTCATGGTGATACCATTCGGATTGACGAACGCACCGGCAGTGTTCATGGACTTGATGAACCGGGTGTGCAAGCCGTACTTCGATCAGTTCGTTATCGTCTTTATTGATGATATACTGATTTATTCAAAGAACGAGAACGAACACGAACAACACCTCAGACCAGTCTTGCAACTCCTGAAAGAAGAACGACTCTATGCCAAATTCTCCAAGTGCGAATTTTGGTTAAGAGAAGTTAAATTATTGGGTCACGTGGATCCTGCCAAGATTGAAGCAATCAAGAACTGGGATGTGCCTACAACACCGAAAGAAATCAGATCATTCTTGGGATTGGCAGGTTATTACAGGAGATTCATCTCAAATTTCTCTAAGATACCTTTGCCTCTCACCAAACTCACACAGAAGAGTGAACCTTTTCTGTGGACACAGAAACAAGAAGAGGCATTCCAGACATTGAAACACAGATTGTGCAATGCTCCTATCTTAACACTCCAAGAAGGCAATGATGACTTTGTTGTGTATTGTGACGCTTCCCACTAGGGGCTCGGATGTGTTTTGATGCAACGAGACAAAGTCATTGCTTATGCCTCAAGACAGTTGAAGATACACGAGAAGAACTGTACAACACATGACTTAGAACTGGGAGTTGATGTCTTTGCTTTAAAGATTTGGAGACACTACCTGTATGGTACTAAATGCACTATCTTCATGGATCACAAGAGTCTACAACACATATTTTTTCAGAAGGAGCTTAACATGAGACATAGACGTTGGGTTGAGCTCCTGAACGATTACGATTGTGTGATCAAATATTATCCGGGCAAAGCAAATGTTGTTGCACATGCTTTGAGTCGGAAGGATAGAGTCAAACCCTTGCGCGTTCGAGCAATGGGAATGACCGTGCAAACAAGTCTGAAAGATCAAATCCTACAAGCACAACAGCAGGCAGTGACTAGAGGCAATTTGAAACGCGAGCTCGATTGTGGAGCCGAGAAACACTTCAAGACAAAACAAGATGGAGTTATCTATTATCTGGATCGTGTTTGGATCCAGGCAGTATATGAACTTCGAACACTCATACTTGACGAGGCACACAAGAATGATACTCTGTTCATCCTGGTGCCGATAAGATGTACCAAGATCTTAGGTCGTTTTATTGGTGGCCGGGTATGAAGAAAGATGTTGTCATTTATGTTGGCTAAATAAACAAAATATTATTTAAATTATCATTATCAACTAAAGTTTTAATCATTTTAATGAGTTTAAATATTTTAGTAACTTTAGAATAAAAGTTGTTTATAAAATAATTATCCGGTTCAAGATTTAACCATCGTAAGACTCAGATTATACGAGTTTTAACCCAACATTTACCTACTCTTGCAATGTATCGACAAATGTCCATCTATGGGCGCATATAAGATCCATGCAAGATCATGGAAAATCTTATAAAAATCCACACCCATTATCTTTACCATTTGAACACACATCCATTCTCTTCCTCTCTCATCCCAAACGTCCCTCTCTCTAGTTATTCTTCATCAATTTTGAAAGCACCAAGCTAAAATCCTTCAAGTTTTGGTGTTATTCGAAGAGACTTTGTCAAGAACACACTCTTGACTTCTTAATCTAAGGTAAAACACATACATTCTTGTGGTTTTGTTCATTAAAAGTTGTTCACTTAAAGTCTTGGATTTAAAATCAAATGGGTTTTTAATTTAAAAATGGTGATGTGTAAATGTGTCTGTGTGTAGGTCCATCATGTGTGTATAGGTATGTGTGTGTATGCCTTAAGTTGTATATGTATGCGTGTTTGTCTCATGATACATGTATGTATGTATTTAGGTATGTATGTATATATGCATGTATGTATGTACGTATGTAGGTAGGTATGTAGGTACGTAGGTACGTACGTACGTATGTATGTATGTATGTATGTATGTATGTATGCATGCATGCATGCATGCATGCATGCATGTATGTATGTATGTATGTATGTATGTATGTATGTATGTATGTATGTATGTATGTATGTATGTATGTATGTATGTATGTATGTATGTATGTATGTATGTATGTATGTGTGTGTATGTATGTATGTATGTATGTATGTGTGTGTGTATGTATGTGTGTATATGTATGTATGTATGTATGTATGTATGTATATGTGTGTGTGTATATATATGAGTGGGTGTTGTGATATATACATACACACATGTGTGTATTCTATGATCTACGCATATCGCATATATGCGTATGTGTTATGAATATATGTACATATATATATATATATAAGAATAAAGTCAATCAATCATGTGTAAGTGGGATAATAATAAAAGAATAAAGTTCCATGTTTAATTTCAGCGAATTAACTTTCAAAAAAACTACTTATACACATTTTAACTCGACCAAATGATGCCCCAAACAGCCTTCACAAGGTTAGTGCGTGTATTTGTACCCATGACTTGTGTTGTTTTTTAGACCTACTTATAGTCGAATCATAAAAACTTTTCTAAAAGAATGTTGTTCGTAATAGCATAAAATAATGGACTGGAGAGTTTCATAACGTAACACAAAGTATTTCCTTGATAAAAACATATCCAAACTTTCAGGATCGCATCTGTTAAAACATAAACTTCAAGGTCTTGTACTTCTGTGACGATTTTGACCTCTTTACAAGAAAAATCTCAAGAAGTTTTTGATTGAAAGTTGTTCATAATATCTTAAAATAATAGATTGACATTTTAATAATTTTATTCGAATGATTGCTATTTTTAAATCCTCATCCAAACAAACTAGAAAGAATCTACCCAAGATTAGAAACTTAACCTTAAACATTTTAGCGTAGGATTTAATTAATAATGCATGTATATGAATGTTATAAGTATATCATACACATACAAGATTGATGTGATATATATATATATATATATATATATATATATATATATATATCTTTACTATTATATAAAGCATATATGAGAGAGAAATTGGGGAGTTCTTAAATTTAAGAAATGTACACACAACATTGCTGGATGTACAACAACTAATGCAAGTCTTTTCCTTGGGCATCCTCTTTTCTTCTTCTAATCTAACCTGCGCCTCACCAAAGAAGAAACAGGTTTCTTCTAGGGTTTTAGCTCTCATATCCCATTTCCATAATCGGTATCAAATTTGATGGGCTCATTGTTTCCAAACGAGGAGGATAACCAGGAATCCGAAAGAGGTAGGCATCTAATATTGGAGATTACGCTTCTGAATCACAGATGCACTATTAGGTATCACCAATTCTTGGCCCCAAATTCAAATTTTAGAATCATAGATATCTTTGTTAAAATGAACATCCATCGCATTTGAAATCGCAGGCATCATTCGAAACACCACTGGCATCATTCAAACTTTGTGGTGCACTGAAAATTCTTACCCTAATTTCTTAATTGGGGGAAGGTATGTGACGGTTTTATTCTAAATATATTGTTTGATTTCAGTTTCAGATTAACCTAATTTTCGAAATCAAGAGCAGGAATCATTCGAAACACTAGAGGCTCATCTGTAGCTGTTAGAAATCAACCCCTAACTGTTGTAAGTTTGATGATATTATGCTTGTTTTTTTTATTAAAATAATACCAGCTCTTGCTTATTAGGTGTGTGTTTTTTGTATGTTTTCAGTTAATATATATGTATGTATGTATGCAGTTTTTTGTGTTTAATAGTAAATATATATGTGTGTATGTTCTAAAAAACATACATTCACAGTATAAAAAACGTGTATGTTGTTTCTTATTTTTAGGTTTTATTCTAAATATATTGTTTGATTTCAGTTTCAGATTAACCTAATTTTCGACTAGAGGCTCATCTGTAGCTGTTAGAAATCAACCCATAACTGCTGTAAGTTTGGGGATATTATGCTTGATTTTTTGATTAAATTCATACAAGCTCTTTCTTATTATGTGTGTGTTTTTTGTATGGTTTTAGTTAATATGTATGTATGTATGAATGCAGTTTTTTTTTTTTTTTAGTGGCAAACATGTGTGTGTGTGTATGTTCTAAAAACATACATTTACAGTATAAAAAACGTGAACCAAAAGCTCCTAATGACCAGATATACAAAAATCCTTTCAATGAGGCTCATCTGTAGCTGTTAGATATCAACCCATAACTGCTGTAAGTTTGGTGATATTATGCGTGATTTTTTGATTAAATTCATACCACCTCTTGCTTATTATGTGTGTGTTTTTTGTATGGTTTTAGTTAGTATGTATGTATGTATGTATGTATGTATGTATGTATGTATGTATGTATGTATGTATGTATGTATGTATGTATGTATGTATGTATGTATGTATGTATGTATGTATGTATGTATGTATGTATGTATGTATGTATGTGTGTGTGTGTGTATGTATGTATGTATGTATGTATGTATGTATGTATGTAGGTATGTATGTATGTATGTATGTATGCAGTTTTTTTTGTTTAGTAGCAAAGATGTGTGTGTGTGTGTTCTAAAAACATACATTTACAGTATAAAAAATGTGAACCAAAAGCTCCTAATGACCAGATATACAAAAATCCTTTCAATGGGGCGTTAAACCAAAGGACCCTAGCTAATAGTCAGACAAGAGACACACGTATCCACATATTAAAACTAAAAGAAAGCCCAATTGGAGCAGCAAATATATAAACAAATGTAACACACCTAAAAAAATGGTTACAGAAAATAATGTTTGTCATATCAAATAATTAAAAAAATAGTTCCTTATATACATTAATTATTTTTAACATGTTCTAACTAAATATTAAGAATTAGCAGAAGGGAAAACCTCACTTGACCAATTAATTAAATAGTTTTTTTGTTCTTTGAATAGCATTGGTTGAAGAACCATTGACTTCTTTGGAGCTTGGTAGATGTAATGAAACAATTAAGATTAAAATGCAGGGAGCAAATGTTGAAATAAGTGGAATGTAAAGCCTGTTTTTCTTTTACCCATTTAACCTACAATACTAAAGATAAAGATGTTACAAACAACCAGATGAAAGTAAGATCTTCTCCTTCAACACCTTGCTAAGCAATTGGGCCATGTTGGTTTGGTGAATCTGATCTGGATCGTATCAAGAAGCTCTATGAACAATTAAACACATGCGGAATCCATGTTTAATCAATAAGAATCAAAGAGTAACAAGCAATTTCATAAACATCTTCATTTAATTAATCAATCTTCAATGTTTACAGATCTCACACAGAGATTTCTCACACAGAGAATACACACTCAGTTCTCTAAGAATTTCCAAGAGTTCTGAAAAGTTCTGAGAAAAACAGACAAACCTTCTATATATACACTTACTGTCAGCCGAACCTATTCCCTAGCCGAACCCTTAGGTTCGCCACCCGAACCTTGAGGTTCGCTAGGAGAACCTAAGTTACCAAACCTATAGGTTCGGCGAACCTTTCTAAGGTTGTAGGTTAGCCAAACCTATCAATGTGATAGGTTCGCCGAACCTGCCTAGGTTCGTGGGCCAGACGAACCTATGCAAAACCTTTACAAACTTCAATAATTTACATGTTTGATAAGCAACCTATTACAAAAAGGCACTAACAAACTCCCCCTTAATAGTTGCTATCAAAAATCTTCAGACTTCGTCTTCAACTTTATCTTCAGTCTTGTCATTAACTCCACTAGTTTCACCAACAACATTATCAACCGCTCGTATCACAACCGAACGAGGAATCTTGGCTAACCTTTCAGCCTACAACTTAGCATTTATCTCATCCATTTACTTCTGAACCTTCATAAGCTCCACATAAAGATAGTTCACATCTTCCAAATTGCAACCTGAATGTATACCCGAAGTGTAACACATTCGAGCAATGGTATGAAACTGAACTGCCATGTCTTTATAGCTTATCCCCACATATGATAATCTTCTGCAGCAAAAATCTCACCCATGTTAAGTAAATCAATATCATCCTTTGAGCAATTGACACTCCAAACTTGATCCAACATTCTGATAACTCTCCATCTGTCTTCTTGTTTCAACAAAATTACTGCTTCAGCTGTCTTCTCATCATAGAACCAGAATTTGAAATACTGATTCCAATTCTGTTCTATCATTCTCAATCTTGGTCTTCTAAACACTTTAGGCTTTGCATAACCATGTATCTTGTCTTTGACTTGAGGAGACAACAAACTCCATCCAGACCTAGCTTCTCTCTTCAATAACTTCTCAAAAGTTTCATTGTGTTTAGTCTGAATAGGTTTGATCATCTTTAATCTTGACAGCTCCATGCACTCAAAAGTTGGTAAACTCATCAAATCTAAAGGTTTACCAAAATACTGACATCGGTCAATCCACTTTACTACATAGCATCCTTTATCAGTCAGACTTCCAGGAATGTTGTGAAAGTAACCATAACTAACAATTCTTCCAATCATCTTTGACTTGGATCCAATCTTGAATATTTTGAATTGTTTAGTTTGGTTGTCTTGAACTTTATCGCCTATCACTTCAATCATCTGCCTGAAAATGTATAAATGATCAACAATGTATCTCATCTCATCTTGATTTTCTTTCTAGAAATCCATGTTATTCTTTTCTTGAACTTTAGCCAATGATATCATTGACACACCTCCAAGATCAAAAATCTTCTTTAACGTAGTCAGGTTGTACAAATCTTCATCCATTGGCTCATCTTTCTCAAAATCAAATAAATCCAGCTCATCATCTTGTTCAAAATCAAACACTTGATCAGCATCAATATCAAACATATCATTGAAGTCTTTTGCTAAATAACCTCCAGGTATCTCCCCTTTTTCGAAGTCTTTCTCCACTGATATCTCAACTATCATTCTCTGCAAGTCAATATCAGAATGTAGTTTAAACAAGTCAAGAAATGTAGGCAGAGAGTAATCAATAATCGTCTTTGGTTCCATTTCAATTAAGTCTTCAAAATCTTAATCATTACAATCAGTAGCCCTATCAGAAGACACAGCTGTTACAGTAGTAGCATCCACAGTAATCTTTGAAGTATCATACACAACGATAGCTCCAGTCATCGAGTTAAGCCCACTATCTCCACTCACACCACCAACATCACCATCATCCCCTTCATCATCACCATGAGCATTCAAGCTCGGATGTTCATCTACAACAGAATCACCATAATCCACCTTCTCAGCTTCCTCTTCCTCTTCCTCTTCCTCTTCATCTATATTAACAAATACAGGTTCAGCACCAGAAACTTCATCTTGAAAATCTTTGACTTGCATATCTTCAATCTTCTGTCTCAATTCACTATTCTGGTGTTGCAGTGCAACAATATCATCATTCTGAATATCAATCATAGATTCCACAGAAGAAATTTTTTCATTCAACATCTTCTTCTCAGCTACATCTTCTTCTCTCAATCTCATCAACTGAGCAATCTGATTCTTCATCTCATCTTGTTCACTTGTTCCAGAAGATGATGGTTGATCAGCTTTAGCTTTCTCCTTTTCCATCTTTTAAAGATCAAACTCCTTTGAAAGCATAGAAATCCTTCTTCTGTGCTCTGTGTCATCATAGTCAATAGTGAAATTTAGATCCAAATCGTCTAAACTTCCAAACGAAGAATCATCTCTAGAAGTAGAAGCTAGATGAAATGTAGTCTCTGGCAATGATGTAGACAATGTAGTAGAATCCATAAAAGAAGGAACAAAGGAAGCCATATTCACATACTCAGGAGCTTGTACAAAGCCTCCTGGAACTGTAGAAACATTAACTGAAACATGTGTATGTGAAGAAAAACAGGAACTGTAGCAGCTGGAGAAAATGTAACAACAACAATAGATGAAGAAACAGTAGAAGTAGCAGCCAATGAAGATACAATGATCTTAGGAGCTTTAGCCTTCTTCTTTGTTGGACCTTTGGCCATCCTCTTCATCTTCTTTGGCCTAAATGACTCAAGCTCTTTAACTACAAAACTAGGATCATCTTTTTCTTCCTGTGCCTCTGCAGTTTGTTCTGGTGCAGCTCTCTTTTTTAGTCTCCTCACCATGTGATTTCCAACCTGAACAGTCTCAAATTCTGACTCAGTGTCAGGAGATTCTTCACCTTCATCTTCAACCTCAGCATCAACATGAACAGAAATATCTTCTTGTTGTCTATGTTCATCCTGTTGATCTGGAAAGATAACATCAAGAGGTACCAATGTAGTAGGAATTACATTTGGTCCTTGAGTCTGATATTGACTTTGTTGTGGTGATCGGGAAGACTGAGCAGTTGACTTCCTTGGCTGTTGTCTTGGAGGAGGAGGTGGTGGTTGTTGCTGGTTGTCATCATCATCACTAAAATCTTAATTATCAGATCCAGAATCTGCATGCCTCAATGCATCATTCTTAGGAGCTACATAATTAGCCCTGGCACAATGACCAACTAGGTCCTTTTCCAACACAGCATCACCACTATTCTGGTACACCCTTACCTGACCAAGACTTGAGTCAGTCATGTGTTTGAGCTTGAGAAGATTTGCAGCATCTCTTGGCAACATCTGCTTTGGAAATCTCTCATCAATCAGCATATGAACAAAACGAGGATACATATAGAATCGATCCTTAGCTTTGGTGATATTATCAGACCATATCTGAATATCATCGCAGAGAAATTGAACGGTTTGTTCAATATCAAGGATACCATAGCTGATCGCATCAAATCTCTTAGATCATCGAATGTTCCCTTCATCATGCTTATTTAATGAAGCAATACATGTGCTAGCAGCTTGTATTGTAGAGGAAGTTTGCCCTTCTTGATCGATGTAGCATTGTAGACTAGAAGTATCTGATACGAAGAAAACATCCTTTGATGCACCTTTCTAGTATAAGTGTCATACCAGCAGGTTCTCCTCCGAACTGCAATACCCTTCTGATGTCAGCTTCGGTAATACGAATTGCTTGTCCAAGCACATTCGCCTCTATCACATATTCTTCATCAACAGATATCAGCCTAGCAGATTCCCAAAAGCTCTGAATGTGTGATCGGTAGATCTGGCATGAATTGGAGATGGCATGGTAAATCCGTGATCGTCTAAGAAACTCGATCATAGGCATGAAGTCTTTGTCGTTTCTGGTTGTAGGATCCAAGTATGCATACAAGTTGTGCTTATCACCGAAGGTCAGATTCGCCATTTCTACAATCAGAAAGAAAAAAAAATTAAAACAATTTTTTTTAAAAAATAAAAGATAAAAAATAAAAAATTTCTAAGTATAGAACCCAGCGAACCTTCCCTGAGATTAACCTAAGTCTAGACGAACCTGTTGTTCAGACAAACCTATTCAATTTGAACAAACCTTCTGATGAACGAACCTTGTATGATCGAACCTTCAATGAACGAACCTTCATTGAACGAACCTTCATATCAAACGAACCTGTTGGTCAAACGAACCTTGACCAACAAAGGTTCGGTTCTTTTGAAAACCAGAGGTTCGCCACGAACCTATCAGGTTCAGACGAACCTTCAAGATCCAGCGAACCTTAGTTCATCCAGCGAACCTTGTTCATCCAGCGAACCTTTTTCAATTTTAAGATCAAAATTTCAAATCTTCGAATTATATGAAAAAGTTTATATCCCACGATTCGAAACTCAACGATGAACAAATTTAATGAAAGCAATTTGCCTAAAACATAGATTTTAATAGGTTTTGACTCAAACAAACAAGGTTCGACTTAACAACCCTAAAATCAGTCATATCTCCTAAATTAGACGGTCAAAATCCAAGAACTATACCTAAAAATGATCACAATCAAATTACGAGTCTAATGATGTCAAAGAAAAAGCTTCGCGGGTTCTAAATAAAAATTCGAAAAAATCTGACTTGCAGGTTCGCGGCTGAGAAATCTATGAAAGTGACGAACCTCTATCACGAACCTGGTATTTTTATGCGAACCTATTAACCGAACCTGTTAAACGAACCTTTGACTGATCTGTTGACCGAACCTATCAACGAACCTTCTCAGGCGAATCTGTTGGGCGAACCTATTAGACGAATCAATTGGACAAACCTTCTCAATGACCCTGTCCAACAAACCAATTGGACGAACCATCTCACAAACCTATTTAGGCAAACCTTTTGAAAAATTTGATTTTTATTTTAGATTTCAAAAACAAACCAATGTTTAAAATGTTTCAAAGTCAAACAAATTATCAAAAATTATTGATTTAACATCAGATAAAAAGTAAAATCATTTTGTAAATTTTCAAAAATTTTAAGAACTACAATACAAATTTAACAAATCTAACTAAAATAACAACAATTACATCTTTTTGTTTGAGAAAGATCCAGAAATGAGATCATATTGTTTTATAATTATCAACACATCTGATTGAATTAATGAATATATTTATTAGCAAATTATAATTCAAAGATGATTGTTAGTATATTTATCCTCTTTAAGTTTAATTACTTAGTTAAGATGTCAATTAAAACAAAATCATCAAATACCTTATAATATCCATTTACTTGAACACATCCCCGATTTGTGAATAATTAATCAAACACAAATGTTCTTGAAACTAATTACTTCAATTTTAACTAGCTTGATCATGTAAAAATAAAGCAGAATTTCTTTTTGAAAATAACAAAATAGAAAATAATTTGAATTTGTTCAAAATCTGGAATCAAGGTTGATACTTACGTATTCTCAGATGATCCAGATAATGAACTAAAAAAATAATTTAAGATTAAGCTTTTAACAATCAGATCGATATTTTCATATATGAAGAGATTGTCCAAATCGTAATCAAAACCAAGAAAAACAAATTTAGATTGTTTAAAGCTATAACAATCAGGTCGATACGCAAGTATATACAAAAAATGTTTCAGCTTTAAACTAAAATAAAAGAAAAACACAATTAAAATTTCTTTTGAAAATTAAACACATGATCAAAACTAGTAGCTTGACTTTTTGTTCAAGAAACATTTTGTAAGAAAAATTACCACTCATTCAGGACAAAACTAAGTACTGTATTCTAAGCATTTGTTTCTTATAAAGCATAATCAAACTTTTGTCTAATTTCATCTTAACTAAGTTATAAACCTACTAACACATCAAACTTAATAATTGTAACTGCTCTTTATGTTTAAGTTTTTGTATGATACAAATGTGTTTCCAATTGCAAACAATGTACTATCATTTCTCACATGGTCGAATCAATTTCTCAAAATTTTAAATTTTTAATGTTTTTTTGTTTTTGATTTTTCAAATGTTTTTGTATTTTTCAAAATTTTCTCCCCCTAAAAAACTAAAACATAAAACAACAAAAATTAAAATATCTGATGTTAATTCAATAAAAATTGATTAAGAAGGAGATTGATTTAGAATTACCTCACCCTTGACCCGAATGCCATTTAATTTGAGTAAATACTCATAACGGTTTTTATCAAAGGCCTTGATGAGAAGGTCTGCTCGTTGCTCATTGGTATGTATCTTCACCACATCAATAAGTTTCTTTTCATAGCAATCACGTATGAAATGAAACCTAATATCAATGTGTTTGGATCGTGAATGATACACCGGATTCTTGGTTATAACAATAGCAGCCTCGTTGTCAACATGAATAGGAGTAGTCAAAAAATTCAAACCGTAGTCTCTCATTTGTTGTTGTATCCACAAAACCTGTGAATAACAACTGGCAGCCGCTACATACTCAGCCTCACAGGTAGAAGTAGCAAAAGATGTTTGCTTTTTGCATTGCCAAGAAACTAACTCCTCCCCTAAAAATTGTGCACCTCCAGTTGTAGATTTAGCATCAGTCTTGCATCCTCCATAGTCAGAATCACTATAGGCATTGAAGGAAAAGTTATCATCCTTAGAATACCACATACCGGTGTCTGGTGTACCCTTCAGATAACGAAGAATTCTCTTGACTGCTATCAGATCTGACACTTTAGGTTTTGATTGATAGCGAGCACAGATACTTGTAGCAAATACAATATCTAGCCTTGAGGCATTCAAGTACATTAAACTTCCTGTAGATTTGAAGAATCGATCACGAAATTCTACGATTCAATCATAAACGTGGGGAATCCGTTTATAACTAGATTTGGATCAAGAAAAACATTGTAGTATATCTCAAATCTGAATTCTTCATATACAATCAAGTGTATACAAACAATAAACTTGAATTACAACACTTGAATACAAGAAAGAAACTAACATGAAGAAAATCTTGATCTTGAACTTGAGAGAGAGAATGTAACTTTGTGTGTGTAAGATTGTAAGCTCCAACCCTCCAAGTCTTCCAAGTCTACCTATATATAGGTTTCATAGGTTTGCCAAACCTATAGGTTTGCCAATAGTTGCCAAACCTTAAACCTTGTGAGCACCAAACCTTTTAGCCATCAATCATAGCTGAAACTTCTTGGATCTTTAGTTCCTTAATCATATTCAACAGACTATGATTTCATATACAACAAGCCAAGTTCACACATTAAATGCAGCTTTCACACATAAATGCACTAACATACTTCCCCTTGAACCTTGCTGTTGTATATGCTCAAACATTTTGTGCATCGGGGAACATATATGCATCAACATACTCCCCTACAACCTTGCTATCAACATACTTCCCTTCAGTTGTAGCTGTTTTATTTTCACACAGAAATTACATCAGTCTCTTTGTTTCTACTTCATTCTTTCTCTCTTGATCTCATTCTCTCTGTCTCCATCTTATTTATTTCTTTTTCCAAGATTCACTTGCTGAGGACTGCAGTGACATCTTCAACACACAGATCTTCATTACCTTGAACATCTGCATCAGTTGACCCATTATCAAAACTAAATCTTTTGCTTCACATGTGATCATACTAGATGCCTCATCACAATTCCAATTTCTCTTTGCCACTTATTAACAGTTAACCAATTATAATATTCACATAAAGTTCGTAAGTCACATAGGATAGTCTAAACGAAAGTAGAAGAAAAATTTTTATGAACTTTTCAATGATTTGAATAAACTCCCCCTAAAGCTATAAATTGAAAAATCCTACAAAATTTGTATTCTAACAAAAAAAATTAAATATGTTTTTGATGAGAAAGATCCAAACATCAGATCATATTGCAATCATACCTCAGCATTACTTGTTGATTGTTATTAAGATTTATTTATTCGATGCACAAGCCTAGGACGATTGCCAGTATATGGGTCCACTTTAAATCTTACCACTTGTTGTGAATTTGGATTAATGAAAACCAATCACAAGACTTTGTGTTCCCCACTCACTTGAACACATCCCCACTTTGTGAAACATCAACCAATAGCGATGCCATTGTAAATTATAAGATCAAATTCTTGCTTAGTTTGATCATGCAAAAATACAGCAGAATATCTTTTGTGAAATAACAAAGTGTAAAATAAAACAGAATGTTAAAAAGCCGGTAACAAGATTGATACTTCCGTATGCGCAGATGAAACCAGGATATTGAACCAAACAATAACTTAAGTTTAAAACCTAGCAATCAGATTGATACTTCCATATACACATAGAATGCCCAAGTTTTAAACAAAAAAAAAAAAAACAGAATGTCCAAAACATAGCAATCAAGTCAATACGGTAAGTATACGCAGAGAATGTCCATGTTTTGAACGAAAATAAAAGAAAAATGAACTCATAATTTCTTTTGAAAAAGAAACACATGATCAAACTAATGTATGTACTAATACAATTAGCAATCACTAAGGCAAATGACCACGCACTCAGGACAAAGATCGAACACTGTGTTCTAAGTAATGTGTCCCACAAAGAATGATTATGGCATTAGTCTACAGAAATCACATTTAAGTAAAAGACCTACCAACATATCATACTGAGTGCATTGTGATCGCTTTGTATTTGATCTTGTATGATACAAGTAAGCTTTAGAATGTTACAATGTACAATCATATCTCAAATGTCGGATCAATTTCTCAATTTTCTAATTTTATATTGTTTTTGATTTTTTTAAATTTTACTCCCCCTAAAATGCTAAAAATGAAAATCTTTTTGATTTTTAGAATTTTATAATTACATAGAAAAATCAAAATTCCCGGAAAATTGACAACCGATATGATTTACCATCTTTATGAAACATTATGTTCAAAGTGACTTGAAAACATCAACCAAATATGACAATGTAATTCCAAACCTGTCAAGTTCTCCATAATAATATGAGAGTTAAAGATTAGAACGATTTTACCAAATACACTTCAGGAAGTTCCACTATAAATGAGCTCTCCTCCAATTGATTGGTCCTCTTGAAATTCTCCTGCACACACTCACAAACCATTAGATAACTTTGGTCACCCAAGCCTTCGAGGTCTTGAGTTATCCATGACCATCCATATACCGAAATTTAATCCATTTCCCAGTTGAAACTAATGAAGTTTCCTTTGAGACTTTGTTTGTTTTTGGTATCCACAACTGTTCCCGTTCAAGTGCATTCTTAAGATAATACTTATCTTGAATCACCACATTGTTGTTAAAAACCAAATTAGTCATTAAAGGTTTTGAAAGTTTCAACTTTTCTTCATTCGAGGCTTTCACAAATTCTTCCTTGTTTTGATTTGGCATTTTATGTATTTTAGGAATGAACTTTGAAACCTCTGTAATACAAGACTTTGCGTTACTAACATGTCCTTTTAACTCACACAGATAAGGACAATTAGCAATGATATTCCCTCTTGCACCACACTTAAACATATTCTCCTCTCCACAAACCTAGGAGAATAGTTTTGCACAAACCTACGGTTTTGTGATTTGTCACTAGTGAACCGTAAAACAATCTTTGATTCCTTGTTGAACTAATATGAGTCAAATGTGACTTCTTACAACTTGACGTGGGGGACTCATAGTTCAGCTTTTCACATCTTGTGGGACTTAGTGAAATCTTGTCTTTGATCCAAGACTTTGAAGTATCACAATTTGATACCACTTTATTTGATGCACATGATGATTTCACAACCCATTTTGATTGAATTTGACGTTTAGGTTTTGAACTTGAAAAACCATTTTGTTTTGAAAAATTCTCGTTTTCGTTCTTTGAAAACTTTTTAATATCAACCAACAGGGTTTTGAAAGAAACATTCTTATTTGATGATGTTGCTTAGTTTGAAACACATGATTTTACATCATCAAAAATGTTATTGTGAGAATCATCATAATTCTTATGTACATCAATCAACCCACATCTATACAATGTCTCCTAATCATATTTCTCTAAAGTACAATCTTCAATGATAGGAGAAAAATTGTCATCAGCACAAATTGGAGACTTTCCCTTATTAAGAATGTTATCTTTTGAAATTTCACTATCACTTGATTTCTCAATAAGGGGACTTGAAGAAATTACATCCTCGTAATAATTCTCCAATTTGTGCATTATTCTGTCAAAGTCTGTTTTTGCCTTGTCCATTTTGAGTTTAATTTTATTTACTGCTTTTGTCAATTCAACATTCATTTTACTCAGAATGTCAAGTTTTTGTTCAAAAACACTTTCCTTGGCATTTGACTTTGACAAATCATCAGTCAACTTTTGAAGATGTGACTTCAATTCTGCAATCTGTTTTGTAAAAAACTTTTCATTTGATTTTAAAACCATGTATGCTTTATTGCAGTTTGATAAGTCACATTTCATGTTTAAGTTTTCTTCCTCCAAACTCCAAAATTTTCCCTCAAGATTTAAACATTTAGAGCATGAGAGTTTTGAAAACTTACCTGAACTTACCTCTTTATCTGAAATGGCATGACAATGATCTTCACTAACGATGGTAGTTGTTTCAGACAAACCATCAGAGGCATTCTCATAAACACTCTCATCCTCTGTTGACACCACATCATCACTTGAAGTTTCATCCTTTGACTTCAACACATCATCTTCAGACTTCTTCATCTCACTTGTGATTTCAGAATCATCAACAATGTGTGTGTCTTCAGTAACATTACATCTCTCATCTACAACTTCATTCACCTGTTTGCTATCTTTAGCCATTTCAAGTTCAATTGCTTTATCAGATTGTGACAATGAAGAATCCTCTCTCTTTTCTTCATCACTACTTACCATCTTTTAAATTCACACTTGTCTCAATACAATCTTCAGTTTTCAGATCATCTTCCGTTCTTCCATCAACATCTTCTTTTTCTTTCTCAACACTCATACTTTCCTTTAACATGTTTCTTTGTTCATCAATCCACGAGAAATCAACAATTTTCACAATCCATGTTCCGGTTCGTCTTATCTCTGATTCCATTTTATCAACCACATCTTTGAAGTTCATTAATTTGACATGATGAATGATTTCATTTTCCTTCATTCTTTCAACAAAATCACTCCATCGATAAGGTAAGAATTGCGTAAACTTCTCAACGATTTGCTCATCTGTGATATCAAACTGAAAATATTTCAATTCTTGTATAAGTGGTAAAAGACGATCATAAGCATCATTTATCTTCTTGCAACATGATTGTTATATGCAAGTTCTAACAAACTCCACTTTGCACATGAATGTGGCATTTGTTCAAAATAAGTCTTTTTAATATCTTCAGAAATGATCACCGAAAACAAGTCACACAATTCTGCATCTTGATTAAATTCAAACATTTGATCTTCATTCAGTTTTGATGTGCCAAAATTATCATTTGATTTCAGACATGGTTTCTTGTATTGTTGGTACAATAACTTCTGGTAATTGTCATCCGCTTTGGAAATAAACGTTTCGAATGTGGATCTCCAGTTCGGATAATTGTCCAAATTGTCCAACACAAGTCCATTGTTAGCCAACCAATCCATGTTCTAATTCTTGTATGTCATATTTAACTTTTATGTTCAGAACATCAAAATTTAACCTCTAAAAAAAACAGCTTAAACCTCATCTTAACGTCCGAATTAGGTCTTAAAACCTATCCCAAATGATTTGGAAGGCCAAAAATAGGTAAACAAGGTTTACTTGAACTTTTAAAATGGTATCTTTCCCTCAAACCTTTTCGAACAAACCTATTGAGGGTTCTCACAAGCCTATTCACGAACCTATGGAGGTTTTCATGAACATATGGAGGTTTTCACGAACCTATGGAGGTTTTTCACGAACCTATGAAGGTTTTCACGAACCTAGAGGTTCCCATGAACCTATGTAGGTTCGTCTCAGGTTCGTCTGATCGTTCGAACAGACCTGCAACTTCACTAAAATGGCTCTAGAAACTTCATTTTTTGGAGTTAGAAGGCTTATGAGTAGTCAAAATCTTCGTTTTTTCGAGGCGCGTCTTTCTATCAGATCAAAATTTGCAAAAACTTGTTATTTTTCATAGATCTGGCTTTTTGTTGACAAAAACGTGAAGAACTTCAAGAACACCTTCAAAATGATGAAGTTTCTAATCAAATTACATGAGATTGATGTCCAAATACTCGTAGAATCGAGCCTAACACTCTGATACCACTGTAGATTTGAAGAATCGATCACGAAATTCTATGATTCGATCAAAAACGTGCGGAATCCGTTTTTAACTAGATTTCGATCAAGAAAAACATTGTAATATATCTCAAATCTGAATTCTTCATATCCAATCAAGTGTATACAAACAATAAACTTGAATTACAACACTTGAATACAAGAAAGATACTAAGATGAAGAAAATCTTTATTTTGAACTTGAAAGAGAGAATGTAACTTTGTGTGTGTAAGATTGTAAGCTCAACCCTCCAAGCCAATAGGTTTGCCAAACCTTAAACCATGTGAGCACCAAACCTTTTAGCCATCAATCATAGCCAAAACTTCTTGGATCTTTCGCTCCTTGATCATATTCAAGAGACTATGATTTCATATACAACAAGCCAGGTTCACACATTAAATGCAGCTTTCACACAGAAAAATCACTAACACTTCCAATCATTCCACGATACAAAGTAGCATCGATTAGCTCCCCCTTAATATCAGGCTCAATCTTGTGATTGGGTTGAATGGGCGTGGAAATGGGTTTACAATCAAGCATGCTAAACCGTTTTAGCACATCTTGAATGTATTTTGTCTGATGAATGAAGATTCCATCATCAATCTGATTAATTTATAAACCCAAGAAGAATTTTATGTCTGACATGGCACTCATTTCAAACTTCTCAATCATAACCTCTTTAAACTCCAAACACAATTGCTCATCGGTAGATCCAAAGATGATTTCATCTACATAGATCTGAACTAGAAGAATATCCTTGCCCTTTTCCCAATAAAACAGTGTTTTGTCAATCTGACCCCTAATGAACCCGTGTTCAACAAGGTGAGTCGATAAAGTCTCATACCAGGCACGTGGAGCCTGATGTAGACCATACAGTGCTTTGTCGAGGATGTTAACCTGATCCCGGTGAATAGGATCCTCAAAGCCCGGTGGCTGAAAAACATACACTGTTTCCTTCAGAGACCCATAGAGAAATGAAGACATGACATCCAACTGAAAAACTTTGAATTTCTTGCGGGTAGCAAAAGCCAGAAATAATCTAATTGCTTCTAGCCGCGCCACTGTGCAAACACTTCATCGTAATCAATCCCTTCAACTTGTTTGAAACCTTGAACCACTAAACGTGCTTTGTTCCGAACAATTACGCCTCGATCATCTATTTTGCACTTTAACACCCATCTAGTGCCAACTTTCTTCTCGCCCTTTGGCAAATCAACTAGATGCCAAACACCCAATTTATGAAACTGATTTAGCTCCTCTTGCATAGCCTCCACCCAGGCAAGCTCATGCAATGCTTCAGTAACAGATTTTGGCTCAATATGAGAAATAATTGCAGAATGCATCCATAACTCTTGAGTACCATGTGTTCTTACCAACTCAACATACAAACTCTCCTCGTTTGTAACTTGACTTCTTGTATGTACTCCAGCAGATGGATTTCTAATGATCTGTTCAACAGGATGATTAACATGAAGTCTAGTGACTGGTACTTGCGGGACTCCAACATTATGATAAAGATTCGCGATATTCTGATCAACATCTTGATCATAGGAAATAGCATCTTCAAAAACATCGTGATCATCATCAGATGACCAATCATCATTGATTACTTCTGACACGCCTTCCTCAGGTGGATTATTATTTTCAGCTTGATGAGAAATACCTTGATCATCAGAATTCTACAAATCATATAACATTTTCAAGGTTATTTCATCATCAGAAACATTTTGAGACAAATTAAAAGACTCAAAAAGTTTATCATAATCAAAAATCCAATTTGGTCCTTTGCCTTCAGGTATAGGTGTATGTCTTTGAACATTCACATTATACCATAATTCCACAACACCAGTACGTTTGTTAAACACACGTTTGTTGGGAAGACTGTAGCCAAGAAAGAAACCTTCTTCAACTTTAGAGTTGAATTTTGCATCTTTCTTAAGCATGGTACAAGGACTCCCGAAAGGTTCTAAGTGTTCTAAATTAGGTTTTCGATTTTGAAGTAATTCATAACATGTCTTATTGTGTCTTTTCACAATCAACAATCGATTAAGAGTAAAACAGGCAGTCGCCACAACTTCACTCCAGAATGTAATGGGGAGTTTAGAATCAGCGAGCATGGTTCTAGCAGACTCTATCAACGTTATGTTCTTTCTCTCAGCTACACCATTCATTTGTGGTTCATATGATGCACTGAATTGCTGCTGAATGCCCTTTGAATCACAAAATTCTTTCATTTGATGATTCTTGAACTCTGTCCTATTATCAGAACAAACACGCCTTACTCTCAACTTGTATAATGTCTCTAACATGTTAACCAACAAAACAAAATTTTCATAAGTCTCTGATTTAAACTTTAAGAACATGACCCATGAAAATCTAGAAAAATCATCAGTCACCACAAAACTGTATGATTCACCACTGATACTCTTCACATTGATAGGTCCAAACAAATCCATGTTAAGAAGCTCAAGTGGTTTATCAATAGAAAACACTGTCTTTGTTTTATGGGACCTCCTTTTATGTTTACCTTCTTGCAAGACACACACATCAGGGAGTTTAAAATGTTTAACAAGTACACCCTTAACCAAATGATTGTGTACTAAATGATTCATTTTCCTAATATGTATATGCCCCATCCGTATGTGCCAAGACCGCGTATCTTGCTCGGTAGCCTTAGACACCAGACACGTCTCCACCTTGTTAACCGTCTCCGCTTTCGCCATGTCAAGTACATATAAATCCTTACTCATGTCAGCAGTCATCAAAATCCAATCCTCAGGAATCTGAATTCCTTGTTGAAGCACATAACATCTTTCATTATCAAACATCACTTTATAGCCTTGTCACAAATCTGTGATACACTCAACATGTTGTTAGTTAACTCCTTGCAGTAATTAACATTTTCAAAGGAAACTTTACCATTAGTCAAACTACCAAACCCGGTAATCTGACCACCTATATCACCTGCAAAATTAACATAACTCCCTTTCATTGCCTTAAAATCTTTCAACAAACCTAACTCTCCCGTCATGTGCTGTGAGCATCCACTATCAACAATCCAGCGACTATTGATATGGCCCATGAATGCCACCTGCACAATAAATTAAAAATTTGATCAGTATCAAAAAGGATACTCCCGCCATTCCGACATCGAGTCTCCTTGAATGGACTTCTGCCATTCTGTTGTGATGAACTGCTTGAAGACCCATCATCACAGTTATCATCCTTTCTCCCAGAAATTTTATCCCCTGATCTGCATCTCAGTTTCCAAAAAGATTTTGACTTACCGTTTTGTTTTGAAAATTATTTTACTGACGCTTTTCTTCTCTTACCCAGACACATTCAGGATCAAACTTTCTGAGGACTCTCATTTCCTCTTCACTAGGTTTCACCTTCCTAGGACTTCCACCAGACTTTATCACCCGACTGTCATTAACTAAACTCTTCTTGATCTTATGATTTGGACAATTTGCAAAAATATGTCCTTTTCCACTACAAGTAAAACACTTTCGTGTTTCTCTTGGAGTAAAAGACCTAAATCTATTACAAGTATCCAATTCACAATCAGCAATTACATGACCCACTTTACCACATCTGTAGAATTTTCTTTGAGAAAGACTCTTTGGTTTTAGTTCATCAAAACATTTAAATGAACTGAAAGATTTAGATGCAACAGATGTCGATGAAACTGTGTTTTTCAAACCATTGGCTTTTATTTTGGAATTATTCTTTTGATTTTGAGAAAATTTTGATTTTCCCTTAATTCCAACCCCAAACTTATTACCCTTGTCAACAACTTTGTTAACCACCTTGTTAACTTTTTTCAGAAAACCATTTTGTTTTTTAGAAACACCATTAGTCTCTCCTTTATGCGGAGTGGATGACTTGACAAACACACATGGTTTGATAATGGTAGTAGTTTTGACTTTCAGCACTGCTTTGGAAACAACAGTTGGTTTAACCACTGCTTTCTCAGATGGTTTCATTTCAGACTTTGATTTCTGAAACTTCAAACTTTGCTTCTCAACAGTCTTAATGTGATAACCAGTCTGTCTGAGAATATCAGCTGGATATTCTTATTCTGTGGTGTCCTCAATAATAGGAGCATCACAATCAACAAACACTTTATCAAGAGATGATGAACCTCCCACATCCTCAGTCACTTTTTCAGACACATTTTTCTTTAAAGAAACCGGATGAACTTCCAAATCTGGATTAAGCTATGGTCTTGACACATAACTAGCAGGAGGTGGAATAGAATGAAAACCTAATCCAGTATTATCATTTGATGATCTTTGCAAGGCAGCAAAAAAATCAATGACATACTTAGAATTTTGATAGTTTTCAAGCTTGCTCTTGTGCAATTCAGCTTCAGCTTTTGTCCCGCTTATTCGTTGAGAGTAAGATGTCCAAGGCCTGTTAAAGTCAAATCATAGGAGAATGATCACTCTATGTCTCTAGATTTTGACATGACATTTGTGACAAAAGGATAAATGATTGATTCATCTAAAACATTACAAGTAAGGGACTTGAAGAAGATGATGTTATTGAATGGCACTTAGTCAAACGTATTAGGGGTAGTAAACCGTTGCTAGGCGGTATTTACTGCTTGCATCAATTTTATATGTATCATGTGCAAGTGGGAGATTGTTGGTTCTATCAGCCCAAGAGACATAATAAATTGATGTGGCTAGTATGTTATGATCCATGTCGGGTCATACCCAATAACAAACTAGATAGACACCTACTATATTTATTTAATTGATATGATCAATTAATTAAATAACAACACTTAGAAAATTGTGTTTTCTAAATAGAAGCACTTGTGAAATTAATAGATTACTTGGGTAATTTATTTATGAGAGATAACTTTATTTTGTTATTTAATTGGTTAAATAAATTTTATAAAGTTTAAATAAAATGTATTAATATGACTAATTTAATAAATAGTGGGAAGTATCTCATTGGTGAAGAGATGCATGACCCAAGAGTGGTCAATCCCACACATGCTTTACTACCTTTTGTTTAACCAATCATGAGACATGCATTTCCACATTTTCTCATACAAGTATCTCTCACACAATAAAAAATAAAATTTCTTATCCTCTCTCCTTGTAATTTTCAGCCAAGACCAAGAGCAAGAGAAAAAAAAAGTTTTGTGGTTTTTCTATGTTGTTCAATCCTAGCACACCTTGGTGTTTGTTGTAGGTTTGTGGGTATACAAGCTTGTGGTCTTCACCCTTTGGAGATTTCATTCAAGAATCATCATTTATTTCAAGAATCACACCCTCTAGAGGAGGGGGTAGTTATCTTGTTTCTAACTATGTTTGTTTATAAGCATGAACATCCTCATATGGATCCTTTGATTTGGGTTTATCATAAAATGGTTTATGAAAATTTTAAAACAAGTTTTAAACTACTAATATCCGCTGCGTTTTTACATTTTAAAATGGTTAAAATGGCTTTGATAAACTTGTTAAAACCCAACATTTAGAACAAGAGCAGTGTGAACGAAAGAGTTAACCAGAGTGTCTATATCTTCGTTGTAGTGAGGATACTCAAAAGATTTGACACAGTAAGCTCCGAGGTTGTGGATCGGTTTGATTTTCAAAGCCATTGTTATTTCGTGACGATAAACACCGAGCAGTTATGAAGGCAAAGTGCGAGAACAAACTTTTCTTTAAAGAAAAGGAGATGAGGAAGACTAACCGTTCACACACAAGAGCGGTTTCAAAAATGAAAAACCGCCACTACTTATAACATACTAAAAGCTTTACCTTAGGGTTTTTACCCATCGGAAAAACCTGTGATCGTGAGAGAGAAGTAACAAACGACAACAAAGTACGTTCAAGCACACCCTGAAGTACAAACAATGCTTTTTCGGGAATGAAGCCTGGTCCGATACTGTTACACCACCATCATGAGCATAAAGCTCAGACGGAAGAAGTGGAAATGCATCGTGCCAGGCGATATGCCTGACAACCAGTAGTCCTTCGCCATGAGTAGCACCCTGAAGAATAAATGTTGAAGAAAAAGTGTTCTTGATCAGGAGATGATCAAGAAGTGTTAGGAAAGAACTGATGGAATAAAGAAGATAACGACTGATATAAATAAGGAGAGAAGATCAGTGGTCATTTAGAGTAAGAGGGATAAAAGTGGAAAGAAATATAGCATCGACCTGTGAGAACAATTAATGAGTGTCAATTCTATTAACTATAAGAGGTCTAATCTTGCAGAGAGATTAGTGACGGCCGAATCTGGCGTAATTATCAAGAAATTTGATAACCACTTGGGCAAGGAAGATTTAAATATGAAGGATTGTTTAATATTCGGAAGAGATTTTTTTTCGGAAGAAATTTAACCAAGGATAAATGACATGATTAAAATTTTTCGGAAGAAGAGACATCAGAAAAAGAAGAGACGTCAGAAGAAGAAGAGACATCGGAAGAAAGGTAAACCATAGAAGGTTTAAATTGTAAGAACGGAAGCTGTAACCGCGGATAGATATGAAGCAGTGGGTATAACAATCACTGATCCTATCCGAGTTATGGGTTAACCACTGAGAGATACCAATATTTCTTCATCAGTGGTTTATCAAATATCCGTTGTTAGGATAATCAATAAGGATTATCCTTTTATGTATTTATTTATAGGTTTAAGAAAATAGACTTTTAACCACATTTATTAGCTCATATTTATCATACCCAATTTAGCTATAAACTTAGAAAAAGTTGAAGAGTCTAAGGGTTTGGTAAATATATTTGCTATTTGATCACTTGTAGCGACATGTTTTGGGAAAATTAGTCCCTTTTCAAAATAGTCTCTAATGAAGTGACGCCTTATTTCTATATGTTTGGTTTTTGAATGCTAGACGTGATCCTTTATTATATTTTTGGCTGCTTCGCTATCTTTTAGGAGAGGTGTTTTAAGTTCAGTTATTCCAAAGTCGAGTAGTTGATATTGCAACCAAAGGATTTGGGCAGTGCAATGAGCTGCTGCAATGTACTCAGCTTCAGCAGTTGAATTTGACACCGATGTTTGCTTTTTGCTTTGCCATGATACTAATCAATGTGCAAAGAATTGACAACCTCCCAAAGTAGGCTTCCTTGTGAGCAAGCATCCTGCATCATCACATTCTAAAAAACCAACAAGCTTACAAGTTTGGTTAGTAGGATACCAAATACCTAGCACAGGAGTGCCTTTCAGACATCTTAGTATCCTCTTCACAAATGATAAATAGGATTGTTTGGGGGCTGATTGGTATCTTATACAGACACATGTTGCATACATGATGTCTGGCCTTGATGCAGTAAGATACATCAAAGATCCAAGCATGAACCTGTAGAGGATTTGATCTACAGGTTCACCATTTTCATCTGGACTTATTCAAGGACTTGTAGCCATAGGGATAGAAATTATTTTGCAATCATTCATATCAAATTTATTTAGATGATCCTTTATATATTTTGATTGATGAATGAAAGTCCCATTGGGGGTTTGTTTTACTTGGAGTCCTAAAAATGTTTTTAGTTCACTTAAAGCACTCATTTCAAACTTTGAAGACATTAATTTAGAAAATTGTTCACACAAGGAAGGTTTTGTTGATCCAAAAATGATGTCATCGACATAAATTTGGACCACCAAAAGCTTCTTGTCTACCCTCTTGATGAACAAAGTCTTATCAATGGTTCCCAGAGAAAATTTATTAGAAAGAAGAAATGGAGAAAGAGTATCATACCATGCTCTGGGTGCTTGTTTCAGACCATGAAGTGCTTTGTCTAGTCCGTACTCCCAATCAGGATGATGAACATCATCGAATCCTGGAGGTTGACACACATAGACTTCCTCCTTTATTGTCCCATATAGAAATGCACTATTTATGTCCATTTTATATACCTTTATGTTATGGGACATGGCACACTGCTCATCGTAATCAATGCCTTTCTCTTCATAGTAACCTTGCATTACCAATCGGGCTTTATTTTTTATTACAATGCCTCTGTCATCTGTTTTATTTATGAATACCCATTTGCTTCCAATAGGGTATTTTCCTGCCGGCAAGGGGCAAAGAGTCAAAACATTTTGCCTTTTGAACTGTAATAGTTCATCATGCATAGCCTCTACCCAATTATTATCTTTGAGAGATTCCTGATATTTGGAAGGTTCAACTTGGGATAGGAAGGCTGCATGAAGGAAAAAGTTCGAAATCTGGCTCCTAGTTTGAACACCTTTATTTAGATCACCTAATATTTGTTCTAGAAATGATTTCTACTGAAGGGAATGATGTCCAAACAATTATTGGAAGAGGTAGCATCGGAAGAAGGTGAGTTTTCAGTATGGCTGGATGAAGTTTCTGGAGGGGAAGCATGACCATTTTCAGGAACATCTACAGATGTGTTATCTAAGACTGGGGATAAAGGAGTAGATATCTGTTCATTTTGGTCATGAGAATTTATTTGATGAGAAGGAAGAGAGGAAAATAATTTAGAGACAGAACACTCTTCAAGAGAGGATAGATCTACAGAAGTTTGACAAGATTATGAAGAAGAAGAAGAAGAAGAAAAAGGGGTAGAAGAGATGTAGTTGAAGCTTTCAACTTCAAAGAGATCATCATGAGCAGAGGGGAAAGATGAGGTCAAAGCAGATTCACTGAATTTGACATCAATAGTTTCTTCAACAATTTTAGTCCTGAGATTGAAAGCTCGGTAAGCCTTAGAGGTCTGAGAATATACGACAAAGTATCCAGAATCTACTTTAGTAGCAAACTTGAATAAAGAGTCTTTTGTGTTGAAGATGAAGCACGGACACCCAAAGACTTTGAAGAAGGAGATGAGAGGCTTTATGTTATGAAGGACTTCATAGGCAGTCTTGTTATGTTTTTCAAAATGTGAACTCTGTTCAAGACATAGCAAGCAGTGTTTACTGCCTCAGTCCAGAAGGATATAGCTAATCTTGAATCTGCAATCAGTGTCATATTCTTCCTTTCCACAAATCCATTTTGAGCGGGAGTTCTAGGAATACTATATTGTCTAAGGATTCCTTTAGAGATGCAGAACTTATCAAGAACCTAGTTTTTGAATTTAGTCACATTATCACTCCTTATTGTTTTAACTAGAACACCAAATTGTCTTTCAAGTTGAGTGATAAGTGCAATTATTTTATCAGAAGTCTCATCTTTGCTAAAGAGAAAGAAGGTCTAACAAAATCTTGAGTAGTCATCCACAACTAATAGACATTATCTCTTTCTGGCCAAACTGGATACCTTCACTGGACCAAAAAGATCCATGCGAAGTAGATTAAGACAGTTAGTTGTTTTGGACTCCTCAATAGACTTATGTGATGCTTTATGTTGCTTTCCCTTTAAGCAAGATTCACATTTACCTTCAAAGTGAAATTCTTTGGAAGGTAATCCTATTATGAATGAAAGGGTAGAAAGCTTATGAAGAGATTGGTGGTTGGGGTGACTGAATCTTCTGTGCCAAAGAGCGGTCTCAGAAGATGATGCTTTGGCAATCAAACAAGTAGGAGAGGATGTTTGAGAGTCAGTGGTCATGTCTACAACGTAGACATTTCCACTTCTTTTAGCCGTAAGCAAGGAGTGTTGATCAATTAAGATCTTTATTTTTGAATTTATTTCATGGAATGAATTTTACAACCGTCCTTGGTGAAAAATGAACTGAAGTTTTTGTCAGTTAGTTGAGAAACACTCAAGAGATTAAGCTTAAGATTTTCAACTAAGCTAACATCCTTAAAGTGCAGTTTTCCACCATGGACAGAACCAGACCCTACTATCCAACCTTTTGCATTATTCCCAAAGGAAGCAGATCCTCCATTCTTTGGAATGAAGCTAATTAAAATGGATCTGCATCCTATCATGTGCCTAGAGCCTCCATTGTCCACATACCATATATGACTTTGGTTTGAAGAAGGTCTCTGCACATGACAATTTATTTGCAATAGATTAGATATGGGTGTTATTTTATTTTTAGAAGAGAAAGAGGATGTTTATTTATTTTGCAGAGAGTTATTCATCAATTTCTGCATCATCAATATCAGCTGTTGCTGATTTTGATGCAGGATATTGGTTTGTGAATCCACGGAAGGAGGGTTCACATCAGCAGAAGGATGAGCGGCAGGAATCACCATGTGCTAAGAAGGTGGTGTTCCATGGATACAAGGCTCGGGTGAAACAAGTGAAGGAGAAGAAAAGTGAGGTGATGAATGAGGAGATGCTGTAAATCTATTAGCCTTCTTTGATTTCTTCATTTTATTAGGAGATTTTCCTTTAGTAGAAGAACCCTGTTCGACTTTCAATTTTTCAGCATTTGGTTTTTCTCTTGCTTTCCCCAAAGGAGTTTTTGTCCAACAATTTTCAGTAGTATGATTGTACTTAAAACATTTTATACAAGCTGGAAACAAAGCATAGTAGTTAAGGATGAAAGACTTATTTGCCTTCATTATTGGATAGGGGGATGAGGATGAGACGAAGGAAATCTGATGTAAAACATGGGCCTCTTTCCTTTGTCAATGCGGGCAGCATGACTATCAGAAGTCTTATGAAGTCTTGTACCTTCCGAACTTTGAGTAGAGCTCATGGTAGGAGCAGTCTCAGTTTGTTCAAAAGCATTTTTATTTTGATCACTTTCTAAAGGTATTTCCTCCTGTCTCTCAACGTTAGTTTCAGTGGGATAAACAAACGTGGGAAACTGTGGAGGCTGGTACACTCTTGGAGGTGTGATTGTGATGGATGGAATTTCATCCAGAAGAAATATGGGAGAAATGGGCTTAGAATCAATCTCAATTATTTTATTGTCAATCGGGGTGTAGTCCTCAGGGGGACTAGTATGATTAAACCCGATTCCAAACTTGGCCTTGCTGTGAACTTGCTTACATCAAAGCATTTTGAGCCCTTTGCAGAATTCGACCCACTTGTCACAGCTAACCTTGGTCTGAGACAATTCATCTCTACATGGTGCATATTTTTCATTTTGCAAATCAAATAGAGCTTATAGCTTGGACTTTTCAGTCATTAGGATAGATATTTGACTGTCTTTATTCTTTATAAGTTTTTCCATTTTAGAATTTTTATTTTCAAGCAATTGCTCCAACTCCTGATTTTGTTGTTGAACCAACACATTGGCTTTCTTTATTTTTGCAAAAGCCTCTATGCACGCATCGGTACATAGTTTTTCTAGAGTGGAGGAAGATACATGTGCATCAGGAGTGTAACAGCAAGTGCCAGATCGTCCGGCAAGTCCGTACGGTATGTGTACTTTCACTTTATACTATGTGCAAATACGTATACATAAACAGTACTTGTATTAACGGGATTCTAAATGCAAGAACAGTTGTACGTATTTTCGTGTAAACCTAAATACAGTAAGTACAACATACATTTGAAACAATAGTTGTTTGTATTTAAGTGAAAACTTAAGTACAGTTAACACAACGAATCACAGGAAACAACAGTGTTCAAGTAAACCACGAAAACATATCGGTTGCGATCTGATGTCCACAGATGACAGGAATCAGATGGCCGACGAATCAATACAAGAGCAATGTGAAAACATGATGTTTAGTTGAGTCCGACAGTGAGGAAACACAATTCAAACGCAAAGGCAGTGTTATATCAGAATAACGAACTGACAGTGTGTTTGCGTGGGTGACGATTCACACAAACATATCTGTGAGTTTAAAGTTCTGAAATAATGACTGAAAAGTAGAAAACAAAAGTCAGAAAGCAAAACCATCGTCGTATTCGTTCGGATGACGATTCGAACGAATTACGCGCGAAGGTGACGCGATCTGACGAAACGAAAACGAAAGCACGACACGAACGACTTTAAATTAATAAAACTCAATAAATAATGTTTTACAATTTTGAAACTCATCAAAATTGAATAATTAAAACTGTTTAATTTAAGTCCAAAAATACGCGCGTTACGTTCCGGAAACGTAACGAGAACGCGAACCGAGCAACCAAAACGAACCCGAACACCACGCGGGTATAAAAACCCAAAAATGAGAGGGTTTTCTCATTTTTGTCATCCTCAACCTCCTCTCACTTCCAAATTTCCGGCCAAGACAAAACCCTCCCCATTTCTCACCTTCTCTCTTCCATAACTCTCTCATTTCTTAACCAAATCACTCCATTCTCGAACCCACTTGAAGCTCTCATCATCCTCTACACGAGGGTACCAAGAATCGGCCCTAAAAGTCTCTGAATCGAGGTAAAAATCGAGTTAAAAGTTACGAAAATTAGGGTTTTCACCCTCTTTTTCTCCACCTTCACCTAAAACGGTTTTTACACCACCCTATCGACTTCACCACCTTCAAACGACCACCCTTACATGTTACCACCAAGGACCAACCCCAAAAACAACCAATGGTGTGCATCTTGGTCAACTACACCACAGGTGGTCGAATGACCACCTTCGGCCGAACCACCACCGAAGGACCTTAGGTCGAATGACCCTCATTCGGTGGTTGCATGTCATTCGCCGCATTCCCATTCGCAGCCTACCCCTTTCGCCACTCAGCCACTTCAGTCGGCCATTCCTCAGCCGAATGACCCTCATGCGGCCAAGCCTTCATTCAGAGCATACAATCGGCCAACCCCAGCCCACATGCGGCCAACTCAGTTTTCATTCGGGCCTTTCCCCCATTCGAAGAACCTCATTCTCCCAAGTGTCCAACAGCACTCGTTCGCCCATGAGAACAATAGCAGCAGCCACTGGCCACCATGAGGCCAAAGTGGCCTGAACTAAGAATTTCCTTGGCCCAACAGAAATTGACCAGGCCCAACGCAGCCCAGTAGGCCCAGACTTATTTCAAACTAAAATACATCCTTTGGCCCATCGTGGCCCAAGTAGCATACAATTGGCCCAAAGGACTAAGTGGATTAGGCCCTTGCCACCCCAATGGGCCCACATATTAATCAGCAGGCCCAATAACACCCTAAGGCCCAATCACCTTCCAATTCACTTAGTCTAACAGTTTGGCCCATGTATAGGCCCAATAACCACTTAGAATAACCTAGGCCAATTGACTTGAACTATTGGGTTATTTGGCCAACTTGTGGCTCAACCGGCCAACAACCCATTTCCTAGGCCCACACTTAATTTCAGCCCAACCAAACCTGGCCCAGCTTGGCCCAATACATATTATACTTCGGGCCTGGATAAAATCCTTAGGGCCCGGCAAATTCAGCCCGTGGCCCACAAAACTTGATCCAAGGCCTACTCTTTAGGCCCATGTCCGAACCTTGAGGCCACTTTGCAAACGACTTGGACAACAGCCTATTTCTAGCCAATTATGGTTTCTATTGTTCATATTAACCTTTGGCCCAACAAACCTTGCCTGGGCCCACCTCGGGCCCAACGGTTTCCTTTCGTGGCCCAATGGAGGCCCACAAGGCCACCTATTCACTAGGCCTTGTAGTATTTGACCGGGCCTTCGTATTTCCGCAGCGTATATCATTGATTCACATGTCCTAATATGGTCTAACACTCTCAGTTGTTCAAGAACAGTCCAAGGCCCGTAGGTTTGGGCCTAGGGCCCAACTTGTTACCTAGGGGCCCAACCTTAGACTTGGTCACATGGTTCGGTCCACACTTCATTTCAAGCCACCTGGTTTTAACACATTTCATAAGATCAAAGTGTATAAGTTCAAGAATGAATCAAGTTCAAAGTTGCAAAATAATAACTTATAATGTTATTAACTTAAAACCAATATAAGGGACCGAACGGTGATCATGACCAAGTCTTACGCGTGGAAGCCAACTTTAGGGCTAACACTTACACATGCACATACAAAGCCCTATGAACTTATACTTACAAGTTGCAAACAACGTTAAATCAATACAAGATCGTGAAAATAAACTCAATTACAACTCAGAGCGCGTGCATTCTTTCGTTTAAGCTAAGTCAACCCCAACATCTACAAGGTGAGTTCATATGCCCCTTTTCTCTAATCTTTACTGATTTTAAACTCTCGGGGCTGAGAAACATGCTTTACTTTTGTTTATTTAAAAGTTTTGCTTACATATTGCTAATACTTTGATTATTTGATATTAAATTGCTTATTATCATAAATCATTGTATGCATGCTTGTTGAAGTTAAGAATACAGGAAAGATAAGATGATGATGATATTTTAATATCATAACTCATCGATACAATAGAATAACTTAGTAGTAAGTTAACTCTTACAACACTTAGTTATTCTTACAAGAAATGACATTGTAACATTTACAAGGAAACATGATGACACGATTACAAGAGCAAAACACAAGAATGATATAAAGATAATGTATCTTTACTACATCATTCAATACAAGAGTTAAATAAGTGTAATAAGACTAGATCTTATAATACTTAACCTTATAACTCAACACATATTACAAGAAGAACAAGTAGCATGGAATGATAATCATGATAACATAATTTCATGATAACAACATCATTCACTCAATTAATTAACATAATCTAATAAGACTAGTTCTTATTTAACTTTTTTAATATCACGGAGAACATATGACAATGAGAACAAGAGTACAAGTGAATACAATTACAATTAATTACATTTGACCTGTTTGTATTATATCACTTCAATCATGTGCCAAATTGTTCAAGTTGATCATGTAAGCCCCTTTAATTCGCTGACCAGTTAGTTTGATGTGACTAAACCGACGATAGCATAGTGGTACCATAGGTTTGACAAACCTCTAGCTTGTAGGGCTAGTATGTTGATCGTATTGATTCATTGGCCGGTAACGTATGACCGGTGACAGGGCGACCTCAAGTCAGGTTCTGGTAAGCGACACATGGTGATATTAATCTACAGTGATAAGTAATTAATCCAGCGAAAACCCTATTGACTAGTAGGTTGAGAAGGTGATCTGCTCTCATGTTACACTACTAGTAATAGATTTCGTTGAGGACAATAGACATGCAAAGTGGTAGAGATAAATCGGATGCATTGAAATCTGATTACGTGAGGATTTCAATGGATTCCTTTTAGGCTCTATGCACTATGGTTCAAGAACAAGTTGCAAGGGGTTAACTCACACTCTTAATATTTAATAGAGTATCATCAGTTAACCCACCTCAAGTATAGAATAATACAAGGACAAGATTATATTAATATAAAATTCCTTAATACATCGAGGGTTATCAACACTTCGGTTTGATAATTAAAACCCATACAGTATATTATTCTATAATCAATACAACAACTGAATACATATCAAATGCGATGAATAAACGGGCAATGGATATCTTTAGTTGTATCGCAAGTGGGGTAGAACTTGACTGAGTATGTGGTGGGATAGCGTTTGGGCTTGACCCTTGCGTGATTCCCTATATATAAGCATACTTGATCAGGTGATACACTACTTGTACATATAACTAAGGAGAGGCCATTGGGTGGTACAGACGAAACAAGTATTACAAGTTACAAGTATGACATTATGGATGTGTGCATGATCAATTCAATGGTTTTCAATTTACTTACTTACGAACTCACCAACCTAGTGTTGACTTTGTTTAAATGCATGTTTTCTCAGGTGACGGACAGGTGTAGATACATATGTGCAAGTGATAAGCTAGTGGACTTATAGAAGACCTAGCTTACTTTTGATTGCATACTTTTGATATGACAAAACAGTGAATCACTTTTGTATATCTTGTACAGTTCAAGATATAAACTCATTGATTCTTTTTGATTAGATTTACTTAGTTAAATTATGATGTACAATGTAATTTAACTTTGTAATTCTATTTCATGTCATGATTAGCATTTCTCATTTATATCTCATGTGCTATGTAAACAATCTGATCATTTGATTATCACTCAAAGATATCGCGCCCCGGGAACCTTCCGCCCGACGGGAAAACCCGATCCGTTCCCGCCGGCCCAGGGTGTGACAAGGAGTGTCTGCAGCAGGTTGCTCAGAAGGAGAAAAGTCATCACCAACAGCCATAAGAGCGAAATATGTTGGTTCGGAGGCGATGAGGGCATAGGCTACATCTTCAGGCAAGCTGCTCTAGTCGACATACTCTTGGGTAAAGAGATCTGGTTTACTGGAAGAAGAAGATTGAGCAGCAGCGCCTGATGTATTTATTTGAGAAGAGGATGGTGCAACAATTTGAAGAGGTGCAGGAGTCAGTTGATACATGCTACCATTGGAAGCTTGTACAAATTGTACATTGGTAGGAGGAGGGTCTGTACAATATGTGCTGACTCCTGGGAATTGTTATGCCTTCTAAAGGATGAAGAAGAAGAAGAAGAAGAAGAAGAAGAAGAAAAAGAAGTAGAAGAAGTATGTGATTGTGAGTTGGGAAAGGTCACATACGGAGAAGAATTTGAGTGCGGAGCATTTTTGCCGTCCGTGGCGAAGTGTCCAGTGCCATGGCATCTGTAGCATTGGACCTCAAACTTATTTAGACTGAACTTGGTTTTCTCTTGAATACCAAGGAATTTCTTTCCGGTCCTCTTATAGAACTTCTTCGCTCTAATACTCAAGAGGGGCAGTTGGTGAAGAATGTCCATCTCTTCCAAGTCATCGCTTGGAACTTGATGGAGATCATCCATGATAAAACAAAGATGACCAGAAATGGGAGACTGGGCATCACAGGAAGAAGAAGAAGTGATGCCAGTGGTTATGTCAATATATTCATCATAACCCTGATCATTTGATTCAGAGTTATGACTTAGAAGAGTTGTGTTCCCTTGCACATACTCTTCCGTTGATTTACTAGACTTTATGAGTTTTCTCTTCTGGTCAATCTCTCGCTCAAATGTGAGCAACTAACCATGAAGTTGAGTGAGCGAGAGCTTGCAAAAGTCTGGAGAGGATCTCAAGACAATGGAATAGGTCTTCCATTTGTCAGGTAGAGATCTAAAGAAGCGGTTCAAGACCGAGACAGGGGTACACTTGACCATCAAGTTTTAATTCACTTAAGAGAGAAGTGAATCGTTCATACTACTGAGTCAGTGACTCATTATTTATTTGGGAGAATGTCTCGTATTGTTGAGCTAATATCTCCCTTGTGTTAGCCACAACGTCTTCGGTACCACCGAATTGCTATTTTAGAGCATCCCACAAGTCTTTAGCAGGCTCATGGTGAAGAAGACATGAGTATATTTCGTTGAGAACAGCCATAGCCAACTGAGCATGTGCCTTTGCATCAAGCTCCAGCTTCTGGTAGTCCTCTTCGGGGTAGTTCCAAGGATCTTTCGGGACATTGTCTACAGTCTCCATGTCCAGAACCGTTGGTTTATGTGGTCCGAACATGACAGACTTCCAACATGTTGTATGATTATTAGACACGAAGTGTAACATCCGCCTCTGCCAAATTTTATATTGATGCCTGACCAAGATTGGTGACTTCGTGGCAGAACCGGTGTTATGGGGATCAATAGAGAATTTTTCTGCCATTGGTTCACAATTAATTATGAGAAAATCAACTAGTGATGAGATCTCAAGGAGATTTGTTAGAATGACTTTTGAACACAGTTTAGTTCAAAAATCAAACTCCTACGGATTTAAAGAAACAAGAAAGACATAAGAGATAGGGTTAAAAAAACTAAAACAACAAGATATCGGTGAGAGCTTTGAGTTTTAGTCTTGATGGTTAAACCAAGACTAAGGACAAGGCTCTGATACCAAATTTTGAACTACAAAGACCTCGAGTAGTAGCTATGCAACCAGGAACAATGCTTTTGACACTTAGTCAAAGCTTAGGTTTCAGCTCCCCTTAAAGTTTTGCACAAGTTATGTAACATCACTGTATTTCAGGCACTTCATTATATAAATGTTTGTATTGTTAAAGCCTGATATGATAATTGATAATTACTATGGATTATTGGATGTTATTATTATTGGTATACACACTGAGAACATATAATTAATTATGAGCGTAAACCATGGGAAATCTAGTTTGAAAAATAACTAGACAGAACCAGAGAGTTTATCGCGATGGAATTAATACGATATGGGTTGTTGATTTGGAATGGTAGTGGTAGGGGATTCTATAGCTAAAGATAGGTAAGGATATAATCATGGTCTATTGAAGAGGTGGTGGGATGGTGGCTGAAGCAGTTGCGACTGACTTCTATGTATGCCCTGTGCATAAACCATCTTCGGTTTATCACGATTATATCAGTGTTGAGGATTTGGTGAGGAGAATCCGAGATTTTGGTTTTGAATGACAAAGGTTTATGAGTTGGTTATTGGTTGGTTACTAAACATAGTCAAGGACACATGGTCATGGTTTATCGAAATGGTGGTGGGACGGTGGCTGGATAGGTTGGACCTACTCCTACATATGCCCTATACATAAGTTTATTTTGGTATGTCATGGATGTGTCAGTGATATGGTTTAGTGGGATTGGATTGGATTGGGAAATTATAATATCTATAGTAATAAAATAATGAAAGCATTATTGAAAATAATTACGCGATGGCAAGGTTACGAATACAATTTAAACGTAATGTTATTTCTGAAATATTAACTTAATAATGTATTCGCATGGTGACGATTCACACGAATATAGTTATTAGGAATAATATACTGAAACAATATTTCATAAATTGTAAATCGAATCGAAATATGATACGAGCGTTGGATTCGAAAAGGTGACGATCTGTACGAATACGTACGTGAGTAACGCGTTTCGAGGACATAACCAAAATAATATCTAACGATATTACATTAAGAAAAGGAATTTTAAAAACGTTTATTAGGAATTACAACCTTAGATGGATCCGAATCGTTTTATTAAATAGATAATTTTACGAAAGTAAATGAAAACATTTTTATAAAACAACTTTAATTAAAATCATTTTATTAAAACGAAACATGATTATTTAAACGTTTTATGTTTTAAATATAATTTATTAGAAGAACCGGGCATCTTATAAATTTTTAACGCGAAATAAACGAGACCGAGCACGCGGGGACGAAACGTGGTATAAGAAAGAACTTCTTCTTCTTTCATTTCTCACAAACCTATTCTCTCTCTAGAACCAAATTCATCCGCATCCTCTCTCTCTAACTTCTCTCTACATTGTCTCCCTCAAATCTCAACCATTTTAAGAGATCTTGGTGTTAGTGCACATATGTAATAGTTTTCTATTCAAAAAGTTGTATTTATTTTGAGTTTTAAATAGGTTCGGCTAATAGGTTTGTCTAAGGTTCGTCTGGCCCACGAACCTAGACAGGTTCGGCGAACCTATTGCTTTGATAGGTTCGGCGAACCTATAACCTGGAGAAGGTTCGGCGAACCTAAGGGTTCGCCCAGCTAACCTTAGGGTTCAGCTGGCGAACCTAGAGGTTCGGCTCTAGATAGGTTCGGCTGATTGGCTGTTTGTATATATAGGAGGTTTGCCTGAATTCTTCATAACTTGGACAGAACTTCAGCAAACCTGAGAGGATTTTCTCTGTGTGAGAAAGAACTTCTTGTAATCATTTGTTGATTAATAGAAGATTGTTTATGACATTGCTTGCATTTCTTTGATTCTATACATATTGATCATGGATTCCGCACGTGGTTGATAGTTCGTAGAGCTTCGTTATCGATCCTGATCCGTATCACCAAACCAACAGTGGTATCAGAGCGTTTGGTGACGTTCTACACAAGAAATTCAGAGAATTCAAGTGATTTTGAAGGTTTTAAGACTTGAAGATCATTGAGGGCTTAAATTTTTTTTCTTGATCGATTGATTGCTGTTTGTGACTGATTTCATCTTCAATTGTTGTTGAATTACAACAATTCACGATTTGGAGGTGTGATTTTGGAGTTTTTGAAAGATTTTTCAAAGTTTTGGAAGGTTTCCCTCCCAAAATTTTTGAATTTTGTGCTACAGGTTCGTGAGACGAACCTGTGAATTGCTGAACAAGAAGGTTCGCTGATAGAAGGCTTTTTCAGAAGGTTTGTTTGTGTTTTCTGAAAAGATCTATTCAAGGTTCGCCTAAGGTTCGTCTGATAGTTCGCCTGAGGTTCGCTGGTTACTGTTCAAGGTTCGCCTAAGGTTCGTCTGATAGTTTGCCTAAGGTTTGTTGGTTACTGTTCAAGATTCGTTTGAGGTTCGGGTGCAAGATTCGTTCAAGGTTCGTCTGTGTTGCAAGGTTCGTCTGAGATTCGGTTGCTAGGTTCGTGTGATAGTTCGCCTGAAGGTTCGTTTGGACTAAAGGTTCGTCTGCTTTAAATGTTCGCTTGTTTCAGGGTTCTTCTGTTTAAGGGTTCGCTTGTTTCAAGGTTCGCCTGTCTATAGGTTTGCCTGTCTGGAGGTTCGCTTGAGATCAAGGTTAGCTGCTCAAAGGTTTGGTTGGTTGATTGTAGGTTCGTCTGTTTGAAAAGGTTCGGCTAGGGTTTTTCTTGAAAAGGTTCGCTGCTTACAAATTAAAAATCATGTCTGAGATGTACGTAGCTATGGCTAGTCAGAATTCCAAACTTCAGAGCCTTTTGATCAGTGAGACATAAGTGGGTAGTGCCAACAAGGTGCCAAAATTATTAGACTTGGCGGATTATGACAATTGGAAGGGTCGCTTCGAGACTCATCTCAATGGCACAGACACGAATCTACGGTAGAGAATTCTATCTCCTTATGAGAGACCCAGGGTCGTTGGAACTGATTTAATTCAACTTTTAGAAAGATTGGATGTAGATGAGCGAAATAAATATGACTTTGAGAATAAGGCTTATTGGTTATTGAGTCAAGCCATTCCAAACCAAATTCTACATCAATTTGATGAACACAAGACTGCTTATAGTCTTTGGAATGCCTTAAAGGCTAGAGTTGAAGGCAACACGAATCAGAAGAAGATGAAGGCAACAGATATCAGAAAACAGTTTGAGAACTTTAACATCATTGGAAATGAGAGTCTAGATGCATTAATTACTAGATACAGACTCTTGTTGACTGAAGTGAGAAAATGCGGCATTGAATATTCAGAAGATGAGAAGATTGACTGTCTAGCTGATGCTTTGCCAGATAAATGGAACTCCTTGGTACTGATATTGAGGGAGAATCTACCTGGATTAACATTGGTAGAGTTTATTCAGAAGCTTGAGGAACAAGAAATGAAAGATAAAAGGAAAGCGAGACGAGTGAATGTCACACAAGATCCTTCCTTGTACGGTGGTTCTGTTGCTACACCACCTGCATCATCTGCCAAAATTTAGACTGCTTTTGTCTCTAGTACGTCAGAACGTACTAATGTTCCTTCTGATTCTACAATTACAAGTACAAGTTCATCATACTCTAACAATGAGAAGAAGTCTGACACTATACCAACTCCAGTACAGCTCAACACTACCAATTTGGGAAATGTTACAGTTGAAGCTGTTAAAGATCATATGTCGATTCTTTCATGTGTTGTTAGTGCATACGATGAACAGGTGGCAGGTAGAATTGGGAATGCAAATCCGACTTTTGAAGATTATGCACAAATTGATGAGGATGAAATAGAACTGATAGATACGCAATGGGCACTGGCGAGTGTTATCCGCAGAATCAGTCGGTATGAGAAGAAGACGGGAAAGAAATTCACCTTTGACCGCAACACAAAATTTGGATTCAATCCAAAATCCACTCAGTGCTATAACTGTGGTGAACATGGTCACTTTGCAAGAGAATGCAAGAACCCAAAGAAGCAGGGAAATCTGAACCCATTTAAGCCAAAGGAAGATTATAAGAAAAAGAAATCTGAAGAATCATCTTCTAAAGCACTTGCGAGTCAAGCTGATGAGGGCTATGACTGGGGCAAATAGTACGATGATCTGATGGGTGCATTAATGGCTTCATTGGAAGAAGACTCTGAGAAAGGAAAGGAAAAGGTGGATGACGTGAATGAGGTAAATAATGATCTGCTTGAGATGATTGATAGACTGAAAGAGATGAACTCTCAGCTAACTTCAAATCTGAGAGTATGCACAGAAGCAAATAAGAAGTTGATTTCAAAAGAAAAGGCTTTTGATAAGAAGATAATTGATCTTAGTAAGCAAAATGAAGATTTGAAGATCGAGGTTTTAGAAAACAATCATGCTATGTCTGTGCATCTTGACTTAGTTCAGAAGTTAAAAGTGGAATTATCAGCAGCCAAAGCTGAAGCTGAGTTACACAAAGGCAATCTTGAAAACTACCAAAATTTTGCATATGTCATCGATTACTTTGCTGCAATGGAAAGATCTTCACATGAGAATTCTGGTATTGGTTTTCATGCTGTGCCACATCCTCCCAGTTATGTATCGAGACCACAACTTGACCCGGATTTGGAAATTAATCCGACTTCATTAAAGGAGATTGTGTCTGATCATGTAACTGAGGTTGATGAAAATGTATCATCTCATGAGAGTGAGTTTGTTGAATATGATGCTCCGATTATCGAGGACATCACTGATTCAGAATTTCCAGCTGAGATTCTGAGAATGATTGGTCATCAAGTTAAGAGTGTAGAGAAGAAGAGTCCAATATTTCAGAAACCAAACTCTGAAAGAAAATCAGCTGAGAAAACAGTGGTTAAACAAAATTTTGTTTCCAAACCATTATTAAAAGTCAAAACTTCCTCCACTCTTAAGCCAACTGTGTTTGTTAAGTCTTCTATTACACATAAAGGAGAGTCGAGTAATGCTTTTCAAAAACAAAAGGGTTTTTCTGAAAAGGTTGATAAGAAGTTTGTCAAGGTGGTTGACAAGGGTAATCAAATTGGATTTAAATCTTTGGGTTCATCAAAGATTTGTGATGAATTGAAGTCAAAGAGTATTTCAAAAAGGGAATGCTACAGATGTGGGAGATTGGGTCATGTCATTCTTGAATGTGATTTGGATACTTGCAACAGATTTCATACTTGACAAGATTAACCAAAGTGGGGCTGGAAACAAGCGAAAATCAAAGATTTCTCATAAGAATGTCAAGACAAAAGCCACGGGTTTGAATAATAAGGTTTTGTCTACATCTGTAGCATCCAAATCTTTGGGTTCATCTAAGAGTTCTGATGAATTAAAACCAAAGACTGTATCATCAAGGAAATGCTACAGATGTGGGAAAGTGGGTCATGTCATTGCTGACTGTGATTTGGACACTTGCAACAGATTTCATACTTTTACTCCACGAGAAACACGAAAGTGTTTCACTTGGGGAGGAAAAGGACATATTTCAGCAAATTGTCCAAATCACAACATCAAGAAAAGTTCTGTAAATGATAGTTGGGTGATCCAATTTAGTGGGAGTCTTAGGAGGGTAAAGCCTAGTGAGGAAGAGATGAAAGTCCTCAGAAAATTTGATTCTGAGTGTGTCTGGGTTAAGGAAGAAAACTTACAGAAAAGGAAAGTTTTAGATAGCAAACAACAGGTCAAAAGATTGGTGAAAAGTCATCATCATCTGATGATGAATTTTATGACAATTTTTCTTCTAAACAATTTTCAAAACAAAATGGTAATTCTAATTCTTTTTGGAAATTCAGACACAGGTCAGATGATAAACTTTTTGTGAGAAAGGATGAATACTTAGAAGATGGGTCTTGAAGTAGTTCATCAAAACCGAATGGCTAGAGGCTATTCAGGGAGACTCAATGCCGGAATGGTGGGAGTCATCCCTTTTGGTACTGATCAAAATTTTAATTTATTTTACAGGTGGCATTCATGGGCCATATCAACAGTAGCTGGATTGTTGATAGTGGACGCTCATGGCACATGACATGAGACTTAGGATTGTTGAAAGAATTCAGGGAAATGAAAGGGTGTTATGTTAATTTTGCAGGTGACAAAGGTGGTCAGATTACAGGGTGTGGTAGTTTGACTAATGGTAAAGTTTCCTTTGACAACGTGAATTACTACAAGGAGTTAACTAATAATATTTTGAGTGTGTCATAGATATGTGACAAAGGGTATAAAGTGTTGTTTGATGATAAAAAGTGTTATTTGCTTTAACAAGGAATTCAGATTCCTGAAGAATGGATACTGATGACTGCTGAGAGGTGTAAGGATTTATATGCTTTGGACATGGCTAAGGCGGAGACTCTAAACAAGGTAGAGACGTGTCCGGTGTCAAATGCAACCGACCAGGATACTAGGTCTTGGCACAGACGGATGGGTCACATACATATCAGGAAGATGAATCATTTAGTGCATAATCACTTGGTTGAAGGAGTACCGGTGAAACACTTTAAACTCCCTGATATGTGTGTGTCTTGCAAGAAGGGTAAACAGAAAAGGAGGTCCCATAATACAAAGACAATGTTTTCTATTGATAAACCACTGGAACTACTTCACATGGATTTGTTTGGACCGATTAATGTGAAGAGTATCAGTGGTTAATCATACTGTTTTGTGGTGACCGATGATTTTTCGAGATTTTCATGGGTAATGTTCTTAAAGTTTAAATCTGAAACTTATGAAAATTTTGTTTTATTGGAGAACAGGTTGGAGACATTGTACAAGATCAGACAATGGGACAGAGTTCAAGAATCAAAACATGGTAGAATTTTGTAATTCAAAGGGCATACACCAGCAATTTAGTGCACCGTATGAACCACAAATGAACGGTGTTGCTGAGAGGAAGAATCGGACATTGATTGAGTTAGCTAGAACTATGCTTGCTGATTCGAAGCCATTACTTTCTGGAGTGAAGCTGTAGCGATCGCCTGTTTTACTCTTAACCGAGTTCTAATTGTGAAAAGACTTAATAAGACTTGCTATGAACTGCTTCAAAATCGAAAACCAAATTTGGAACACTTGGATCCTTTCGGGGCTCCGTGTACCATGCTTAAGAAAGATGCTAAATTCAACTCTAAAGTTGAAGAAGGTTTCTTTCTTGGGTACAGCCTACCCAACAAACGTGTGTTTAACAAACGCACGGGTGTTGTGGAACTATGGTATAATGTGGACGTTCAAAGACATACACCTATACCTGAAGGCAAAGGACGAAATTGGCTTTTCGACTATGATAAACTTTTTGAGTCTTTTAACTTATCTCCTAATGTTGCTGATGATGAAATATCATTGCAGATGTTATATGATCTGCAGAATCCTGATGATCAAGGTGTTTCTCATCAAGCTGAAGATAATCATCCAACAGAGGAAGGCACTTCAGAAGCAATGAATGATGATTGGTCATCTGAGGATGATCAGGATATTTTCGAAGATGCAGTTTCTCATGATCAATATGTAGATCAAAATATCACAAATCTTGATCATGATGTTGGAGTCCCGCAAGTGCTAGTGATTAGAGTCCATGTGAATCATCCTGTGGAGCAGATCATTGGAAATCCGTCGGTTGGAGTACAGACAAGAAGTCAAATTACAAACGCTTAGATTTTGTATGCTGAGTTGGAGAGAACTCATGGAACTCAAGAGTTATGGATGCATTCTGCATTCATTTCTCAGATTGAGACAAAATATGTAACTGAGGCAATGAGTGAGTCTGCCTGGTTGGAGGCCATGCAAGAGGAGCTGAATCAGTTTCTGAAACTAGGAGTATGGCATTTAGTGGATTTGCCTAAGGGAGAGAAGAAGATAGGCACCAGATGGGTGTTACAGTGCAAGAGAGATGATAGAGGCGTGATTGTTCGGAACAAAGCATGTTTAGTTGTTCAAGGATTCAAACAAATCGAAGGGATTGATTATGACAAAATATTTGCACCAGGGGCGCGACTAGAAGCTGTTAGTGCACATTTGTAATTGTTTGCTATTCAAAAGTTGTATTTATTTTGAGTTGTAGAAAGGTTCGGCTAATAGGTTTGCCATAGGTTCGTTTGGCCCACGAACCTAGGCATGTTCGGCGAACCTATTGAATTGATAGGTTCGGCGAACCTATTGCCTAGAGAAGGTTCGGCGAACCTTTAGGTTTGGCAACCAAGGTTCGCCTATCGAACCTAAGGGTTCGCCCAGCGAACCTTAGGGTTCGGCTACCAAAATAGGTTCGGCTGAGCTGTATGTATAAATAGAAGGTTTGTCTGAATTCTTCATAACTTTTGACAGAATTCAACAAACCTTCTGAGATTTTCTCTATGTGAGATCTGTGAGTTTCTGAGTGAAGTCTTGTAATCATTTGTTGATATATACAAGATTGATTATTGAATTGCTTGTCTTCTTTTGATTCTATACATATCAATTATGGATTCCACACATCATTGATAGGTCGTAGAGCTTCGTATTCGATCCTGATTGGAATTCACCAAACCAACAGTGGTATCAAAGAGTTTGGTGAAGTTTTACACTACAAATTCAAAGAATTCAAGTAATTTTGAAGATTTGAAGACTTGAAGATCATTAATGGATAAAATTTTATTTCTTGACCAATTGATTTGCTGTTTGAGGCTGATGTTATCTTCATTTGTTATTGAATTACAGTAATTGAAGGTTTGGAAGTGTTTTGGTACAATATGAGAAGGATTTTCTGAAGTTTTGGAAGGTTTCCCTCCCAAAATTTTCAAATTTTGCGCTACAGGTTCGTCCCACGAACCTGTGACTTGCTGAACAGAAAGGTTCGCTATCAGAAGGTGTTTTTCAGAAGGTTCGTGTGTTTCTGAAGAGGTTCGACAAAGGTTTGACCAAGGTTCGGCAAAGGTTCGACCAAGGTTCGGCAAAGTTTCTATCAAGGTTCGGCAAGAGTTGTGTGATAGTTCGCCAGAGGTTCGCTGGTTACTGTTATAGGTTTGTCTGAAATTTGGGTGCAAGATTCGTTCAAGGTTCGTCTGTGTTGCAAGGTTCGTCTGAGATTTGGTTATTAGGTTCGTGTGAGGGTTCGCCTGAAGGTTCGTTTGGGCTGAAGGTTCTTCTGTTTTCAAGATTCGCTTGTTGTAAGGTTCGCCTGTCTACAGGTTCGCCTGTTTGGAGGTTCGCTTGAGAACAAGGTTCGCTGATCAAAAGATTAGGTTAGTTGTCTGGAGGTTCGTCCGAAGTTTGGCTAGTGATATTTGTTGAAAAGGTTCGCTGGTTATCAACTCAGAAATTATGTCTGACATGTACGCGGCAATGGCAAGTCAGAACTCCAAACTTCAAAGCATTTTGATTAGTTAAACTGAAGTGGGTAGTAACAATAAAGTGCCAAAGTTATTGGATTTAGCAGATTATGATAACTGGAAGGGACGTTTTGAGACTCATTTAAATGGCACAGATACAAATTTATGGGAGAGAATTTTATCTCCTTATGAGAGACCCATGGTGGTTGGTACTGATCTGTTTCAACTATTGGAAAGACTGGATGTCGATGAAAGGAAAAAGTATGACTCGGAGAAAAAGGCTTATTGGTTATAGAGTCAAGCCATTCCAAATCAAATTATGCATCAGTTTGATGAACACAAGACAGCTTACAGTCTTTGGAATGCATTAAAGGCTAGAGTTGAAGGCAACACAAATCTGAAAAAGATGAAGGCTACAGACATCAGAAAAGAGTTTGACAACTTTAACATCATTGGAAATGAGACTTTAGATGCCTTAATAACAAGATACAGACACTTGTTGACTTAAGTGAGGAAATATGGTTTTGAGTACTCAGAAGATGAAAATATTGATTGTTTAGCTGATGCATTACTAGATAAATGGAGCTCCTTGGTGCTCATATTGAGAGAGAATCTTGCTGGGTTGACATTGGTAGAGTTCATTCAGAAACTTGAGGAACAAGAAATGAAGGACAAAAGGAAAGCGAGGCGATTAAATGTCACACACGATCCTTCTTTGTATGGTGGTTCTGTTGCTACACCACATGCATCCTCTGCCAAGATACAGACTGCTTTTGTGTCTAGAACTTCATAAAGTAATTAGAGTCCTTCGGTGTCTACAAGTTTTAGTTCACACTGTCCTATCAATGAGAAGAAGTCTGAATCTACACCACCTCCTGTGCAACTTAACACTACTAACTTGGGAAAGTTTATAGTTGAAACAGTTAAAGATCATATGTCTATTTTATCGTGTGTGGTGAGTGCATACGATGAACAGGTGGCTGGAAGAATTGGAAATGCAAATCTGACTTTAGAAGATTATGCACAAATTGATGAGGATGAGATGGAACTGATAGATACCCAGTGGGCTTTGGCGAGTGTTATTCGAAGAATTAATCGGTATGAGAAGAAGACCGGGAAGAAATTCACCTTCGATCGAAACACCAAATTTGGATTCAATCCAAAATCTACTCAGTGTTATAACTGTGGTGAACATGGTCACTTTGCTAGAGAGTGCAAGAATCCCAAGAAGCAGGGAAATCTGAATCCATTCAAGCCTAATGAAGATTATCAGAAAAAGAAAGAGAAATCTCAAGAATCATCTTCTAAAGCACTTGTGAGTCAAGCTGATGAAGGTTATGACTGGGGCACAAAGTATGATGATCTTATGGGTGCTTTCATGGCTTCATTGGAAGAAGAATCTAGCAAAGGAAAGGAGAAGGTTGATGAGGTGAATGAGGTACATAAAGATCTGCTTGAGATGATTGATAAACTGAAAGAGATGAACTCTCAGTTAAAATCTGATCTGAGAGAATGCACAGAAGCCAATAAAAAGTTGATTTCAAAAGAAAAGGCATTTGACAAAAAGATAACTGATCTTGCTAAAGAAAACGAAGATTTGAAAATCAAGGTTTTACAGAATAATCATGCTGTTTCTGTGCATCTGGCTTCAGTTCAGAAGTTGAAAGTAGAGTTATCAGCTGCAAAATCTGAAGCCGAGTTGAACAAAGCCAAGCTTGAAAACTACCAGAATTCAGCATATGTCATCGATTACTTTGCGGCTATGTAAAGATCTTCGCGTGATACTTCTGGTATTGGTTTTCATGCTGTGCCAAATCCTCAAAGTTATGTATCAAGACCACAATTTGATCCAGAATTGGAAGTTAGTCCGGTTTCCTTAAAGAAAAGTGTGTCTGATCAAGTGTCTGAGGATGTGGAAAGTTTATCATCTCATGAAAGTGAATTTGTTGATAATGATGCTCCTATCATCAAGGACATCACTGATTTTGAATATCCAGATGATATTCTAAGAATGATTGGTCATCAACAAGCTAATAAGGTTGAGAAGATGAGTCCAGTTTTTCAGAAACCAAAATCTGAAGTAAAATCAGCTGGGAAAACAGTGGCTAAACGAAAGCCTGTTTCAAAATCAAATCCAAAAGTCAAGACTAATTCTACTATAAAGCCAATTGTGTTTGTTGAGTCTTCAACTACACAAAAAGAAGAGTCAAGCAAAGTTTTTCAAAAACAAGAGAAATTTTCTAAAAAAAATTGACAAGAAGTTTGTCAAAGATGTTGACAAGATTAACCAAAGTGGGGCTGGAAACAAGCGAAAATCAAAGATTTCTCATAAGAATGTCAAGACAAAAGCCACGGGTTTGAATAATAAGGTTTTGTCTACATCTGTAGCATCCAAATCTTTGGGTTCATCTAAGAGTTGTGATGAATTAAAACCAAAGACTGTATCATCAAGGAAATGCTACAGATGTGGGAAAGTGGGTCATGTCATTGCTGACTATGATTTGGACACTTGCAACAGATTTCATACTTTTACTCCACGAGAAACACGACAGTGTTTCACTTGTGGAGGAAAAGGACACATATCAGCAAATTGTCCAAATCACAAGATCAACAAGAATACAGTTGTTAATGACAGTCATGTGATCCATTATAGTGGGAGTCCTAGGAGGGTAAAGCCTAGTGAAGAGGAGATGAGAATACTCAGGAAATTTGATCCTGAGTGTGTCTGAGTGATAAAGGTTATCAGGTGTTGTTTGATGATAAGAAATGCTATGTGCTCAAACAAGGAATTAAAATTCCAGATAACTGGATTTTGATGACTGCTGACAGGTGTAAAGATTTGTATGTTTTGGACATGGCTAATGCGGAGACAGTAAACAAGGTTGAGACGTGTCAGGTGTCGAAGGCCACAGAGCATGATACTCGGTCTTGGCACAAACAGATGGGTCACATACACATCAGAAAGATGAATCATCTTGTACACAATCACTTGGTTGATGGTGTACCGGTTAAACATTTCAAATTACCTGATGTGTGTGTTTCTTGTAAAAAGGGTAAACAGAAGAGGAGGTCACATAAGTCCAAAACAGTGTTTTCTATTGATAAACCATTGGAACTCCTTCACATGGATCTGTTTGGACCGATTAATGTGAAGAGTATTGGTGGTGAATCATATTGTTTTGGTGTGACAAATGATTTTTCTAGATTTTCATGGGTAATGTTCTTAAAGTTTAAATCTGAAACTTATGAAAATTTTGTTTTGTTGGTAAACAGATTGGAGACTTTGTACAAGTTGAGGGTTAGCCATGTTCGATCAGACAATGGGACAGAATTCAAGAATCAGAACATGGAAGCATTTTGTGATTCAAAGGGCATTCAGCAGCAATTCAGTGCACCGTATGAACCACAGATGAACGGTGTAGCTGAGAGAAATAATCGCACATTGATTGAGTCTGCTAGAACTATGCTCGCTGATTCGAAGCTGCCCATTACATTCTGGAGTGAAGCTGTTGCGACCGCATGTTTTACTCTCAACCGTGTGCTGATCGTCAAACGACATAATAAGACTTGCTATGAACTTCTTCAAAATCGAAAACCGAATTTGGAACACTTGGAACCTTTCTGGGCTCCTTGTACTATGCTTAAGAAAGATGCTAAATTCAACTCTAAGGTTGAAGAAGGTTTCTTTCTTGGGTACAGCCTACCCAACAAACGTGTGTTTAACAAACGCACGGGTGTTGTGGAACTCTGGTATAATGTGGATGTTCAAAGACATACATCTATACCTGAAGGCAAAGGTCCAAATTGGCTTTTCGAATATGATAAAGTTTTTGAGTCTTTTAAATTTGTCTCCTAATGTTACTCATGATGAAATATCTTTGTAGATGTTATATGACTTACAAAATTCGGAAGATCAAGGAGTTTCTCATTAGGCTGATGATAATCATCCAACTGAGGAAGGCACTTCTGAAGCAGTTAATGATGACTGGTCATCGGAGGATGATCAGGATATTTTTAAGATGCAGTTTCTAATGATCAAGATGTAGATCAGAATATCACAAATCTTGATCATGATGTTGGAATTCCGCAAGTGCTAGTGACTAGAGTCCATGTGAATCATCCTGTGGAGCAGATCATTGGAAATCCGTCTGTAGGAGTACAGACCAGAAATCAAGTGGCAAATGCAGATAGTTTGTATGTTGAGTTGGAGAGAACTCATGGGACTCAAGAGTTATGGATGCATTCTGCATTTATTTCTCAGATTGAGCCAAAGTCTGCAACTGAGGCACTGCGTGAGCCTGCCTGGGTGGAGGCCATGCAAGAGGAGCTAAATCAGTTTCAGAAACGGGGAGTATGGCTTTTAGTGGATTTGCCAAAGGGTGAGACGAAGATAGTCATCAGATGGATGTTACGGTGTAAGAGAGATGACAGAGGCGTGATTGTTCGGAAAAAGGCACGTTTAGTTGTTCAAGGATTCAAAACAATCGAAGGAATTGATTATGATGAAGTATTTGCACCAGTGGCGTGGTTAGAAGCAATAAGACTCTTTCTGGCTTTTGCTGCCCACAAAAAGTTTAAGGTGTTTCAATTGGATGTTAAGTATGCATTCCTCTATGGATCATTGAAGGAGACAGTGTACGTTTGTCAGCCACCGGGTTTTGAGGATCCTATCCACCGGGATCAGGTATACCTCCTTGACAAAGCACTGTACGGTCTTCATCAGGCTCCTCGAGCTTGGTATGAGACCCTCTCGACTCACCTTATTGAACACGGGTTCAATAGGGGTCAGATTGACAAGACTCTATTTTATCGGGAAAAGGGCAAGGACATTCTCCTTGTTCAGATCTATGTAGATGACATCATCTTTGGGTCTACTGATGAACAGTTGTGTTTGAAATTTAAAGAGGTTATGATTGAGAAGTTCGAGATGAGTGCCATGTCAGACATTAAGTTCTTTTTGGGTTTACAAATTGATCAGACTGATGAAGGAATCTTCATTCATCAGACAAAATACATTCAAGACGTGTTAAAACGTTTTAGTATGCTTGATTGCAAACCCATTTCCACACCCATTCGGCCCATTCACGGGATTGAGCCTGATATTAAAGGGGAGCTAATTGATGCTACGTTATACCGTGGAATGATCGGGAGCTTGATGTATTTGACTGCCTCACGACCGGATATTGTATTCGCTACAAGTATCTGTGCTCGCTATCAATCTAAGCCTAAAGTTTCTCATCTAATTGCAGTCAAGAGGATTCTTCGTTATCTGAGGGTACACCAGACACCAGTCTGAGGTATCCTAAGGATGATAACTTTTCCTTCCATGCTTATAGTGATTCTGATTATGGAGGATGTAAGACTCATGCCAAATCTACAACTGGAGGTGCTCAGTTTTTAGGGGAAAGGATAGTCTCATGGCAGTGTAAGAAGCAGACGTCTGTTACTACATCTACATGTGAAGCTGAATATGTAGCAGCTGCCAGTTGTTGTACTCAAGTTTTGTGGATACAACAACAGATGAGAGACTATGGACTGAATTTTCAAACTACCCCGATTCATGTTGATAACGAGGCTGCTATTGCTATCACGAAGAATCCAGTGTATCATTCACGTTCCAAACACATTCATATTCGCTTTCATTTCATACGCGATTGCTATGAAAAGAAACTAATTGATGTGGTGAAGATACACACAAACGAGCAAAGGGCAGACCTTCTCACCAAGGCCTTTGACAAAAACCGTTTTGAGTATTTACTCAAATTAAATGGAATTCGGGTCATGGGTGAAGTAATCAAGAATCAACTTCCTTCGTAATCATTTTTTATTGAATTAACATCAGATATTTTAATTTTTCTTCTTTTGTGTTTTAGTTTTTAGGGGGAGAAAATTTTGAAAATACAAAAACATTTGAGAAACCAAAAACACAAAAAAATTAAAAAAATTAAAAATCTGAGAATTTGATTCGACTATGTGAGAAATGATAGTACATTGTTTGCAGTTTGTGATATATCTGTATCATTAAAAATTTGAACATATATAGTATTTACAAGTACTAAGTATGATGTGTTAGTAGGTTTATAACTTAGTTAATATAAGTTTAAACAAAAGTTTGATTATACTTTATAAGAAACAGATGCTTAAAATGCAGTACTTAGTTTTGTCCTGAAAGAGTGGTAATTTTTTCTGAGAAAGTGTTTCTTGAACCAAAAGTCAAATTACTAGTTTGATCATGTGTTTAATTTTTAAAGGAAATTCTAATTTTGTTTTTCTTTTATTTTAGTTTAAAGTTGGAACATTCTTTGCGTATACTTACGTATCGACCTGATTGTTATAACTTTAAACAATTCAAATTTGTTTTCTTGGTTCTGATTAAGATTTGGACAATCTCTGCGTATATGAAAATATCGAACTGATTGTTAAAAGCTTAATCTTAAATTATAGTTTAGTTCATTTTCTGGATCATTTGAGCATACGTAAGTATCAATATTGATTTCAAGATTTTGAACAAATTCCAATTGTTTTTTATTTTGTTATTTTCAAAAAGAAATTCTATTTTATTTTTGCATGATCAGACTAGTTAAAATTGAAGTAATCAGTTTCAAGAACATTTATGTTTGATTAGTTATTCACAAATCGGAATGTATTCAAGTAAATGGATTATTATAAAGTGTTTGTTAATATTGTTTAATCTGATATTTTAACAAAGTAACTAAACTTAAAAGGATAAGTATACTGACAATCATCTTGGACTTGTAATTTGCTAATAAATTCAAAATTTTTAATTCATATAGATATTTTGATAATTGTAAAACAATATGATCTCATGTCTGAATTTTTTCTCAAACAAAAATATTTGATTTTTTATAGTTAGATTAGTTAAATTTGTAGTTTAATTGTTTCTAAAAATTGAAAAATTACAAAAAGATTTTTATTTTTATCTGATGTTAAGTCAATAATTTTTGATTATTTGTTTGACTTTGAAACAATTAAACATGAATTTGTTTTGAAATTTAAAGAAAAATTAAATTTTTTAAAAGGTTCGTCTGGTGAAGGTTCGTTGAGAAGGTTCGCTGGCTAGGTTTGCTGGTTAAGTTCGTTGGCTAGGTTTGTTAGCTAGGTTTGCTGACTAGGTTCGCTTGTCAGGTTCGTGTGAAATGGTTCGCCGAGATGGTTCGCAGGAAAGGTTCGTGTGAAATGGTTCGCTGAAATGGTTCACAGAAAAAGGTTCGTTGAAAAAGGATCGTTTGAAAAGGTTCGTGAGTATAAATATAGGGTTCGCGATAAGGGTTCGTCACTTTCATCTGATTTCACGACTGACGAACCTTCAAGATTTAATTTTTTGATTTTCGATTTAGGGCTTCCCAGAACTTTTCGTTGATTTCTTTAGATTCAGAATCATCTGCTGATCATTTCTTGGTAAGAAATTATTGGATTTCATCGGCTAGATTGATAGATCTGAGAGGTTTTAGGATTTTTAGATCGAACCTGTAATTTGAACTAAAACCGGTTAAAAACTAATTTCTGGACAAAACGTCTTTATTAAAGTTGTTCATCGATGTGTTTCGAACCTGGGTGTAAAATTTTATCTTCTAATTTGAAGATTTTAAATTTTGATTTGAAAATTGGAAAAGGTTCGTTTAATGAACAGGTTCGTTGAATGAACTAAGGTTCGCCGAACCTTGAAGGTTCGTCTGAATCTGATAGGTTCGTGGCGAACCTATCAGATTTCAAAATAACCGAACCTTTTGGTCAATGTTCGTTTGACCAACAGGTTCGTTTGTTTGAAAGTTCGTTCATTCTGAGGTTCGTCTATTCTGAGGTTCGTTCATCAGAAGGTTCGTTCATCAAAAGGTTCGTTCATAATAAGGTTCGTTCATCAGAAGGTTTGTTCAAATAGGTTTGTCTAGAAAACTAAATTAGGTTCGCCTAGCATTAGGTTCGTCTCAAGGGATACGTTCGCTGGTCTATACTTATAAATTTTTTTGATTTTTTAATTTTGTTAATTTTTGTTTCAAATTGTGTTTTATTTCTGATTGTAGATATGGCGAATTTAACTTTTGGTGACAAACATAATGTTTGTGCCTATCTGGATCCTACAACAAGGAATGGACAAGACTTCCGTCCTATGATCGAGTTCCTTCGTAGATCAAGGATTTACTATGCTATCTCCAACTCAGTTCAGATTTATCGCTCACATATTCAGAACTTCTGGGAGTCTGCCAGAGTTATTTCTGTAGATGAGGAATATGTTATAGATGCGAATGTGCTTAGGCAAGCAATTCGTATATCTGAGGCTGATATTAGAAGAGTTTTACAATTCGGTGGAGAGCCTACTGGTGTGACTCTCATTCCAGAAAGATGTATTAAGGGATGCTTCTTACGCATTGGATACTTTGTAGCTTACAACTCCATCTCTGTGAAGAAAGGCAAACTTCCTCTACAATACAAGTTCTTAGCACATGTTTTATTACACTGTTTGAGTATGAGGAAGGGTACCTTCGATGAGCTGAGAGACTTTATGAGATCAGCTATGGTGGCTCTTATATTGAACAAACCGTTCAATTTTTCAGGGATGATCTTCCGGTATATGTCTGATAACATCACGAAGGCTAAGGATAGGTTCTATATGTATCCTAGATTCCTGCAGATGTTGATTGACGAGAGGTTGCCTGAAGGGATGTTACCGAGGGAAGCTGGAGACTTATTGAAGTTGAAACACATGACTGATTCCAGTTTGGGTCAGGTCAGGGTGTACCGAAGGAGTGATGATGCAATTCTGGAGAAAAAATTGATTGGACACTGTGCCAGGGCAAATTATGTTGCTCTTGATGATAATGCATGGAGGCATGCTGACTCTGGGTCAGATACTGAAGACTTTGAAGCTGATGATCAAGCACAGCCACCTCCACCTCCACCTCCTCCTCATAGGCAACAAGTTAGAGAATCTGCAGGTCAACCTTCCAGGTCTACACCTCAAACTCAATCATCTCAGGAACCTAGTTCACAGGAACCTGTTGATGTTGAGATGCCTGCACAACAGACAGAGGCTGCTGATGATGTTGATGGTGAAGATTGACCAGACACTGAATCTGAATATGAGATGGTTCAGGTTGGAAACCAAATGGTTAGGAGGCTCAAGAAGAAATTTGCAAAGCTTGTTGAAGAAGAAAAGGAAGAAAGAGTTGATCCTAGCTTTGTATCTGAAGAGGCTGGGTCTTTTAAGACTAAAAGGAAGATGAAGATGGCCAAAGGAGGGCCTTATGAGAGGAAGAAAGCTAAGACTGTTAAGACCGTTGTGTCTTCATATATAGAGACATCTTCTATTCCTGTTGCTTCTATTGCTATGGCTACTGAGTCTGTTCCTATTATTACTACTTCGACTCCTGCTTCTACTTTACAAACTCCAGAGTTTGTAAATGTAGCTACATTCATGCCATCATTTGTTGATTCCACTACAGTTACCAATTCAGTGTCAGAAACTCAATTTCATCAAGATTCTATTCCCAGAGAGGATTTGGTTTCAAGTTTGGATGATTTGGGAGATATTAACTTTACGGTGAATTATGATGATTCTGATCTTAAAAGAAGATTATCTATGTTATCAAAGGAGTTTGAATGCTACAAGAAAGACAAAGAAAAGCATGTTGCTGATCAAACTTCTTCATCAAGCACAAAAGAATTAGATGAGTTGAAGGATCAAATGGCACTGATGATTAAATGGAGAGAAGAAGAACTTCTAGAAAAGAAGAAGATGAAAGAAAAGATTTCTGAGTTAGAGTTCTTTATCAAGTTCCAATAAGAAGAAATTGTTGAACTCAAGAATGAGAATACTGATTTGAGATTCAAGATGAAAGATTTGGAAGCTAAGATCTAAAAGGCTGAGGTTTCTGGATCTGAAACTGAGAAGGTGGTAGAAGAAGAAGAGAAGATGGTTGAAGAGAAGGTGGAAGAGGAAGAAGCGGAGGAAGAAGAAAAAGTTGACTATGATGGATCTGATGTTGATGAACATATGAGTTTCAATGCTCATGATGATAATGATGAGAATGGTGATGGTACTGGTGGAGTTGGTAGTGGTTCTGTTGAGTTGAATTCAGTGACAGGGGCTATAATTGTATATTCTCCATCAAAGATTTCTACGGATGCGGTTCCAGTTAGTTCTGTGTCTTCTGATAGGGCAAAGGATTGTACTTATGTAGATTTTCAAGATTTGGATGCAATAGAATATCCAGAGACTGTTATTGATTATTCTCTGCCTACTTTTCTTGATCTATTCAAATTGCATTCTGACATTGATTTGCAGAGAAAGATATTCGAGATTCAAGTTAATCAAGATTTAGAAGAAGGAGAGATTGTTGGTGGATATTCAGTTCTACATTATCAAGATTTATTTGATACTGATGATGATTTGATTTTTGACTTTGAAGAAGATGAAGATCTGAATTTGTCTGATTTTGAGAAAGATGACATTATTGATGAAGAACTGTTGAATTTGAACATCATGAAGAAAATGTTTGAAGCTGGAAGTTTTTCTAGATCAATATTGGATCCAATTAGAGAGAAGACTAATATGGATTTCTGGATTGATTTTCAAGAAGAGAAAAAGTATATCAGTGATAATTTACATGTGTTCAAGATTATGACTGAAGTACTAGAAGACAAATATCCAGAAAACCAAACTAAACAATCCAAGATGTTCAAGATTGGATCTAAATCCAAAATGATTGGAAGGATTATTAGTTATGGTTATTTTCATCATATTTCAGGAAGCTTGACCTGTAAAGGATGCTACGTAGTTAAAAGAACTGATGGATGTCAGTATTTTGGTAAAGCTTCTGACTAATGAGTTTACCTGCTTTTGAATGTAAGGATCTTTCTAGATTGAAGATGATAAAGCCAATTCAGATTCGACATAATGAGATTTTTGAAAGTCTGTTAAAGAAAGAAGCGAGAACTGGATGGAGTTTATTATCGCCACAATTCAGAGAGAGATTTCATGATTATGTGAAGCCTAAAGTTTTCAAAAGACCAAGACTCAGAAAGATTGAACAGAACTGGAATCCTTACTTTAAGTTTTGGTTCTATGATGAGAGAACATCAGAAGGGGTGATACTACTGAAGCAAAATGATAATTGGAGGTTGATCAGGATGCTTGATCCTATTTGGATTGTGAATTGTTCAAAGGATGATATTGCTTTACTTGACACTGCAGAGATCTTTGCAGATGATGGTTATCATGATTTTGGAGTGAGCTTTAAAGACATGGCAATTCAATATCAAACAATTGCAAGAATGTGTTATACATTGTGTATACATTCTGGATGCAATTGGGAAGATGTGAATTACCTTTATTCTGAATTGATGAAAGTGCAGAAGGAGAGAGATGAAAGAGATGCTAAGGTTGAAGCTGAAAGACGTGCAAAGATACCACGTTCGATTGTTATACGAGTGGTGGATAACATTGTTAGTGAAGAGACTGGAGAGTCCAGTGGAGTCAAAGACAAAGAAGATGACAAAGCCAAAGACAAAGAATGAAGAGTTTTGATAGCAAACATTAAGGGGGAGTTTGTTAGTGCACATTTGTAATTGTTTGCTATTCAAAAGTTGTATTTATTTTGAGTTTAAGAAAGGTTCGGCTAATAGGTTTGCCATACGTTCGTTTGGCCCACGAACCTAGGCAGGTTCGGCGAACCTATTGCCTAGTGAAGGTTCGACAAACCTTTAGGTTTGGCAACCAAGGTTAGCGAACCTAAGGGTTCGCCCAGCGAACATTAGGGTTCGGCTGGCGAACCTAGGGTTCGGCTACCAAAATAGGTTCGGCTGAGCTGTATGTATAAATAGAAGGTTTGTCTGAATTCTTCATAACTTTTGACAGAATTCAGCAAACCTTATGAGATTTTCTCTGTGTGAGATCTGTGTGTTTCTGAGTAAAGTCTTGCAATCATTAGTTGATATATACAAGATTGATTATTGAATTGCTTGTCTTCTTTTGATTCTATACATATCAATTGTGGATTCCACACATCATTGATAGTTCGTAGAGCTTCGTATTCGATTCTGATTGGAATTCACCAAACCGACAGAAGCAATACGACTTTTTAGGATTTTGCTGCCCACAAGAAGTTTAAGGTTTTTCAGTTGGATGTTAAGTCTGCATTCCTCTATGGATCAGGTATACCTCCTTAACAAAGCACTGTACGGTCTACATCAGGCTCCTAGAGCTTGGTATGAGACGCTCTCGACTCACCTTATTGAACACTGGTTCAATAGGGGCCAGACTGACAAAACATTGTTTTATCGGGAAAAGGGCAAGGATATTCTCCATGTTCGGATCTATGTATATGACATCATCTTTGGGTCTACTGATGAACAGTTGTGTTTGGAATTTAAAGAGGTTATGATTGAGAAGTTCGAGATGAGTGCCATGTCAGACATCAAGTTCTTTTTTGGTTTACAAATTGATCAGAATGATGAGGGAATCTTCATTCATCAGACCAAATACATTCAAGATGTGCTAAAACGTTTTAGCATGCTTGATTGTAAACCCATTTCCACGCCCATTCAGTCCAATCATGGGATTGAGCCTGATATTAAGGGGGAGCTAATCGATGCTATATTATATCGTGGAATGATCGGGAGCTTGATGTATTTGACTGCCTCAAGGCCAGATATTGTCTTTGCTACAAGTATTTGTGATCGCTATCAATCAAAGCCTAAAGTTTCACATCTGATTGCAGTCAAGAGAATTTTGTGTTATCTGAAGAGTACACCAGACACCGGTCTGTGGTATCCTAAGGATGATAACTTTTCCTTCCATGCTTATAGTGATTCTGACTATGGAGGATGCAAGACTGATTCCAAATCTACTACTGGAGATGCACAGTTTTTGGGGAAGAGGTTAGCCTCTGGGCAGTGCAAAAAGCAGACATCTGTTGCTACATCTACATGTGAAGCTGAATATGTAGCGGCTGCCAGTTGTTGTTCCCAAGTCTTGTGGATACAACAACATATGAGAGACTACGGATTGAATTTTCTAACTACCCCGATTCATGTCGACAACGAGGTTGCTATTGCTATCACCAAGAATCCAGTGTATCATTCATGTTCCGAACACATTGATATTCGATTTCATTTCATACGCGACTGCTATGAAAAGAAACTGATTGATGTGGTGAAGATACACACCAATGAGCAAAGAGCAGACCTTCTCACCAAGGCCTTCGACAAAAACTGTTTTGAGTATTTACTCAAATTAAATGGCATTCGGGTCATGGGTGAGGTAATTAAGAATCAATTTCCTTCGTAATCATTTTTTATTGAATTAACATCGGATATTTTATTTTTCTTTTGTGTTTTAGTTTTTAGGGGGAGAAAATTTTGAAAAATACAAAAACATTTGAAAAACCAAAAACACAAAAACATTAAAAAATTAAAAATCTGAGAATTTGATACGACATGTGAGAAATGATAGCACATTGTTTGCAATTAGAGACATATCTGTATCATTAAAAATTTGAACATAAATAGTAATTACAAGTACTAAGTATGATGTGTTAGTAGGTTTATAACTTAGTTAGGATAAGTTTAAACAAAAGTTGGATTATGCTTTATAAGAAACAGATGTTTAGGATAAGAAACATATGTTTATAATTTTTTTTTTCTTTTATTTTAGTTTAAAGCTGGAACATTCTTTGTGTATACTTACGTATCGACCTGATTGTTATAGCTTTAAACGATTTAAATTTGTTTTCTTGGTTCTGATTAAGATTTGGACATTCTCTACGTATATGAAAATATCGAACTGAGTGTTAAAAGCTTAGTCTTAAATTATTGTCTAGTTCATTTTCTGGATCATTTGAGCATACGTAAGTATCAACCTTGATTCCAAGAATTTGAAGAAATTCAAATTGTTTTCTATTTTGTTATTTTCAAAAAGAAATTCTGCTTTATTTTTGCATGATCAGGCTATTTAAAATTGAAGTAATCAATTTCAAGAACATTTATGTTTGATTAGTTATTCACAAATCGGGGATGCGTTCAAGTAAATGGATTATTATAAAGTGTTTGATAATCTTGTTTAATCTGATATCTTAACTATGTAATTAAGCTTAAAAGGATAAGTATACTGACAATCATCTTGGACTTGTAATTTGCTAATAAATTCATTTTTTAATTCAAGCATATGTGTTGATAATTGTAAAACAATATGATCTCATGTCTGGATCTTTCTCAAACAAAAATATTTGATTTTTCTTGGTATAGTTAGTTTTGTTAAATTTGTAGTTTAATTGTTCTAAAAATTTAAAAAATTTTACAAAAAGATTTTTTATCTGATGTTATCAATAATTTTTGATTATTTGTTTGACTTTGGAACAATTAAACATAATTTTTTTTGAAATTTAAATAAAAATCAAATTTTTCAAAAGGTTCGCCTGATGTAGGTTTGTGAGAAGGTTCGCTGGCTAGGTTCGTTCGTTAGGTTCACTTACTAGGTTCGCTTGCTAGGTTCGTTTGAAATGGTTCGCAGGAAAGGTTCGCTTGAAAGGTTCGTTTAAAAGGATCGTCTGAATAGGTTCGTACATATAAATATAAGGTTCGTGACAAAGGTTCGTCATTTTCATCTGTGCACGATTGACGAACCTGTAAGCTCCGATTTTTCGATTTTTGATTCTGGACATCCCAATCCTTTTCATTGATTTATATAGACTCGAAATTTTTTTGTGAACATTTTTGGGTATAAATCTTGTATTTTTACCGGCTAGATTAGGAGATTTGAGAGGATTTAGGAGTTTTAAGTCGAACTTGTTAATTTGAGTTAAAATCGGTTAAAATTTGAGTTCTGGACAAACTGATTTTGTAAATGTTGTTCATCGTTGAATTTCGAACCTGGGTGTATATGTTTTATCTTCTAATTCGAAGATTTGAAATTTTGATTTGAAAAATTGGAAAGGTTCGCTGGATGAACAAGTTCGTTGAATGAACCAAGGATCGCCGAACCTTGAAGGTTCGTCTGAATCTGATAGGTTCATGGCGAACCTATGTATTTCAAAAGAACCGAAACTTTGGTCAAGGTTCGTTTGACCAACAGGTTTATTTGATTGAAGGTTCGTTCATTCTGAGGTTCGTTCATCAGAAGGTTCGTTCATTATAAGGTTCGTTCATTCGAAAATTCGTTCATATGGTTTGTCTGGTTAACAGGTTCGTCTAACTTAGGTTCGCCTAACATTAGGTTCGTCTAAAGGGATAGGTTCGCTGGTCTATACTTAGAAATTTTTAATTTTTAATTTTGTTAATTTTTGTTAATTTTTGTTTCTAATTGTGTTTTATTTCTGATTGTCGAAATGGCGAACTTAACCTTTGGTGACAAACATAATGTTTGTGCTTACCTGGATCCCACAAATCGGAATGGCAAAGACTTTAGACCTATGATCGAGTTTCTTCGTCGATCTAGGATATACTACGCCATATCCAACACCTGTCAGATCTACCGCTCGCACATACAGAGCTTCTGGGAGTTAGCTCGACTTATTTCAGTGGATGAGGAGTATGTGATTGATGCAAATGTGGTTGGACAAGCACTTCCTATTTCAGAAGCTGATATCCTACGGGTACTACAGTTTGGTGGTGAGCCTGCTGGTATGACTCTCATACCAGAAAGGTACATCAAAGGATGTTTCTTAAGGATTAGATACTTCGGAGCTTACAACTCCATTTCAGTCAAGAAGGGCAAGCTTCCATTCTAGTACAAGCTTTTGGCTCATGTGCTACTACATTGTCTCAATATGAGGAAAGGCACATTCGATGAGCTTCGATATTTGATGAGATCGGCTATGGTAGCCTTGATACTTAACAAGCCTTTCAATTTTTCTGGGACGATCTTCCGTTATATGTCCGATAACATCACGAAGGCCAAGGATCGATTTTATATGTATCCTAGGTTCGTTCAGATGTTGATCGATGAGAGGTTAGCTGAAGGGATGCTACCTAGGGAAGCTGCTGATTTGCTGAAGTTGAAACATATGACTGATTCCAGTCTGGGTCAGGTTAGAGTATATCAACGGAGTGGAGATGCCATCTTGGAAAAAGGTCTGATAGGTCACTGTGCTAGGGCAAACTACATTGCTCCTGAAGACGATGCTTGGAGGCATGCTGATTGTTGTTCAGATGCTGAAGAGTTTGATGATAATGATGATCAGGAACAACCCCCACCTCCTCCTCCTAGGCAACAGGCTAGAAAGTCTACTGGACAATAGTCCCGATCATAACCACAAGCTAAATCTTCTCAGGAACAGAGCTCATAGGAGCCCATTGATGTTGAGATGCCTGCACAACAGACTGAAGCTGCAAACGAAGATGATGGTGAAGATTCACCAAATACAGAGTCTGAGTATGAGATGGTCCAAGTAGGGAACCAGATGGTGAGAAAGTTAAAAAAGAAATTTACTAAGCTAGCTGAGGAAGCAAGGGAAGAGACTGTTGATCCGAGCTTTGTAGTTGAAGAGGCTGGGTCTTCTAGACCTAAAAGAAAAAAAAGAATGGCAAAAGGAGGACCTTATGAGAAGAAGTCAAAGACTACTAAGACCATTGTGTCTTCATCTGCTATGACATCTTCTGTTACTGCTGCTTCTGTTTCTGTGACTCCTATAGTCTCTGAGATTGTTTCTTCTGTTACTGCTTCTATTCCTGCTTCTACTTTACAAACTCCTGAGTTTGTAAATGTAGCTACTTTTATGCCAGCTTTCACATATTCTACAACTGTGGCTACTTCAGTGCAAGACAGTCAATTTCATCAAACTTGTACATCCAAAGATGATTTATTTGCAAGTCTGGATGACTTAGGTGATATCAACTTTACTGTTGATTATGATGATAGTGACATCAAAAGGAGACTATCTATGCTAACAAAGGAGTTTGAGATTTATAATAAGTAAAAAGAGAAGAATAATGTTGATCAATCCTCCTCTTCAAATACAAATGAATTGAGTGAACTGAAAGCTCAGATAGCACAGTTGATGAAATGGAGTGAGGATGATATGACTGAGAAGAAGAAAATGAATGAAAGAATTTCTGACTTAGAATTCTTTATCAAGCTACAGTCTGAAGATATTGTGGAATTGAAAAATGAAAACACAGATCTGAGGCTAAAGATCAAATAGATGGAAGCTAAAGATTTGACTACTGAAACCTCTAGGTTTCGTAAAGAAAAGGTGTTTGTGGATATTGATGATGAAGAAGAGATGAAAGAAGAAGAGAAGGAAGAGGAAGAAAAGAAAGAAGAAGAGGAGGAGAAGAGGAGAAAATAGACTATGGAGAATCTGATATAGATGAACATCCAAGTTTCAATGATCATGGTGATGATGATGGAGGAGATGATGGTGATGTTGGAGGTGTGAGCAGTGGAAATGGTGGATTAGATTCATTCACTGGTGCTATTGTTGTTTATTCTCCGTCAAAGGTTGCAGAGGATGTTGTACCTGTTAGTGTTGTTGTTTCTGGTAGGACTACTGGGTGTAATGATGTTGAATTTGAAGATTTAGATGTAATAGAATATCCTGAAACGGTTATTGATTACTCCTTGCCTACTTTTCTAGATTTATTCAAATTGCATTCTGATATTAACTTGCAGAGGGAGATAGTTGAGATATTGGTTAATCAAGACTTAGAAAAAGGAGAGATTGTTGGAGGCTATTCGGCACAAGACTTTCAAGATTTGTTTGAGACTGATGATGATCTTATGTTTGATTTTGAAGAAGATGAAGATCTGAACTTATCTGATTTTTAAAAAGATGATATTATTGATGAAGAATTGTTCAATATGAACACTTTGAAGAAAATCTTTGAACTTGGAAGTTTTTCAAAGACTTCATTGGATCCAATTAAAGCAAAGACAAATATGGATTTTTGGATGGATTATCAGGAGGAGACCCAGTACATTATAGATCATTTGTATAATTTCAAGATGATGATTGAGGATATGGATAACAAAGATCAAGAAAACCAAACTAGACAATTCAAAAAGTTCAAGATTGGATCTAAGTCTAAGATGATTGAACGAATTGTTAGTTGTTAGTTATGGTTATTTTCATAACATTACTGGAAGTCTAACTGATAAAGAATGCTATATAGTGAAGAGAACATATGGATGTCAATATTTTGGGAAATCTTTGGATTTGATGAGTCTTCCATCATTTGAATGCATGACATTGGCAAGTTTGAAGATGATTAAGCCTAACCAGATAAATCATAATCAAACTTTTGAGAGACTGTTGAAGAAAGAAGCAAGAACTAGATGGAGTTTGTTGTCACCATAATTCAGAGACAGAGTACATCGATATGCAAAGCCAAAAGTGTTTAAGAGACCAAGACTCAGGAAGATGGAACAAGACTCGAATCCTTATTTCAAGTTCTAGTTCTATGATGAGAAAACATCAGAAGGAGTAATTCTTTTGAAGAAAGATGACAAATGGAGGGTGATAAGGATGCTTGATCATGTGTGGATTGTTAATTGTTCAAAGGACGACATTGATCTACTTAACACTGCATAGATCTATGCGGATGATGGTTATCATGACTATGGTGTGAGCTTCAAAGACATGGAAATTCAATATCAAACCATTGCTAGAATGTGTTATACGTTGGGTATAATTCTGGATACAATTGGGATGATGTGAATTATCTATATGTTGAACTGATGAAAGTGCAAAAAGAAAAAGATGAAAGAGATGCGAAGTTGGAAGCTGAGAGGTTATCAAAGATACCACGTTTGATTGTTATACGAGTGGTGGATAATGTTGTTCGTGAAGAGGTTGGAGAATCAAGTGGTGTTAAAGATAAAGATGAAGATAAAGTTGCAGACAAAGAATGAAGATTTTTGATAGAAACTATTAAGGGGGATTTTGTTAGTGCACATATGTAATTGTTTTCTATTCAAAAAGTTGTATTTATTTTGAGTTTTAAATAGGTTTGGCTAATAGGTTTGCCTAAGGTTTGTCTGGCCCATGAACCTAGACAGGTTCGGCGAACCTATTGCTTTAATAGGTTCGGCAAACCTATAACCTGGAGAAGGTTCGGCGAACCTAAGGGTTCGCTGTAACATCAATGCCGGAACCGTCACCGGAACAGGGATCTTTACAGTATATGAACAGTAAAACAGGTACAAACCATATACATTTCAGTACGTTTCATATTCATATCATTTATCATTATCATTTTGTGTTATCATAGAACAAATTCAGGAACATTTGACAGAAACACCGTTCAGAACAATGGTTCTTGAGTCAGATAATTATTTGACAATACAGAACCATCATGTGATTATTTGTTTAGGAGTTATTATGTATAAACGTATGCGAGACTTTAAAGAACAAAACACACGAATATCGTTACGTGAATGCTAAACTGACGGGTTATTCGTATAGGTGACGATCTGTACGAATACATCTGAAAGTTTAACGTTCTGAATGATATTCAATAATTAGAAAACAAGATTGAAAGGTATAGATATCACCGTGTTCGTACGGGTGACGATTCGAACGAATGCGCACGACGACCGTACATTTCGATTTAAACATTGAATTAATCTTTTAAATTAAATAAATAGAAGATATTAGTTAATTTATTAGGAATCACAACTTAGAATAATTTTATAAATCCTATTTTTATAAATCGTATCGTTTCATCGCGAAAACATTGTGAAACCGAAGTTTTACGCGAAACTGAACAAAACCGAACGACCGGGTATTTTTCCTAAGCCTTTAATGAGTCATTATGGCACCAACAACCTGGACCCTTTCCTCCACCCTCTATCATTTTCGTTCTAATCTCTCTCTCTCTCTAGAAAGAGTTTTTCTCCACCTTCTCACTAGGAGATCTCTCTCTAATATTCATCATTTCAAGTCTATTTGGTGTCAAAACGTTCATCTCTACACGTAGATCACGAAAGTACGAGGAGTTCAAGCATTCATCCATCATTTTGAGGTAAATCTACATTTTAAATTCGGGGTAGTATGCATTTCACGAACCATGTAGTTCTTGTGGTGATTACCGACTTAAGCACGTAGAAATTTCCTAGATTAACTAATGGAAACGACTAGGAATCCATAGATATTGAATTTCAGCAGGTTAAGCAAGATAGAGGATAGTGGTGATGCAGGTTCGTCACTAGCAAACTGGCCGAACCTTTCCATTGATAGCCGAACCTTCATCCTGCTGACAACGAGCCTGCAACGAACCTTGCAACTCTCTAAGTCACGAACCTGTTTAACTAGTCTGGACCTGCACCGAACCTGCTAGGGTGGCGAACCCTCCTTAGCCGAACCCTAGATGGTCACGAACCTAGGGTAGCTTTCAGCCAAACCTTTATCTTGATTGGGTGAACCATCTTACTCACGAACCTAGAGATTCTTTTGCCGGACCTTTTTGCATGAGCTAACCACGAACCGTTCTACACCATAGCCGAACCTTATAGGAACCTAATGAGGAGCGAACCTTCAAGTCGAACTAATCTTTAAGGACTTGAATTACAATTAAGTGTCAATCAAATACAATCACCGGGCCTAAGTGGGCCTAATGGGCTTGATTAAGGCCGTCATGTGTCAAATGTCATGAAAAAAATTCAAGTAATAACATGTTTTATAAACCTATTAAATTAGAATTAAAATGATTTTCTAAATCTTACTAAATTTAAATGGAATTTACTTATAAGGGTGGAGTCAAAGATTTATTATGATTATTTTGTTTGGGAAATTGTTGTATACGGACAATATGATTGTCTGGATTTGAACAGAAAACAAAGGAAACTCTGCCCAAATTTTGTGAAAGTTTAAATGTAAGTTTCTATAACTTGTTATGGGATTGGGATCATTAAAAGTGTAACTAAGTTAGATTAGATTCTAGATACACTTAGTACGAGGACAATTAATTACACACACCAAGATCAAACCATAGGCACCACGACTACTACGCGTACTTATTATATTCGAATTCTTATAAAATAACTCAAGAACTGAAGATACTTAGCCTACAAACAAGAGTGCGTACTCTGTGATAGTACATTAGACATCAACACAGGTGAGTTCATTGCCCCTTTTCTAACATTTTTGTTTTAAAACGCGGGGCTGAGAAGCATGCGTAAACTGTTTATTAAATTTCTTACCTAAATGCTTTTAATTTTATATGTTACATATATAAATGTTATCCTAGACCATGTCTAGGAAGATTTTATGCAGGTTTATTAACTGATTTACTTATAAATTAAGTGAATAATCGGGTTAAACTAAAACATTTCAACAGATCAAAACATTTCAAAAGAATCAAATCAAACATTTTGACAAAACAGATGTGTGAGTTCAAGGAATCAAACGAAACATTTTGACAAATCAAATGGGTGATTTCAATGAATTAAACGAAACATTTTGACGAAACATGTGTGGGACTTCAACAAATCAAACGAAACAATCTTTGCAAAGACAATATTCAATGTTTTACAAATGAAGTGTTTGTTGAACAATGAATCAAGTGTACATTTTGATCAATGAATCTAGTATTCTACGATCAACGAATCAAGTACATCTTGTAACAGAATCAGACGAATCAATAAATCATTTTCAAGGGAAAACCTGGGAAATATCAGAGATAACATATGCCAAAACAGACGAAACAAAAAACCCTACATTTCAAGAAGTCCTAGCTAGACCGTTTGATTTGTAGGTCGTAGGTTTGAGGATATTTACAGATTCCCTAACTACTAAGTACCTAGATTGACAGACTAGTCTACTCGAGTTTGACCAAGGACAAATCATTAGGACTTAGATTTTATTAAATGTTTATATATTTATTTACTTAAACATTTATGACTGTTTTTACAATTGCTATGGTTGATTATATTATGTGATGGACTTATCAAATCAATATGGATTTCAAATGATTGTAATTACAGGAACAAAGGAACAAAAGGATTTTGGGTTTAATGAGAAGGGTAAAATTGCTTAACTATCATTAATAACAGTGTCATATACGGATTAGTATGTGGTGGGACGGTGGCTGGGCGGGCGGTAAGTTCGACCCTACATATGCCCTATATATAAGCATACCGATCCGGATATTACATGTGGAGTTAATGAGGTTAAGGTCTTTACCGGATGAGGTTTACAAATCATTTTCAAACTCTAAACTATATGAACTCACCAACCATTTGTTGACTTGATCTTTTTGCATGACTTCTCAGGTGACGAACATGTTAATTAAGAAGTCATTTCTTTTGGACTAGGACTTCAGATAGAAGACTTAGTATTTTGGACCTGCATACTTTTGAAGACATCATTATACAATTTATTTTGTATATCTTGTGTAAATACAAGATAGTCATATTATGATGTTTACAATAGATTTACATTGTTAAATTATAAACGATGCTGATGTAATTTAACTTTGTAATTCTATTTTCTTGGCATTTCTCATTTATATCATGTGCAATGTAAACAATCTGATCACTTCCGATTATCACTCACGATATGGCGCCCCGGGAACCTTCCGCCCGACGGGGACTCCGATCCTACCCCGCCGGCTCGGGGTATGACTTCTTAAACTAAAATTTTACTAACTTAGACCATGGTGGTCAAAATAATTAAACATGTATGCATGTATGCATGTATATATAGGTGTATGATAAGGGGTATCACTGTTAGTGCATTTTCTGTGTGAAAGCTGCATTTAATGTGTGAACCTGGCTTGTTGTATACGAAATCATAGTATGTTGAATATGATTAAGGAGCTAAAGATCCAAGAAATTTCGGCTATGATTGATGGCTAAAAGGTTTGGTGCTCACGTGGTTTAAGGTTTGGCAAATCTATTGGCAAACCTATGAAACCTATATATAGGTAAACTTGGAAGACTTGGAGGGTTGGAGCTTACAATCTTACACACACAAAGTTACATTCTCTCTCTCAAGTTCAAGATCAAGATTTTCTTCATCTTAGTTTCTTTCTTGTATTCAAGTGTTGTAATTCAAGTTTATTGTTTGTATACACTTGATTGGATATGAAGATTTCAGATTTGAGATATATTACAATGTTTTTCTTGATCCAAATCTAGTTATAAATGAATTTCGCACGTTTATGATAGAATCGTAGAATTTCGTGATCGATTTTTCAAATCTACAGCGGTATCAGAGCGTTAGGCTCTATTCTACGAGTATTTGGACATCAATCTCATGTAATTTGATCAGAAACTTCATCATTTTGAAGGTGTTCTTGAAGTTCTTCACCTTTTTTTCAACAAAAAGCCAGATCTACGAACAATTATCAAGTTTTTGCAAATTTTGATCCGATAGAAAGATGCGCCTCGAAAAAACGAAGATTTTGACTACTCATAGGCCTTATAACTCCAAAAAATGAAGATTCTAGAGCCATTTTAGTGAAGTTGCAGGTCTGTTCGAATGATCAGACGAACCTGAGACGAACCTAAGAGCCGAACCTACATAGGTTCGTGACAAATAGGTTCGTGGGAACCGTCATAGGTTCGTGAAAAACCTCAATAGGTTCGTGAAAAACTTCATAGGTTCGTGAAAAACCTCCATAGGTTCGTGAAAACCTCCATAGGTTCGTGAATAGGCTTGTGAGAACCTTCAATAGGTTTGTTCGAAAAGATTTGAGAGAAATATACCATTTTAAAAGTTCAAGTAAACCTTGTTCACCTATTTTGGGCCTTCCGGATCATATGGGATAGGTTTCAAGACCTAATTCGGACGTTAAGACGAGGTTTGAGCTGTTTTGTTTTGAGAGGTTAAATTTTGACGTTCTGAACATAAAAGTTAAATATGACATACAAGAATTGGAACGTGGATTGGTTGGTTAACAATAGACTTGTGTTGGACAATTTGGACAGTTATCCGAACAAAAAATCCACATTCGAAATGTTTATTTCCAAAGCAGATGACAATTACCAATAGCCGAAACTTCTTGGATCTTTAGCTCCTTAATCATATTTAACAGACTATGATTTCATATACAACAAGCCAGGTTCACACATTAAATGCAACTTTCACACAGAAAACGCACTAACATACTCCCCCTTGAACCTTGATGTTGTATATGCTCAAACATTTTGTGCATTGGGGAACACATATGCATCAACATACTCCCCTACAACCTTGCTATCAACGTACTTCCCTTTAGTTGTAGCTATTATATTTTCGCACAGAAATTACATCAGTCTCTTTGTTTCTACTTCATTCTTTCTCTCTTGATCTCATTCTCTCTGTCTCCATCTTATGTCTTTCTTTTTCCAAGATTCACTTGCTGAGGACTGCAGTGACATCTTCAACACACAGATATTCGTTAACTTAAACACCTGCATCAGTTGACCCATTATCAAAACTAAATCTTTTGCTTCACATGTGATCATACTAGATGCCTCATCACAATTCCAATTTCTCTTTGTCACTTATTAACAGTTAACCAATTATAATATTCACAAAGAGTTCGTAACTCACATCGGATAGTCTAAACGAAAGTAGAAGAAAAAATTTTATGAATTTTTCAATGATTTGGATAAACTCCCCCTAAAGCTATAAATTGAAAAATCCTACAAAATTTGTATTCAAACAAAAAAAATTAAATATGTTTTGATGAGACAGATCCAAACATGAGATCATATTGCAATCATACCTCAGCGTTACTTGTTACTTGTTAATAAGATTTATTTATTCGATGCACAAGCCTAGGACGATTGCCAGTATATGGGTCTACTTTAAATGTTACCACTTGTTGTGAATTTGGATTAATGAAAACCAATCACAAGACTTTGTCTTCCCCACTCACTTGAACACATCCCCGCTTTGTGAAACATCAACCAACAGCGATGCCATTGTAAATTATAAGATCAAATTCTTGCTTAGTTTTATCATGCAAAAATAAAGCAGAATATCTTTTGTGAAATAACAAAGTGTAAAATAAAACAGAATGTTAAAAATCCGGTAACAACATTGATACTTCCGTATGCGCAGATGAAACCAGGATATTGAACCAAACAATAACTTAAGTTTAAAACCTAGCAATCAGATTGATACTTCCGTATACACATAGAATGCCCAAGTTTTAAACAAAAACAACAAAAAAGAAAAAAAAACAGAATGTCAAAAACATAGCAATCAGGTCGATACGTAAGTATACGCAGAGAATGTCCATGTTTTGAACGAAAATAAAAGAAAAATGAACTCAGAATTTCTTTTGAAAAAGAAACACATGATCAAACTAATATATGTACTAATACAATTAACAATCGCTTAGGCAAATGACCGCGCACTCAGGACAAAGATCGAACACTGTGTTCTAAGTAATGTGTCCCACAACGAATGATTAAGGCATTAGTCTATAGAAATCACAATTAAGTGAAAGACCTACCAACATATCATACTGAGTGCATTGTGATCGCTTTGTATTTAATCTTGTATGATACAAGTAAGCTTTAAAATGTTACAATGTACAATCATATCTCAAAGGTCGGATCAATTTCTCAATTTTCTAATTTTATATTGTTTTTGATTTTTTTAAATTTTACACCCCCTAAAATGCTAAAAATGAAAATCTTTTTGATTTTTAGAATTTTATAAGTACATAGAAAAATCAAAATTCCCGGAAAATTGACAACCGATATGATATACCATCTTTATGAAACATTATGTTCAAAGTGACTTGAAAACATCAAGAAAATATGACAATGTAATTTCAAACCTGTCAAGTTCTCCATAATAATATGACAATTAAAGATTAGAACGATTTTACCAAATAGACTTCAGGAAGTTCCACTATCAATGAGCTCTCCTCCAATTGATAGGTCCTCTTGAAATCCTCCTGCACACACTCACAAACCATTAGATAACTTTGGTTACCCAAGCCTTCGAGGTCTTGAGTTTTCCATGACCATCCATATACTGAAATTTAATCAATTTTCCAGTTGAAAATAATGAAGTTTATTTTGAAATTTTGTTTGTTTTTGGTATTCACAAGTGTTCCTGTTCAAGTGCATTCTTAAGATAATACTTATCTTGAATCACCACATTGTTGTTTAAAACATATAAAGTGTAGTTAGGGTGCTCACAATATTAGAAATGTCTGTAACAAGAGTTTCATTTGAAACGCCCTAACCACTCAACATGGGTGGTTAGCATTTAATTATTGGGCTTAAAACAATTGGGCATACGTTTTAAGTTATGTAGTAACCAAAAACAATGATCTAGAGGTGGGTGTTAATTTAATCATTAACACTAGCCTAGGAAAGGTATTAACATGGATAATTAACTTAGATAAGTTAATGGGCTATGTAGCATTATTCAAAGAACTTGATTTGTGAAGAACTACACCATGGCTATTCCACTTAATCAAGTAGCCATGGTACCGTAGGATGTACACAAGAAACCGTATACTGGCCCACACCCTCTGTGTGCTAAGTGTCAGTATCATCATGATGCAAACAATCCTTGCCGTCACTGCACGGGATGTGGAAGAAGAGGACATTGGGTCCAGAATTGCAGGATAGCTCCCAATCAAGCAGTCAACAATGCTGCTTTAGCTCTCCCTCCACCCAACAACCAAAACAACAGTGGATGCTATAATTGTGGCGAACATGGCTACTTTGCAAAGAACTGCTCGAAGAAGACACAATGGGCAGTTCCAGCACCCCGTGGAAGAGCTTTTGCTATAGGAGCTCCAGTTGCACGCCAAGACCCGAACGTGGTCACTGGTACATTTCTCTTACACGACTTTTATGCATCAATTCTGTTTGACACTGGTGCGGATCAGAGTTTTATCTTTATCGATTTTGCATGCCAACTAGATTCTATAGAGGAACAGTTAGATTCCCCTTACATCATAGAAGTAGATAACGGGAAATAGATCACAGTTAGTACAGTATACATGAATTGCCCGTTGACACTTAATGGTCATACCTTCACCATCGACTTGATACCGATGGAGCTGGGTAGTTTCGACATCATTGTTGGAATGGATTGGCTTTCTTCTAATTGAGTGGAAGTCATATGCTTTGTAAAAAATGCTTCGAGTTCCATTGCCGAATGATCGTGTATTGGAAGTCAGAGGGGATCAAGCAAAACGAAGTGTCAAAATATCTCTTGCATAAAGGTGCGTAAGTGTCTACAGAAGTAGTGTGTAGCTTTTCTGGCTCACGTGGTGGAAAAAGAGAAGGACAATAAGAAGATTCAAGACGTGCCGATAGTGAAAGAGTATCCTGAAGTATTTCCTGAAGATCTACTAGGGTTGCCATCTGCGCGACCGGTAGAGTTCCGTATTGACTTAGTTCCTGGAGCAACAACTGTTGCTAAATCTCCTTACAGGTTAGCACCTTCAGAGATGCAGGAATTGTCAAATCAACTGCAGGCGCTACTGGATAAAGGTTTCATCAGACCGAGCTACTCACCTTGCGGAGCTCCGGTCTTGTTCGTGAAGAAGAAAGACGGATCATTCCGAATGTTCATAGACTACCGAGAGCTGAATAATTTGACCATCAAGAATCGGTATCCATTGCCGAGGATTGATGATCTGTTTGAGCAGCTGCAAGGAGCTCAGTATTTTTCGAAGATTGATTTACGGTCCGGATATCATCAACTTAGAGTGCAAGACGAAGACATACCAAAGACGGCGTTTCGAACCAGATATTGGCATTACGAGTTTATGGTGATGCCTTTTGGATTGACGAATGCACCAGCAGTTTTCATGGATCTCATGAACCGAGTCTGCAAGCCGTACCTGGATCAGTTTGTCATTGTCTTTATTGATGACATACTGATTTATGCTAAGAGCAAAGCTGAACACGAGCAACATCTCAGGAAGTTCTTGGAGCTGTTGAAAGAAGAGAAACTTTATGCCAAATTCTCTAAGTGTGAATTCTAACTAAGAGAAGTTCAATTTGAGGGTCATGTAGTCAACAGGGAGGGAATACATGTAGATCCTACCAAGATCGAGGCGATAAAGAACTGGGATACTCCGAAGACACCGACAGAGATACGGTCTTTTCTGGGATTGGCAGGTTATTATGGAAGGTTTATCTCAAACTTTTCTAAGATAGCTCTGCCTCTCACCAAGCTAACTCAGAAAAGTGAACCGTTTGTTTGGGAGCAGAAACAAGAAGATGCTTTCCAAACATTGAAGCAGAAATTATGTGATGCTCCAATCCTATCTCTCCCAGAAGGATGTGATGGCTTTGTTGTCTATTGTGATGCCTCCCACCAGGGACTTGGTTGCGTACTAATGCAACGGGACAAAGTTATCGTTTATGCATCAAGACAGTTAAAGATTCATGAGAAGAACTACACTACTCATGATCTAGAACTGGGAGCTGTAATCTTCGCATTGAAGATTTTGATACATTACTTATATGGCACTAAATGTACCATATTTACTGATCACAAGAGTCTGCAGGATATCTTTGATCAGAAGGAGCTCAACACGCGACAACGACGTTGGGTTGAACTTCTGAATGATTACGATTGTGTGATCAAGTACCATCCTGGAAAGGAGAACGTTGTAGCTGATGCCTTAAGCCAGAAGGAACAGGTCAAATCCTTGTGCGTCAGTTTAATGGGAATGACTGTGCAGACAAGCTTACGAGACGAGATAATTCAGGCACAACAAGAATCAGTTGACCGAGGAAATCTGAAGTCATTTTAAGTTCCAACATTACCTTAAAATCATTTACTTTAATTCAACAAAGTTTATAAACCATTTTCTTTGATTAAATTATAGTTAACTTAACTTAAAATAATGTTTAGCATATGATGGGCTTAAATAAAAATCCATTGAGCCCAATTTGGCCCATTGATAGTCTTTGACTTCCATTTGGTGCTCACATGGTTTAAGGTTTGGCAAACCTATTGGCAAACCTATAGGTTTGGCAAACCTATGAAACCTATATATAGGTAGACTTGGAAGACTTGGAGGGTTGCAGTTTACAATCTTACACACACAAAGTTACATTCTCTCTCTCTCAAGTTCAGGATCAAGATTTTCTTCATCTTAGTTTCTTTCTTGTATTCAAGTTTATTGTTTGTATACACTTGACTGGATATGAAGAATTCAGATTTGAGATATATTACAATGTTTTTCTTGATCTAAATCTAGTTATAAACGGATTCCGCACGTTTATGATCGAATCGTAGAATTTCGTGGTCGATTCTTCAAATCTACAATCACCTTGGAGTATACTTATCTATGGGGATACACGTAAAATATCACAACCAATTATTATCATCGAATAATTAAAACCAACAAGTTTAAGTTATATTTTGATGATAATGATTTTCGTAGCAACAAGTATCATTTTAACTTAAGTAAAATAAACTAAGTTAAAGAAATACTCATGGGTTTAAGATAAACACGTATAGACGCTTGATAATGATCAAACTTACATACTTATGTACACGAAACCTACAATAAATACAGGTTGTTGAGTTGCTTTTGATTTCACATACGTGAGCGCGCATCCTACAAAACACTGAATCTAAGGAATTCAGGTGAATTCTCATAACCTCCTTCTAAATTGTTTTCTTTTAAACTCGGAGGTGGAACATGTATACCATAATTTTAAATATTATTTTGATAACACATGGGTGACACCTGGATTATCAATATGATACTCATATTATTGAATTATTATTGATTATGGATTGACATGGATTATTACAACTCCGCGAGTCATTGTTGGTTGAGTTGACTTCGGTCCTCCACGATGATTGAATTGCCGTTGATTGAGTTGACTAAGGTCATCTGCTGTGATTCCACTGTTGGTTGAGTTGACTACGGTCCTCCGCAGTGCATGTATAGACACTTATATTATTAGGGATGTCATTGGTTGAGTTGACTGAGGTCCTCCGCAATGATTCTGTCGTTGATGGAGTTGACTGAGGTCCTCCATGGTAACTTATGTTGAGAAAATTATGATAAATGATGATTATTGATTTGATATGTGTTTGGTTGAGATTGGTTGTGATTGGTTGATTATACCTGGATGATTATTGTGATTACTTGGATTATGTGATTGTTGTGTTTGTAGTTTTACAGAGTTGGATTATCTCAAGGTTACCATGTGACTTTTCTTAAACTATAAATTCTTAATGAATGTTTATAAATGTTTTGAAGAATGAAAATCTTATGATTACTCACCAACTACTTTGTAGTTGACACTAGATTTTCTACATGTTTCATAAAATGAAGAGAAGTAAGTAGAGAAGGGAGTAGAAAGAACCAGACCTTACAGCCGAAGCATAGAAAGAACCACCACCGCTTAATTCATATCTAATTTCTAATTCACATTAAACTTTATTAATTTTCTGCAACTATAACATTTTACCTATAAGTTGAAAAGGGCTTTTCTTATCGATGTATTAGAATTATGCTTTAAGTATGATTTTTAGTATTCTTTAATATGTGTCATATTTTATTTACATGTGGTTTTTTTAATGCTTGTTTCGTCATTAATCTTTAACCATATTTTATTTTAAAGCTAATTCATTATTAATTATTGAAAACAAAGGTATCACCATGGTTCACCTGTCTGATGAGCTAATCCTATTTGAGATTCTAACAAGGGTACCAGCGAGGACTGTAGGTCGTTCTAAGTGTGTACGTAAGAAATAGATGGTGTTATTGTTAACACAACAATTTGTTAAGCTACATTGTTCCCGATCATTAATTGCTTCTAATCAACGAGTACTCTTATTTGATGACCAAACATATTTTGCTCATACAATCAACTTTCAATACGCTGGTTATGGGCGAGGCACCATCTTCTATTTTCTATTTAAGAATTTCAAGATTTATTCGCATTTGGATGGATTGTTGTGTGTTTGCTTGGACCATACATCTGAGTTGCTTCTCTGGAATCTAGTTACCGGTGCATACAAACTTTTGTCTACACATGATCGTGATGGCCTTTTTGAATATAATGCTGATGCTATTGGGTTGTACGTCGATGCGTATGATGATTACAAGGTCTTGCATATAAAACGTAGGTGTTGTGTATTTATCGTTAGTGTGTCTTCTAGGAAACTAGAATCTTGGATAAATATACCATTCATATCAAGACCAGAGTTTCATAATCCGTATTTATCTTTGTCGTCTGGTACTTTCTACGGTAATACCTTATATTTCACACTTTGTGATTGTTGGCTCGGTGGGGAAACATGTTGATTTTTTTCGAAGTTAATTCAGAGCGGTTTAAGGAGATAAACATTCCACCAGTTGCTTCAGCAGGAATGACTTTCGGAGACTTAGTGAATATTGAAAATGAACTTTACATGTTTGTTAGCATGGGCATAGAGTTTATGTGGCTTGAATTATGGATGTTAAAAGATGACCACTAGATTAAGAGTTTGTCATTTCCTCCAATCCCCCCCTATTCCATTGGAATTTTGTGAAATAACACATTTTATGACCAATGGCAATTTCTTTTTAGTGACTAAACGCGGGGAACCTTATGTAATGGAAACAAATAGAAAGCCCTTATAATGTTTTTATGCATCTAATAGGTTTCGTTATTTTCAGGGGGCAATGTTTGTGGAAACCGTTCTTTCACCAACTCTTTAATTTGAATTTCACTTAGTATTTAATTGTCTATTTTAACGTTTCAAGTTATTTATGTTCTATGAATATTTAAGAATGTATCTTCAATTATAATTGGTTATTTTGTTTATGGCAAATGAACCTTTTATGCTAAGCTTCTTTATTTAATTTACAAGGTGTTTATTAAATTATAATGAGTAACGGACGACCACAATATGTTGATGGTACTTCTACCTCAAGTGCATCAAAGCGAGCTGAAAAAAAGAGAGAATATAATGCACGTTATTATGCTTCACTTAAAGAGAATAGACAACCACATGAACCTAATGTTGTCTGTAAAGGGAGTTGCAAAGTCTCTAAACTTGGTATTGGAGATAACTTTCAAGGGAGTAGACCAACAGAAAATATACCGCGAAGAACCTTACAAACTAATAGCGGTCAAAGTAATCAATTGACAAGACAGGATGTGTCATGTACACAAACTCTGACAGACATTAGTACGCCAGCAAGTACACTCCCTTAGGGGATTGACCAAGTCATGCAAACATCACAAGGTTTTTTTATTTGTCAATGGTTTGATTATTTAAGTTGACATATTTGGTCATTTTCGTCAGTTATTGCAATTAAATTCTTAGGTAACCGAATTCAACCACGCACACTATTACCTCAATTTCGTAACATGTTTGGTCAACCTTTCGTTCGTGATGAGAATATAGAAAGAGATCGTCTCTTAAATGAAGCCCCGACTATATTAGCACAAGGTTTTTCTCTATTTGACAATGCTTTATTTACTAATGTCACATGTTTTACAAAGTGTGGTATTTAATTCAATGAAATTGTTATGTATTATAGAGGAAAACATTGAAGATGATCGATATAGTTTTGTTTACGATGGTATACCTAGAGACCATCGTGTTTTAAAGGAGCGGAGTGTCCATGTCCTCATTGTGGTGCAAAATTATTTACATTTGAATTTTTTACCTTTTGTTGTATGAGTAGGAAAACAAAGTTAGCAAATTCAGAAATTCCTAATGAATTGTTTTGTCTATTCACTTCACAAGAAAAAATTGGGAAAATATTTTGGCAAAATATACGTGCTTATAACTCGAATTTTTCTTTTGCCTGAATGGGAGTGACGTTGGATAATACAATGAACAATATGAGAGACAGCGTATAAACTTTTCGTGCTCATAAAGGAATATATCACAAAATAGATCAATTAGTTTAGAGGGATGGAAAACCAAAGTATTTACAGTTGTATTTTTATGATTCCGATACCAAGTTAGATCATAGAATCCAATGGCCGAATCTTGATCGAAGTATTACCTAGATGTTGACACGTGCTCTTTCTACAAACCCATACGTCAACACGTCTCGATGTCTTGGAGAATTAGGACCTCTAGACAATTACATAGTAACTTTGAATGCTTCGGTGGAACTTGATCGAAGAGTGTATAGCCAGCCAACGACATCTGAGGTTTGAATAATATTATTTTATTTTGGATTATATCAAATTAGAATGCGTATAGTATAATACTAGTCGGAAACCCGCGTGATGCAGCGGTGGCAACCGATTTCCAGATCATCTATAACACCCTTCTTTTTAAAAAATATTTTGAAACTATATGAAACTGCATAAATACTAAATTAACCATTCGAATCTTGTTTACAGCATACATAAACCAAATAATCCATTGAGATCTTGTTTAACAAATAAAAAAGTACATAAAAGACTACATAAATCATTCATGTCCCTCACCCGAATCATCTTCGTCATTTGTATTTGATGGCAAAACCATACAAAAGTTGTCCAAAAGTTACGGAAGTGGTCAAAACATTAGAAACTTATCTAAAACTTACCAATTGAGTCAACACATATCAAGTTTGATAAAACTTAACAAATAATCAAAACATACCAAAGTTGTCTAAAAGTTTACCAAATAGGTCAAAACATACCAAACACGTCAAAACTTACTAAATGGGTCAAAACATACCAAACTTATCAAACTCAAGCAGTTCCAACAACCTGAGACAGACCGCGACTTTGAGCTCCAACAAACTTGCATCATTTGAGTAGTTCCTGTAGTCATAATACGCAATTTGTTATAAAACTTAAGCCTTCGTTTCTATAAATAACCACATACGCTAACACATGGAACCAAATATAGTTAAGGAAGATTAAATAAACATAAAAAACCTCATAAGTCATGTTGTCAAGATAAACACTGTCTTCTCATACAACCTTCACCTATATATGCATCTAATCTTGTTATATATATACATAATCTTATAAGAAATAATTGGAAATACAATATATTAAATAAATATTTGAACCTGATAGTCTACAAGTTTATGAGTACTCTAAGAACATAAAAAAGTTTTCATGTGCAAAGTATGTTAGTTTAGGACATACTCTATTCAATCCTCAAGTTGATATAGACATGGTGTTAAGATGATACAAACATAACTACTTACTATTTTCAATAACTATCTTGAAAGTAAAAAACCAATAACAATAAAGCACCTTGTGGCATATTTCTCAATTTGTGTCAACCTTCTCGTTACACTATTTTTGAACACATCTGCGAGGAGCATACTACAAAAATAAAATGCGTATGAACACAAGACAGTAAAACATAAAAACATAAAAATTCGTTTGAAAAACCATAAATTATATATTTTTTTGGTGTCCATAACGTATATGAAATGACACTCAAATGCTAAATAAGGGTTAAAATTTTTGGATGTTTAAGATATCCAACTCATAATTCCTTTTGAGATTTGAAAACCATGTAAATTAAAAATCACATTCATAAACTCTAGATTTTTAAAGCCATTTTTTTCTAAATTGATGAAACGTGGCAATTAGAAAATGTTTATATAGTTAGGAAATTATTTGCAAAAATCATCAAAACACAACCAACACAAACTAAGCGCCGATGGTATATAAAGTTTTTGGAAAAGGTGAATGCGTGTGATTAATATAAGCAAGAAAAATAGAAGCCCTTAAGTTAAAAAAAAATAAAGAAAGATTGAAACAATTATATGATAAGAAAACCTTCAGGCTGTCACAGCAAGATCAAGTTGTCTCCATATTTGAATAAAAATCCTCATCTTGATATTACTGATTGCATTCAATCATATATCTTTGGAGTGAAGGGAACATGGGAAGAAAAATTGACAATTGTGTCACCATTTTTAAATTAATCCAACTGTTTTGAAGGGTTTATGTTTTCAATTGCAGCCTCCAAAGTGGATTCTAAGAGCAACCGATCAAACAAAAACACGAAATGATCCTCCATAACAACACCCACCTATTATATGGTTATCTTGATGTCAAATAATAAAATAAATTAGATAAGATAAATATAACACCACACATATATCATGCCACACAATCCATCTTTTCTTCCCTGAACCATATGTATGGATGTTCATGTAAGCAATCATCCAAATTCAACTTCAACAAATCTGAATTATAACAAATAAAATTATGGCAGATAATATATTTCCAAAATTGGCATTGGTTAAATTAATGATTGATATCTGATAAAGTTGTATTAAAAGATCTATGTATGTCTACACGATGTGAAATGAAAGACATTGATGAATCTAAATTAGGAGACACACACTTGCAATGAAAAATCCCCAAAGTAAGCTGGAATACCCTATCGAAAGAGGACACATAAATAAAGCATGCCTCTCGTTTAGCTACAAATAAGTTCAATACTAATGAGCAGATTTAAGAAAATCATAAAAACTTGAAAACTAAAAAAAGTTTCATCCAAAACAGAACCTGAGAAAACTTTAATCCTAATTTTTTAGTATGTTACATAAGACATTATTTAAGTGTTGATTTTGTTACATTTTAGTGAGTCTCTAGGTATGCATGCATGCCAGCTAAGTTTTCTACAGCTGTAAGCCTTCTAAGCAAGCTTAAATAAAGTCAAAATCATGACAAAAACAAATTCATGCTTTAAATTTTCAAAATTGAAAAGAAATATGAAAAACACCAAATAGCAAAAAGTAAAGCATAAACGGTTGAATCTCATGTTATATTTACCTCACATGTCTGTTTATGAGTGTTTGTGTGGAATCATCTTCGCTATCAAAAACAAAACATAATAGAGAGAAGATTTTATAATTTAGTGGAAACTACAAATGTTAAAATTTTATGAAGAGTTACTTAAATTATGTACTTGTTGGCATTCATGGTGTTAATCTTGTGTGGCGCAAAACATATGTATGAATCAAAAACTTCTGCATCTGTTTAGATATATGTAGATATTAGAACATCAAACAACAAAATCACATGCAAACATGAATAATCACTGTCAAAACCAACACTTTGTGATGGTTCTGTTGTTCCCATCTTAGATGATGATAAATATGTAGGAAATATTTCAAGATAATTTTAAAGAATGAATGCTTTGATGTCGTGGCTTAAAGGTCAACAAAAAAAAAACATGGTTATAAACATTCATAGAAAAAACTTTATCAATGCTTTGATTCTTTGTTAAGAAGGTGTGGTGAGATATCATATTGTTTTACATATTTTCAAACAATTGGTGTGCATTTTAGGAGTATGATACAACAACTTATTCTTATTATTAAACCTGGATGCAAGCCTCAAGACTGATCTCCATCTTGCATTTGCATTCAAATCAAGCCCATCTAAGAAATATGCAAACAAATTAAAAGGTTTCTATAATTATTCAAAAGTTCCAAGAGAAATATAAAACCATTCTGAATTCGGGGTAACATAAAAAACTAATGTGACTGTCAAACTGAAATTATCTTATATAACGTTGAAAACAACTTTCCATTTGAGTTAAATTTCTAGCCTGGATATATACCGTCTTGAAATCAATGTCCACATCAAATTACACAATATAATGGGGTTATCTTCAATAATAAAATACAAAATCCAAAGTTAGGTAAATCAATTTCTACATTAATTTTATTTTTTAAAACTAACAGTGGCTCCCATTGCTTGATCCAAACTAAAATTATGAGATAATTAATAAGTTGAATGTTTCTAAAAGAATGCTAAAAATGGAAATATGGAAATGAAATAAAGATTAGAGCTTAATCCATCATGGAGATATCAATCACCTAGCTACATCCAAAGATATTTGAACTCTTAGATCCCACCTTAACAACTCATGCTTTTCACTTAGAAATTTCAAATGTAACACAATACTGTTAATAATGTTTTCAATTTTTTTGAGAAAATTGGATGATAGCTTACTGTACAAATGAGAAGCTTGACTTCCTTTTCTCATGTAGACATATATGAGCATATGTTGTCCCTTGTCTACACAATATCCTTCCAAATTCACAAGTTTCTATGAAGTAATCTTCCCAATAAACAAATCAGTATAGTTTAGCATATTAGTATACAAAAATTTCAAGACTAATAAACAAATCAGTATAGTTTTATATATCAAAGACAATAAGAGTATTTATAAACCAAACCCCCAATATTAAACAGGTTTACACTTGCAAAAACAAACCACAAAAATAGGAAATTGAGAGGCAATTTGAGTTTAATTAACCTCTAATCGAAGATTGAATCTCATGAGCTTCTGAACGTATTCAATAACATCTTTCCTCTTCTCTTCAGAATCCAAATTCGAGTGTAAGCAATTCAACACTTCCTGAGCCAGGTCTTCAGCCAACACCCAAGTCTCATGAGCCACGATGCGCGAATGAAAAACCATGAACAATCGATTAAATCTGATAACAGTAGCAATCGGTGACAAAATGTTAAGAAACCACAAAAACCCAATTTCAACATCGTTAGATCAAAATCGAAAAAGAAAGGATACAAATCCTTGCGTTCTTCTGATTTCTCACCAACGATAGATGGTAAAACGGGAGAGCCGAGGAGAATCGGTGATGGCCGGAGAAGGCAGGAGCGATCGTTTATGTTGGAGCAATCTTCTAGGAGAAAAATGAGAGAGTCAGAAATGTGGTTAGAATTTTGAAATGAGTTTTTAGGTTTTGAAATGGTGGTTTGTCCGCTCATTTGTTTCAGATCACAAACCTTGCAATGTTGGTGGTACATTACGCTGGTCTTTGGGTTAAAGGTAATGACAATATAACTTCCTACAAAAGAAGTATTGTTGTGTATGATAGGTATGATTACTGTCAAACCATTCAACCATACATTAGTTGTTATGATACATTGTCATATCCTCTATATTTCCCTAACGGTGAGTCGGGTTGGCATCATAACATACCGCGCGAAGGAGTATCGATGAATGAAGTTCAAAATAGAGAAGACAATATAGATGCGGAAATGGAAGGTACCAAAATTTTACCTTGATTTTTTTAGTGAAGTGCATAAATATAATACGCTAATGAGTAACAACTATTATTTTCTTTAACATTGCTTTTATTCAGAGTGTAGCACACGACGCGGCCGAAAAACTGTGGCTATACGAGAATATTACTGTTACAAGTTCCAAATTCGATCTACTGTGAACGTGCTTTTGTTTGGTGGTAGATTGCTACAACAGTTTGTTGTAGATGTTTATATAAAACTTGAGACATCACGTTTACAATTTTGTGAGCTAAACCAAGCTAAGATTAGAGCAGATTTGTATCAAGGTATTGTGGATTCTGTTAATGCTGGTGAGATTAATGCAAACAAAATCGGACAACGGATTGTGTTGCCTGCTTCTTTCAACGGAGGGCCTCGAGATATGCGTCGTCGATATCCAGATGCAATGTGTTTAGTTCAAGACAATGGGAAACCTGATTTATTCGTCACAATAACATGTAATCCTCGATGGCCTAAGATAAGTGATAATTTAAAACATGGCCAAACTGCACAAGATCGACCAGATCTTGTTTCAAGAGTGTTTCGTGCTAAATTAGAGGATCTTAAGGAACAAGTCTTCAAGAAACATGTCCTCAGAAAAGTGAAGGCATATGTTTACGTCATCGAGTTTCAAAAGCGTGGGTTGCCGCATTCACATTTTCTTCTTATTATGTACCCTGAAAACAAAATGAGTAATCCAGACCATTATGATAAGATGGTGTGTGCTGAAATCCCTGACAGAGTAAGGCATCCCAAATTGCACGAGCTTGTGGTCAAGCACATGATTCATGGTCCTTATGGACGTTTACGTTCAAACAATCCTTGTATGCAGGGTGATCCTCCAATTTCTCGTTTTCGCTATCCTAGACAATTCAATGAACAGACAACCCAAGGAGATGATGCATACCCATTATATAGAAAGAGAGATAATGGAATAAAAGTGGACGTGCGAGGAAAAAATCTTGATAACAGATGGGTTGTCCCGTACAACCCAAGGCTATTGATGATGTTCAATTGCCACATTAATGTCCAGGTTTGCTAAAGTACAAAATCCGTGAAATATTTATTCAAGTACGTTTACAAAGGACATGACAAACTTGTTATTCAAATTGATCAAGAACAAGAGGAGCAAGAACTTGTTATCAATGAGATTAAGAAATTTCAAGATGCACGCTATGTTTCGCCCCCAGAGGCTATGTGGCGCATTTTTTCCTTCTCTCTTTCCGATATTTATCCAGTTGTGTTAGCCTTACAACTTCATCTCCCTAATAATTAGATGGTTAGATTTAGTACTAATAATATAATGTCTGATATTGTGGATAGGGAAAGAGATAAGAGAACCATGTTGACTGCATTTTTTGATAAAAACTGAGTAGACAAATCAGCAAGACAATATTTGTATAAAGATTTTCCAAAACACTCCACGTGGAATGGAAGCACCCGTCATTGGAATCCACGTTTACTTAAAGCACAAAGCGGCCGTATTGTTTCAGCAAATCCAGCTGAAGGAGAAAGGTACTACTTACGCCTACTTTTGTCAAATGTCAAAGGTCCTACTTCTTTTGATGATCTTTGCACAGTGAACGGTTTAAGGCATGCCACATTTCGAAAAGCTTCTCTGGAGCTGGGTTTAATAGAAAACGATGATAGTTTACCGCAATGTCTCACAGAAGGCTCCCGTTTTCAGTTTCTGAATGCCTTAACAAGGTTATTCGCAACCATATTGATTTTTTGTGAGCCTGGAGATGTTCGGAAATTATGGAACGACCATTTTGATTCACTATCAGAGGATCATCGGTTACATTGTCACAGTGTTGAACAAGTTTGCAATATGGTCCTTACTGATATTCAGGTCTTTCTGCGATCTATGGGTAAAAATATCCATGATTTTGATCTTCCAAACATAACAGCAGATGTTAACTTACAACATGTAAGTCATCATGAGGTACAGGAGGAGTATGAGGTAGTCGTTCATGCTGAACACTTACGTGCCAAAGATTTGCTAAATCCTATACAAAAAAACGTGTTTGATGAAATAATGATGCATGTGGATAATAATTTACCAGGCGTGTTTTTTATTGATGGTCCAGGTGGAACGGGGAAAACTTTTTTGTACAAAGCTTTGCTTGCAGAAGTTCGTTCACGGGGCCTTATTGCTCTTGCTACAGCTTCATCAGGTGCTGCAGCTAATAATATGCCTGGAAGGACAACGGCTCACACAAGGTTTAAGATTCCCATTAATCTTGATAATAATTCTGTTTGTAACATTAAGAAACAAAGCGGAGGAGCTGAATTAATCAGGTATTCCATTATAAACATTTGGGATGAAGCATCGATGGCAAAGCGACAAGCGATTGAGGCTGTCGATCGAACATTCCAAGACATTACACGCATTAGTCTTCCATTTGGTGGAAAGATAATGGTTATGGGAGGTGATTTCAGACAGGTTCTACCGATTATTAAACGAGGCACTAGAGCATAGATTGTAGATGCGAGCCTACGAATGTCGCCTCTTTGGTTGGTGACAAAAAAAATGCGGTTGACCACAAATATGAGAGCACTTTGTGATCCTTGGTTTTCTGATTTCCTTTTAAGAGTTGGTGATGGAAACGAAGAGACTATTGAAGGAAGTTTTATTCGCATACCTGATGATATGACTATTCCATTCACTATCCCAAAGAACTCTATCAAAGAGTTTATTAATGCCATCTTTCCATCCGTTTAAACTAGTTTGTATTCTTCTGATCATATCATCTCTAAAGCAATATTATCTACTACCAATGATAGTGTGAATGAGATTAATGATCAAATGATTGATATTTTTCAAGGGGAGGAACAAGTTTACTACAGTTTTGACGAAGTTGAAGTCACATAACAACATTTATCCAATTGAGTTCTTAAACTCACTTACTGTTAGTGGCTTGCCTCCTCATAAACTTCGATTAAAACTTGGCTACCCTATTCTTTTGTTACGAAACATCGATCCGTCACATGTTTATGTAATGGAACACGATTGATTTGTAAAGGCTTCCAACATAATGTTGTTGATGCAGAAATTGCCATTGGTCAACACACTGGAAAAAGGGTATTTTTGCCAAGAATCCTTCTATGTCCTTCTGAGGATGGCATGTTTCCATTCAAGCTTAAAAGGAAACAATTTCCGATTCAACTTAGCTTTTCAATGACAATCAATAAAGCTCAAGGACAAACAATTCCACATGTTTGTGTTTATCTACCAAATTCTGTATTCTCACATGGACAACTTTACGCGGCATTGTCAAGGGGGATCTCATGTGAAAATACCAAGGTATTAGTGCATCCTGCGAAAGAGTTTAGCCGAGACGGTGTGTACACCTCCAATGTTGTTTTTCGTGAAGTGTTGCGTGATGAATGAAAAGCATTTGTTATAAAATTAAGGTACTTTAATAATATTATACTATTCATTTATAAATTTTCTCTCTTACCTAATGCCTTGGATGTAATGAAGAAAAAGGTGGAAGATATTGACAGTCATCGAAGATATGTGCTCGAACTATATAGTTGACAATTGGATTTTAAACTCTAAGCATCTATATTTCTAACCAACATTTGTTATTTATGTGGTGGTTTTTTATTTTTCAAAATCATTGTGTTCATAACGATTTTTTTGTTTATGTATATTAATTTAGAGGAGATATATAAAATTAATGGCATAGATAGACCACACCAAAATGTATAAACAAAAGTAAAATATCGTGAGAACTATCTGTTTCACGAAAATAATGATAAATTAGGTAAAACAAACATCGCGTTCTATATAATCGTATCCGCAGCCGCATCGCGCGGGTTTCTGACTAGTTATATATATACACACACTTTTGAAGATATATATATTTAAATAATTAAAGATTATAGAGGTTGCTAAACAAAATGGTGATTTTTCCAAAATACATTGTTATAAAGACCAGACTTTCTAAAAGCCGACATTAGTAATTTCAAGACATTAGAAAGTAACATTTTAAAATGTAAGTTAAAAATATAATTATTTTAAGAAATCTCGACACATAAACTAACCAAAGAAGCAAAAACCACAACATAAAATATAACAAAACATTAACAAAGAAGAAATCTATAACGTTCTAGGTGCCAAAATCCGTTATCAGTTCAGACAGATATCCATATCTAGGTCAGTTTTCAATGTGAATTTATAGCCCCTTTTCAGTTCGGGGTGAAAAGCATGCAACAAATTTGAAGGTTTGTTTGGTTAATTCATGTGAAACAAACTCATGTGAATTCAGTACATACAAAAAACAATTCCAATAACATTTGGTTTGGTCCATATGAACCAAACTCATAGGAGCATTGAAACATTCACAAGGTTTGGTTGGTGAATTCATGTACGTAATTTACTTTTCTTATCTATATCTTAAACTTACACTTGAATGCACACTTTTTACAATAATTGTTATGTGTCAAAACCTATGAACTCACCAACATTCTAGTTGACATTATTTAGCATGCTTTTAAAGAAATAAGAAATAGGGTCACATGGAAGAAACAAGCTCAATCTAGGTTCCAGTGAATGAGACATAGAATGCTACAATGTAATAAAATGTAGATAGTTATTTTAGTTCCGAATGTAAAACGATGACAAACATTTGTATGAATGCATTTAGTAATTGTCTCATCTCCATGTGCATTGAAAAATTTCGTCACCCCTTAAGTTATTCCGTCCAGTTGCCTACCAGCTTTTTCTTGGGGGTGTGTCAGATTGGTATAAGAATCATGGTTATAGGGATTTAGGTTATTAGACATGAGCTAGACTATAATCTAAGTTATCTAGGATCTTATGTGTTGTCTATCTCTAACTCATTCCCGCGTCTACCTATTATTATGAAACTTTCAACATTGAGAGCTCAATGATTTTAAAATACATACACACATGCGAACACACACCCACACACTGTCGCACCCCGAGAAATCCCGTCCCTTCCGGGGCGCGAGCGGCAACAGACTTGTCAGGATCGCAGTCTCCGGTCACACAACATGCGAGACCTATATGTCTGGTTATGCACGTACATCCAATAATTTGGATAAAACAGTTTATTAATATCAGAGTTGCGGAAGTAAAGTATAAGTTGGCAAAATGGTTTAACATTCATATCTTGCGGAAGCGTTGAATTAGAACAGTTTTCAAAATGACAATTAACAATAGTGCGGAAGCGATTAAAGTAGTTTGACAATACATAATTAACATAACCAAATGTTAAATATTATCAAGTGGCCTAAGACACTACAGTAGATGCATGGACCCCATCCTAGCATCCTAGTCCTTGTGCGCGTGCCTTAGTTACCTGAGAAAACATGCGAGTAAAAGGGTCAACACAAAGGTTGGTGAGAGCACAGGTTTATCATAAGCAGTAAACATCCAATGTTTAAAGTAAGAGTGGTTATCTATGTATCATTACAATGCAGTATCGATTGATAGCTAGTCAATACAGTTATATTATATTGTGGATGGTACCGAAGCTGACAGATTGTGCCTCCCGCCATGTTATCACGAGACAATGGCAAAGTGTTGGCCAATATTGCACTGTTCCGACCTCCAGTCGGGTGTAGTGGGGCTTGTCAGGCCCAAATAGTACTATTCAAGATTACCATGCTAGGCGTTATGCTATTAACGGTCCGAGGAGTATCGCGAGGACTTTTAGTTGTGATAGGGGCCCACACATATACATATAATGATAAAGCATGTCCATACATAAATGAAATGAGTTGTTTTCCAAAAATAGTTTATCATGCAATGTATTCTCCCCCAAAGGTAGAAAAAGTAAAAAGGGGTCGTGAACTCACCTGATAGAGCAGTTCCGGTTTACAGGGTGTTCGCGTCTGCGAAAGCTAGCTGTCCTGCTAGTAAGCACCTATGATCGTATAGGTGTAAGTATGTGTTTTGTGGTGTGTTGTAATCCATACAACTCCAAGTGTCGGTGTGCTCAACCGAGTATGTGTGTGTTGACTTGTGTTGGCTCGACGAATCGTTGGTGACACGATTGTTATGTTTATGTGCCTTGACGCACATAAGACACTAATATGCATCCTATGACTCTAGTCACATAAGTTTCCATTTTTAGAAAGTTTCCAATTTAGGAAAGTGTGGTTATGAAATCTGATTTCATAAAACTAATGACTTCCAATATGTTTATAAAACTTGTTTAAACTCTTAAAACATCTCATTTGCGCATAAATCGTCATTTATGCCGTTTTGCCCAAATAAAGTTTCCTTATTTGGAAAGTATCCGTTTAAAAACTCGTTTTCACAAATCAAGGTTTCCAATATGCTTAGAAATCATTTCTAAACATATTTCAATAATCAAAGTTCGTCAAATCTTTCAAAAACATCAAAAGCCCTCTTTTGATTTCTAAGAGTTTCCATTTATAGAAAGTTTCTATAAAATCAAGTTTTTGACAAAATCAAATATTCCAATGTGTTTCTAAACACTCCAATACACATTTAACAACATCTAGACATGTCTAACATGTCTAGATCGTCACAAATCCAAGACTTGCAACATAAAAGTTTCCTTTTATGGCAAGTGCACCAAATCATCATCAAATCAAACCTAACTTAATCAAAACTCAATTCCAACACCAGTAAACACTAAAATCAGTAATCTATAATATCTATTCAACAAATCACCAAAGATTTTGTGCATAATAATCTCATGGAGTTGCATGTGGGTTTTAACCCTTTGCATGTGCGATCTAACTATAGATAAACACAAGAAACTACCTTAGAAGCTTAAATCCGTGGTTGAACAGATTCTGGAATCCAAATGGTGGCTGATGATGAGCTCCTAGCTTGTAGATGGCTTCCAAGAACTCTCCTTGAGCTTCAATAGCTTCAAATCACTCCAAGGTTGCAAGGAAGAGCTTCAATAATGCTTCTAGGGGGTATGGATGGTGGTTCCAGTAAGCTTTGGTCGAGTATAAAGTGTAAGAGCTCGGAGAAATGAAAGAAAAACGAATGGGAATGAGTTGGAGTTGTTTATAAAGAAAATTCTGATCTGCATGGCCTTCGCGTACCGCGGAGGCCGATCAAAATTGTTTGCCGCGTACCGCGACAGGATTCGGGAGTCTCGATTCCCGGTTTTCTTTGCGTACCGCGAAGCCGTTCGCCGGGGGACTTGTCGCGTACCGCGACGGGTCCATATCCTTGTTTTTCGATTTCGTTGAAACGATTTCGCTCATACATGATTCCTAACGTTTATCTAAAGCATCTAATGCTCGTTTAAGCACGTAAATACAAATAGCACATAAGTTTGATTGATCACCAACATTCGTGAGTCTCGTGTGTGTGTTTCGATAATTCCTTGAATTATCTTCGATAGTTTGTGTTCGTGTTCTACGAAGTGTTTGCACGCTTGATTAATCCTAATCAGCGTGTGATGCACAATAATAGTCTAAGCTATTGTTTTGTGTTTGTGTTTAGCTCATCTAATTAAACATAATTAAATGAAATACAACAAGTATGAATGTGAAATACGTAGAGTTTAAGAGTTGCAATTTACTTGAAATTGCCGGGTGTCACACACACACACACACTCACACACACACACACATATATATATATTCTTTGACTTACTATAATTCCGAAAATTAAAATATTACCATAGTCTTCAGGTTTTAAATGATAATTGTGGATGCATGCGATCTGGAAGGATGATTACCTTTATCTTGGGGGTTCTGTCTAGGAAAGTGTTTCGCATGAATCCGAATCAAACTTTAGATCTGTTACGCTTTCCTTGGAACTCTCGGGGTGAGTAGTTACTAATAGGCTAAAGAATGCTTCCTACGATTGTTAGATAAAACTTGACACACTTAGGTTAGTCCATGTAATCAGTTATTAGTTACACTATATGTCTTTCATATAATCACCTCTTGAGACACTCTAATGAATATTGCATATTTAAACTTTCCATGTTCTTTTATATTCTATAGAATGAATCCACAACGTGATATCGTGGAAACCACTGAAATTGTTGCTCTGCTCACTAACCAACTAGCGACTGTAATCTAGAAGACGAACAGAAACTCTGGAGGTAGCAGTGGTAATTATCATTTATACTAGTACAAATATTTTGTAGCCTTGTAAACCTGAGAGTCTCAATGGCTCTGATCTTATTCAAGAAAGAACACAAAAGACCGAAAGCAAATAACTGGCCCTGATCTTATTCTTGAAACAATAGATAAGATAGCTCAAATACAAGAAAGACTGAAAGCAGCTAGGGATCGCAAAAGGAGTTATGCCAACAAAAGAAGGAAACCACTTGAATTTCTAGTAGGCGATAAGGTACTACTTATGGTTTTCCTATGGAAAGGAGTTGTTCATTTCTGTAAAAATTGGAAAACGAGCACCACTCTACGCTGGACCTTTCAAAATTCTTGAAAGAATTGGTCCTCTAGCCTACAAACTTCAATTACCCCTATAGCTCAAAAACATTCATGATGTTCGTAACACCCCGACCGATGGTGGAAACGTCGGGATGCCACGAGGGATGTGTAGATTGTTCATATCATAAGCTCGTGGGCATCTAAATAAATCATCACATATCAATTAAATCAACGAAATTAATTTCATCAAAATCATGTTCATCATGATTTAGTTACAGTAATTATACAAAAGATTTAGCTAAATTGACTAAACTCTAGTCTTCAGAAATCCTATTAATTTAGCTAAGTCCAAAACCCAAAGTGATGATGTCAAAAAGATGTAGAGCTATCGTGCTCTCCCTACTTCTCCTCGTTCCCTGAAAGATGTAGAAAATCAAGTGTCAACTACAAAGTAGTTGATGAGAAATCATAAGTTTTTATGTTTCAAAAATGTTTATAAAATGTTTATGAAAGTTTATAATTTTCCCGAGAAAATCCACATGTGCACCTGCGAGGTAATCCAACACTGCCACCACACAAACACAGGCACAAAAATCACAATATCCAAATAATCACAAACAATCAACCACATATATTCAACCAATCTCAATCTATCAAAAATAAATCAATGATCAATATTCACCATAATCATCTCAATATAAGTTACCGCGGAGGACCACAGTCAAGTCAATAAACGGCAGAATCATCGCGGAGGACCTCAGTCAACTAAACCAACGACATTCCTAAATAGTATAAGTGTCAATACATGCACTGCGGAGGACTGCAGTCAACTCAACCAACAGTGGAATCACCGCGGAGGACCTTAGTCAACTCAATCAACAGCAATTCAATCATCATGGAGGACCGAAGTCAACTCAACCAACAATGACCCACGGAATATGCAATCATCCATATCAATCCATTATCAATAATAATTCAATAATATGAATATCATATTGATAAAACAGGTGTCACCCATGTGTTATCAAAAAAAATATATTAAATCTGGTATACATGTTCCACCTCCGAGTTTAAAAGCAAAATGATTTAACAAAGGAGGTTATGAGAACTCACCTGAATTCCTTAGATTCAGTGTTTGTAGAATGCGCGCTCACGTATGTAAGATCAAAAGCAACTCAACAATATGTAATTATCGTGTATTTCATTTTCATAAGTATATTCGTTTCATTTAAATCAAGTGTCCATAAGTGTTTACTTTAAACTCCTAAGTATTTCATTAACTTAGTTTATTTAATCTAAGTTAAAATGTAATACCCAACATTTTATAAGTGTTCATTAAGATATAGTTTAGAATTGCTAATTTTTAACTATCTTGTAATGATAAACTTGTTATGATGTCTTATGTGCATCCTCATAGATATGTATACTCCTAGGTGATGACCTTTATTATATACACATCAATACATACATGCATGATCAATTAAGTCCACCACCATAATTTAAGTTATAAAAATCCAATTTACGTTTAAGGGAGTTATATTCAAGTTATTCTCAAAAAAAAATGTTCACACACATTATTTAAAATCGCATAATTCAACAACTTATGTTATTAAAGAAAGGTGGCAACATATCACTTCTCATGCATGCATGATCATGGATGAATCCATTATTCTATGTACTTGTGAAACCCTTATTTTGATTCTTAAACTAAATCCAATAACTCTAGATCTAGCAACATCATGATTCGATAACACTTAACTTAGGTAGACATGGGATCAGCGAACCTCCGGGTAGCCAACATGGGTTCCGCCCAACTAGGGTTCGTCCACTCAAGATTCGTGGTTCACTTGTTCGGCCCTAGGTCCAGGTTCGGTGGCTATGCACATGGTTCGGCTAATTCAGCAATGATCCAGGTTCGCACCATAAAGCCCCTAGGTTCGTGGTCCTAGGTTCGGCTCCTTCAAGGTTCGGCTAGATCAGGTCTTCTACAACAGGTTCGTTTCAAATGGGTTCCTTGGTTGCTGCTGGCTCGTTCAAGACTCCATGTGCGTGGCACAACATTAGGGTTCGGCCAAGCTAGAAGCTTCGGCTCGCCAAGGTTCGTGACCTATATGTCCGGCTGTTATGAGGTTCGTGGCTTCCAGGGTTCGACCCCTCATGTTCGACCACGTAGGGTTCGTGTCTTCCTGGTTCGGTGATGGCATGAGGTTCGTGGTCCAGGGTTCGCAGCGGTCTAGGATGTGCTGCATCTTGCAGGTTCGGTCGAGAGGACAGGGTTCAACCCTCTTAGGGTTCGGCCGATCTGCCCCTTTCACGAACCAACAGCCCATGGTTGTCCTTCATCACCATCATCCTTGGTCTGTTGCACGTCTAAACATGGTTTCTTCACGCTCATATGAGTTCGTTTTAGAGTGTTCAAGGTTTATAAATCAGTTAAAGGGTAGAAATGCCAAGCGGTTATGTTTGTGTGAAAAACAAAAAGTAAAACTCGAGATTTACCTTCTAAACTCGATCAAAAGTGAGATTTCTTCGTGGGTTCCCGTTCTCTTCGATCACACGAGCGTTTAGAGCCAAGAATCATCAAAAATGGTTGAGTAATGGTGAAGAAATCTTAGTGAGAAGTTTTTAGAGAGAGAGAGTGACGAATTCTTGTGTTTAGAGAGAGAGGGAGAGTGTGAGAAATGAAAGAAAAAGAGGAAGTCTTCTTCCTTAATAGCCCGCGTACTCCCCATGTGTTCGGTCTCGTTTATATTGCGATAAACTTATTTCATGATCAGTTTTGATCATAAAATATATTTAAAACACAAAACTTTTAAATAGTTATGTTTTGTTTCAATAAAATGATTTTAATTAAAGTTGTTTCGTAAAATGATTTCGTTTGCTTTCGTTAAATCCTTTATTTAGATAAACGATTCGTTCAAATACGTCTTAGGTTGTAATTCCTAATAAACGTTTTTAAATTCTTTTTCTTAATTTAATATCGTTAGATATTATTTCGTTATCTCATCGAAACGCGTCACTTACGTACGAATTCGTAAAGATCGTCACCTTTTCGAATCCAAAGCTCGTATCGTATTTCGATTCGATATACGATTATGGAATATCGTTTCAGTATATTATTCCTATTAATTTTATTCGAGTGAATCGTCACCCACGTGAATACATTATTATGTTAATATTTCTGAATTAATATTCGCGTTTAAGTTATGCTCGTAACATCACCAATGCATAATTATTTCCACTAACGCTTTCATTATTTTATTATCTTGAATATTATGATTTACCATTCCAAATCCCACTAAACCATACCACTGACACACCCATGATTGTCCAAAATAAGCTTACGCATAGGGCATATGGAGGAGTAGGTCGTAACCTATCCAGCCATCTTCCCACCACCATTTCGATAAACCATGACCATGTGTCCATGACTATGTTTAGTAACCAAACAATAATTAACTCATAACTCTTCATCATTCCAAACCAAAACCTTAGATTCTCCTCACCAAAGCCTCAACACTTATATAATCATGATAAACTGAAGATGGTTTATGTATAGGGCATACGTAGAGGTCAATCGCAACTGCCTCAGCAGCCATCCCACTACCTCTTCTATAGACCATGACTATCTCCTTACCTATCTTTTGTTATAGAATCCTATACCACTACCATTCCAAATCAACAACCCATAACATGTGAGTTCAACTGCAATAAACTCTCTGGTTCTGTTTAGTTGTGTTTCAACTGAACTTCACATGGTTTATGCTCAAAATCATGTGTTCTCAGTAATGTATACCAATAATAATAATATTCAGTAATCCATAGAAATTATCAATTATCATATCAGGTCTTATCAATACAATCAAGCATGTACAGACAAACCCAAAATACAGTGATGTTACAGTCTCCCCTAGTTAAGGGAATTTCGCCCCGAAATTCAACTTGGAGTGACCTTAGTAAATAAATGTGGGTACTTAAGCTTCATCTAATCTTCTCGTTCCCAGGTAAATTTTGGACCACCCTTCGTATCCCATCGTACTTTGACAATTGAAATTATACTGCGTTTGAGCTTTTTAACTTCACGGTCCATTATCTCGACTGGTTTTTCAACGAAGTGCATGGTATCATCGACGCGAATTTCATCGAGTGGTACCTGAAGATCCTGATCAACTAAGCATTTTCTTAAATTGGACACGTGAAACGTCGTGTGTACATTGCTAAGTTCATGAGGAAGTTCCAACTTGTAGGCAACCTTCCCAATCCGTTCAAGAATCTTAAAAGGGCCAACATATCGTGGAGCAAGCTTACCATTCTTCCCGAATCATACCACTCCTTTCCAAGGTGATGCCTTAAGTAGTACCATATCATCAACTTCAAACTCTAAAGGTTTCCGTCGCTTATCCGCGTAACTCTTCTGTCGACTGCGAGCAGCGAACATATTGTCGCGAATCAGGTGAATCTTGTATGTCATTTCTTGAATAATCTCAGGACCAGTGATCTGCTATTCACCGACCTCAGTCCAACAAATAGGTGACCGACATTTTCTAGCATAAAGAGCTTCAAACGGTCCCATACCAATGCTCGTGTGCTAACTGTTGTTATACGAGAACTCGACTAATGGTAGATGGCTATCCCAATTGCCACCAAAATCGATGACACAAGCTCTCAACATATCTTCAAGTGTCTGGATCGTCCGCACCGTCTGTCCATCCGTTTGAGGATGATAAACGGTGCTAAGATCCAATCTTGTTCCAAAACCTTCATGAAGCGATTCCCAAAATCGTGCCGTGAAACAAGCATCACGATCCGATATTATGCTTAAGGTAATTCCATGTCGACTAACTATCTCATCAACGTAGATACAAGCTAATTTCCGCACAGGGTACGTCTCGCGTATCGGTAAGAAATGAGCTGACTTGGTTAATCGATCTATTATCACCCAAATACTATCATTACCACTTGCGGTTCGTGGGAGTTTGGTAATAAAATCCATGGATATATTCTCCCACTTCCACATGGGTATTTCTGGTTGTACTAACAATCCTGAAGGTCGCTGGTGTTCGGCCTTGACTTTAGCACAGTTGAGGCATTTAGCCACATACTCAGCGATATCCTTCTTTATTCCAGGCCACTAGTATAAGTCTCTGAGGTCTTGATACATCTTGTCACCACCCGGATGGATTGAGTAACGAGACTTATGTGCTTCATCCATAATCATCATCCTAAGATCATTCATGTTCGGTATCCACAACCGATTCAAATAATACATCAAACCATCATCCTTAGTTTCCAATTGTAATTCGGCCCCGCAAGACATCTCATCTTTTAGGCTATCTTGAGCCAATGAGTGTTGTTGGGCTGCGAGAACATCTTTACGAAGATTAGTGTGGACTTGGACACTATGGATTTGAACATGTTAAGTTCAACAGTTCAACTCATCTCCGTGTTTAATGTTAAGTTCCTTCTGATTGAGAATATGCTGCAAAGTTTTATGATCAATAAAGACTACACACTTTGTGCCATAAATATAATGTCTCCATATATTCAAAGCAAACATGACTGCACCAAGTTCCAAGTCATATGTAGTGTAGTTCTTCTCGTGAATTTTCAACTGTCTTGATGCATACGGCACAACCTTTCCCCATTGCATGAGGACACAACCAAGACTTAGGTTGGATGCATCATAGAAAACCACAAAATCATCATTTCCATCAGGCAGTGTCAAGACAGGAGCATCACAAAGTTTTTGCTTCAAAGTCTGAAATGCCTCTTCTTATTTTGGTCCCCACTCATAAGGTCTATTCTTTAGAGTCAACGAATTAAGAGGGATAGCAACCCTGGAGAAATTTGAAATAAACCGCCGATAGTAATCGGCAAGTCCAAGGAATGATCGAATCTCCGTTGGTGTCTTCGGTGTACTCCAATTCTTCACCGCTTCAAACTTTACAAGATCCACATGAACACCCTTTTCATTGACTATGTGTCCCAAGAATTGAACTTCCTTAAGTCAGAATTCACACTTGAAGAATTTGGCATACAGTCGTTCTTCTCTTAAGATCTCCAAAACCAACTTAAGGTGTTGCTCGTGTTCTTCTTTGCTCTTGGAGTATATCAGAATATCATCAATGAATACAATCACAAATATATCAAGGTATGGCCTGCAAACACGGTTCATGAGATCCATGAAAACCACCGGTGCATTGGTAAGGCCGAAGGGCATTACCAGAAACTCATAATGGACATATCTTGTTCAGAAAGCCGTCTTGGGAATATCATCATCATGTACACGAAGCTGATGATACTTGTGAAACCCTTCTTTTAATTCTTAAAATAAATCTGATAACTCTAGATCTAGCAACATCATGATTCGATAACACTTAACTTTGGTGTACATGGGATCAACGAACCTCCGGGTAGTAAACATGGGTTCGGCCCAACTAGGGTTCGGCCCTAGGTCCAGGTTCGGTGGCTATGCACAGTGTTGGGCTGATTCAGCAATGATCCAGGTTCGCACCATACAGCCCCTAGGTTCGCGGTCCTAGGTTCCGCTCCTTCAAGGTTCGGCTAGATCAGGTATTCTGCAATAGGTTCGTTTCAAATGGGTTCGTTGGTTGCTGCTGGTTCGTTCAAGACTCCAGGTGCGTGGCACAACGTTAGGGTTCGGCCAAGCTAGAAGCTTCGGCTGGCCAAGGTTCGTAACCCATAGGTCCGACTGTTATGAGGTTTGTGGTTTCCAGGGTTCGCCCCCTCATGTTCAACGACCTAGGGTTCGTGTCTTCCTGGTTCGGTGATGGCATTAGGTTCGTGGTCCAGGGTTCGCAGCTGTATAGGATGTGCTACATCTTGCAGGTTCGGTCGAGAGGACAAGGGTCGACCCTCTCAGGGTTCGGCCGATCTGCCCCTTTCACGAACCAACAGCCCATGGCTGTCCTTCATCACCATCATCCTTCCTTGGTTTGTTGCAGGTCTAAACATGGTTTCTTCATGCTCATACGAGTTCATTTTAGAGTGTTCAAGGTGTATAAATAAGTTAAAGGGTAGAAATGCCAACCGGTTATGTTTGTTTGAAAAACAAAAACAAAAACTCGAGATTTACCTTCTAAACTCGATCAAAAGTGAGATTTCTTCGTGGGTTCCTGTTCTCCTCGATCACACGAGCGTTTAGAGCCAAGAGTCATCAAAAATGGTTGAGGAATGGTGATGAAATCTTAGTGAGATGTTTTTAGAGAGAGAGAGTGACGAATTCTTGTTATTAGAGAGAGAGGGAGAGTGTGAGAAATGAAAGAAAAAAAAGGAAGTCTTCTTCCATAATAGCCCACATACTCCCCGTGTGTTCGGTGTCGTTTATATCGCGATAAAGTTATTAAATGATCGGTTTTGATCGTAAAATATATTGAAAACACCTAACATTTAAATAGTTATGTTTTGTATTAATAAAAGGATTTTAATTAAAGTTGTTTTGTAAAATGATTTCGTTTGCTTTCGTGAAATCATTTATTTAGATAAAGGATTCGTTCAAATGCGTCTTAGGTTGTAATTCCTAATAAACGTTTTTAAATTCTTTTTCATAATTTAATATCGTTAGATATTATTTCGTTATCTTGTCGAAACGCGTCACTTACGTACGAATTCGTAAAGATCTTCACCTTTTGCGAATCCAACGCTCGTATCGTATTTCGATTAGATTTACGATTATGGAATATCGTTTCAGTATATTATTCCTAATAATTATATTCGTGTGTATCTTCACCCATGCGAATACATTATTAAGTTAATATTTCTGAATTAATATTCGCGTTTAAGTTATGCTCGTAACCTCACCAACGTGTAATCATTTCCAATAACGCTTTCATTATTTTATTATCTTGAATATTATGATTTCCCAATCCCAATACCACTAAACCATACCACTGACACATCCATGATAGACCGAAATAAGCTATGTAGGAGTAGGTCGCAACCTATCCAGCCACCGTCCCACCACCATTTCAATAAACCATGACCATGTGTCCTTGACTATGTTTAGTAACAAAACAATAATTAACTCATAACTCTTCGTCATTCCAAAACCAAAACCTTGGATTCTCCTCACCAAAACCTCAACACTGATATAATCATGATAAACCGAAGATGGTTTACGTATAGGGCATACGCAGAGGTCAGTCGCAACTGCCTCAGCCGCCATCCCACCACCTCTTCAATAGACCATGACTATCTCCTTGCATATCTTTGGTTATAGAATCTTGTACCTGTTGGTTCTATTTGCCCAAGAGACATAATAAATTGATGTGGCTAGTATGTTATGATCCAAGTCGGGTCATACCAAATAACAAACTAGACAAACACCTACTATATTTATTTAATTGATATGATCTGTTAATTAAATAACAACACTTAGAAAATTGTGTTTTCGAATTAGAAGCACTTGTGAAATTAATAGATTACTTGGGTAATTTATTTATGAGAGATAACTTTATTTTGTTATTTAATTGGTTAAATAACATTTATAAAGTTCAAAAAAAATGTAGCAAGTAACTAATTAAATGTCACTAGTTAAAATGGTTTTTACTATGACTAATTTAATTAAAAGTGGGAAGTATCTCATTGGTGAAGAGATGCATGAACCAAGAGTGGTCAATCCCACACATGCTTTACCACCTTTTGTTTAACCAATCATGAGATATGCATTTACACATTTTCTCATACAAATATCTCTCACACAATAAAAAATGAACTCTCTTATCCTCTCTCTCCTTGTAATTTTCGGCCAAGACCAAGAGCAAGAGAAAAAAGAGTTTTGTGGTTCTTCTATGTTGTTCAATCCTAGCGCACCTTGGTGTTTGTTGTAGGTTTTAGGGTATACAAGCTTGTGGTCTTCATCCTTTGGAGATTTCATTCAAGAATCATCATCTATTTCAAGAATCACACCCTCTAGAGGAGGAGGTAGTTTTCTTGTTTCTAACTATGTTTTTTTGTAAGCATGAACATCCTCATGTGGATCCTTTGATTCGGGTTAATCATAAAATGGTTTATGAACATTTTAAAACAAGTTTTAAAATACTAATATCCGCTGCGTTTTTACATTTTAAAATGGTTAAAATGGCTTTGATAAACTTGTTAAAACCCAACAATGGCATCAAGAGCCACTTATGTGGATGCATGCTTCAAAAATCCAAGAAAAAAGTGATTTTTGACACACTTGAGCATAGGGGCTGATGTGTTTTGATAAAATGGTTAAACCCTTGTCTTTCAAAGTTGAGTATATGCATGTGGAAACATTGAAAGATTAGTCATTTGGATGATAGTTAGTTTGGACAAAATCGGTTTTGTTGAATTTTTTTTTTTCTGTTTGGCCGTAAGTTTAAACAAAAAAATGGGGACCATTTTTTTGAATACTTGTATGATTGTATATTTGGTGTTCATAACCTACCATGACCTTGTGGATGTGTTTTGTTGATTTGGTTGTTTTTGGCATTTGACTATTTAAGGGATTGTAATAATTATTTTATTCATTTGGGCATGTAATTTATTTATTTCATTTGGTATGTAATAAATAGATTAGTTTTATTTTGGTTTCATTTACTAGATAAAAATGTATTAGGATATTTTTTGTAATTGTAAATAGAAGACACAAAATGGTGTTTTTGGTTTGGGCAAATTTGGGTCCAAAAGGACTTCATAGTCCATAATGGGATTGAAGCCCAAAACCACATAACACCTTGGAGGCCCAACTAGATTTTGGAGCTGAAAAATGAAGCCCAATTGAAGCCCAATGGAGAAATCACAACACAAATGGACACTTGAAGCATTTGGATGCAAGATCAAGTGGGAGTTCACGAACACAACACTTGTGTCATTTTCCACCCTTAGGAAAGACCTTTTGGCACACTTGTTTTGGCTAACAAGTGTGACAAGATTAGTTGCCTATGGTTATGCACTTAGTTTATGTTTATTTGGTGGTTGTTTTGTATTATATTTGGATATGCATGATTAACAAACAAATAAACGCGACAAACTAAAACCGGTTCATTAAAATGGGTTTTATTATAAAAGAACATAAGGGTACCACTCATTTGGATGCATACAAATGCAAAGTACACAAAGTTTTCTAAACAATAATTAAGAAAACTAAGAAAAATATTCCCTTTTAAAAAAAGTTTAACACCATCCTTTAACGCAACACGTGAATCACTTTGAAAATATTTGTGGGATAAAGGTCACCTAACCCCTTGGAGGAAACTTGTGTTTTAAGGTGGGAATACTATACTTGTGGGATAAAGGTCACCTAACCACTTGTGTAAGTAAACTCACACGAGTGTGTAAGTAGGACAACTTAATTTGCAAACCGTGTGGAATGGATCACCTAACACATGGGTTTCCAAATGATGTTGATGGGATAAACATGCCAACTAAATATATGATATTTAATCGATCCCATACACTAGAAGTTGCAAAGGTTGGAATTGTCAAACGGTTACTACCTTGTTAATTTAAAAATGGGATAAAGGTCACCTAACCATTATTTGAATGTAACGTTGGATTCTAGATTTATTTATTTATTAATTGTCATTAAGACACAAAGGGTATTAATATTAAAACGTAATAAAGAAAGTACTAAAATCAAACATTGTTAAATTCTTGTAGATAGCCGCAAACGATGCTAATAACGATAACCCAACCGGTAATAGCCAATCACTAAGAGCAATTCTCCAAAGAGAACGTCAAAATCACACAAACTTATGGATTGGTATCGAAACTTGAGATTTGTTCTCAAGGAAGAGAAACGATCCTACATTTTAGATGATCCCATCCCCGATGAACCCAACGAGGATGATGAGGATGCCTATCTCGAATGGGTTAAATATGTCGAGGATTCCGTACAAGTCTCTTGCCTAATGTTGGCAAGTATGACTACCGAACTCCAATAGGTTTCATCTTATGTACTTAAGATGAAAAGCCACATTGATCGCCTCGAAAGGCTAAATTGTCCCGTCTCGAAAGAGTTGGCAACGGATTTGCTCCTCAACTCTTTGTCAAAAAGGTTTGACAACTTTGTCATGAACTATAACATGAACGGATGGGACAAGAGCGTTGGTGAACTTCACTCAATGCTCAAAACTGCCAAGGCTGCAATGGGTAAAAAGGTTTTACCCGTTCTTATTATCAATGAAGGGGCTAACTAGAAAAGGCAGCATTCCGAACCTAAGGCAAATGTTGCCAAAGGTAAAGGTACTCAAAAGGAAAAGGGAAGGGTAAGGCTAAAGTGGAACCACCAAAACCCAAAGAAAAGAAGCAAAAGGTTGCTGCAAATGACCCATGCTTTAAGTGTGGTGAGATAGGACATTGGATGAGGAATTGTCCAGTCTATCTCAAAGAGTTGAAAGAAAAGAGGGATGTAGGGCAAACCTCAGGTACAACTTTCACGATTCATATTGATCTTAATGTTATTTCCTCTAACACATGGGTACTGGATACCGGCTGTGGAACTCATATTTGCAATTTGGTGCAGGGGTTCAAAAGAAGTAAGGACTTCAAGAAAGGAGATGTTAGCCTCTTCATGGGCAATGGAGCAACAGTTCAAGTTGAAGCCCAAGGAGACTATACATTAAATCTTCCAAGTGGTTTGGAAGTAATTTTGAGAAATGTTTTGTATGCTCCTAGTTTGACTAGAAACATTATTTCTGTTTCCATTTTAAGACAATATTGTTATGGTTTTAAATTTATTGAAAATGATATTCATGTTTATTTAAATGATGTGTTTTATTACAAAGCTATTCCTTTAAATGGTATTTATGTATTGATTCATGATAATGCATTGAATGATAGCTCATTGTACCAAGCAACCACCAAGAAACTCATAGTGGATATGAGTGAGACCTATTTATGGCATTGTCGACTTGGACATATAAACAAGAAACGTATAGAAACACTTCAAGTGAATGGTCTCTTGAAAATGAATCCAAATGATTCATTTGATATATGTGAATCTTGTTTACAAGGCAAAATGACCAAAGCCCCCTTTAACAGAATAAATGAAAGGGCCAAGGATTTATTAGGAATCATACATTCGGATGTATGCGGTCCTTTTAAACCAATAAGTAGGAATGGTGAAAGATACTTCATTACCTTTACCGATGACTATAGTCGTTATCGGTATGTACTTGTTAAGACACAAAGATGAAGCTTTTGAAACGTTCAAAATCTTTAAGAATGAAGTAGAAAATCAACTCAATAAGTCAATTAAAATTCTTCGAACTGATAGAGGAGGTGAATACCTAAGTGATGCCTTTCAAGAGCATCGTAGAAGTTGTGGGATTATCTCACAACTCTCTCCACCTGGAACACCACAACATAACGGTGTGTCTGAAAGGAGAAACCGAACCTTATTGGATATGGTTCTTTCTATGATGGCTAGAAGCATACTACCTTTATCATTTTGGGGTTTTGCTTTGCTCTCCGCAGTCCGTATTTTAAATATGGCACCAAGCAAGAAAGTTGAAAGGACACCTTATGAAATATGGCATGGAAAGGCTCCATCGCTATCATATTTAAGGGTCTGGGGTTGTGAGGTTTACGTTAAACAACATGTTCCAAACAAACTAGAAGCCCGATCCAATAAGTGTATCTTTGTTGGATATCCTAGAGATTCTATGAGATATTATTTCTATGATCCAACCGAGCAAAGAGTATTCATTGCTCCAAAAGGGGAGTTCATGGAAACTAAGTTTCTCTTGGAGGAAACTAGTTGCAGAACAGTGGAACTTGAGGAGGATCAAGAACCACAACCCGATACACGTTTGGTTGATACTAGCACTCAACAAAAGGTTGTTGAAAATGATCTAATGGTTGGTCAACGTACACAAAACGTTCGTACATCTGGTAGAATAAGCAATCCACCTGAAAGATATGGATTTTTCATGGTTGGTCTACTTACACAAAGTCCATTAGGATATTATTTGCCATAACTGCACATTATGATTATGAGGTATGGAAAATGGATGTGAAAACGGCTTTCCAAAATGGACATCTTGAGGAAGATGTCTATATGGCTCAACCTGATGGTTTTGTCGATCCTAAACATCCCAATAAGGTATGCAAGTTAAAGAAGTCAATCTATGGATTGAAACAAGCATCAAGGAGTTGGAATCAACGTTTTGATTGGAAATACAAAAGTATGGATTCATCAAGAACGATGATGAAGCATGTGTATATAAGAAAGCTAGTGGGAGCATGATTAACTTCCTAGTATTATATGTCGATGACATTTTAGTTTTTGGGAATGACATTCCAACCATGGAAGGTGTAAAAACCTGGCTTGGAAGTCGTTTTTCCATTAAGGATCTTGGAGAAGCCGCATATATTTTGGGAATAAATATTTATAAGGATAGATCTAGACGGTTGATAGGCTTAAACCAAAGTGCATACATTGACAAAATCTTGAAAAGGTTCAAGATGGAAAACTCTAAGAAAGGTTTGGTACCTATTCAAAGAGGGGCAATATTGAGTGCTTCTCAATGTCCAAGCTCAAAGGATGAGCAAGAGAAAATGAAAGGAATCCCATATGCTTCGGCTATAGGATCCATCATGTATGCAATGATATGCACTAGGCCGGACATGTCATGCGCTTTGAGCATGACAAGTAGATACCAGCAAAATCCTAGTGAAAATCATTGGGTGGCTGTCAAAAGCATACTAAAGTACCAGAGAAGAAATATAGATATGTTTCTTATCTATGGATCTGGTGAGGAGGAACTCGTGGTAAAGGGTCACACGGATGCGAGTTTTCAAACCGATCGAGATGATTCTCGATCGCAATAGGGTTATGTCTTCATTCTAAATGGAGGAGTTGTTTCTTGGAAAGCTCAAAACAAGACGTGGTTGCATTGTCCACTACAGAATCGGAATACATCGCTGTTTCAATAGCAGCACAGGAAGCTTCTTGGTTGAAGAAGTTCACATCCAATTTTGGGGTTGTTCCTTCCATTCAGGATCCCTTAGAGATCTTTTGTGATAACGAGGGTGTGATTGCTCAAATCAAGGAACCTCGTAGCCATCAAAAGAAGAGGCACATTGAACGTAGATTCAACTACATAAGGGATGAAGTTGAAAAAGGAAAGATATGTATTCGCAAAGTTCACACCGATCAAAACATTGCGGATCCACTCACGAAGCTCCTTGAAAGGCCAAAGCATGAGGGTCATACTTGTGGCATGGGACTTCGATATTCTAGTGATTGGATTTGATCATATGTTGTACTTAAACGTTGGAGACTTTTGATTATTTGAATGAATTATTTGGTTATAATGTTTCATATAATATTCCAATTTTGCATGTTTAATCCGTGAATAAGTTAATTATTCTAAATGTCTGTAGTCATTCATACTTGTGGGAACAAGCATGAGGGTAAGACTATTATGAACCTGGATTGGTGGATATCCGTAAGGTATGAATATAAAGCAAGGGTTGCTACCAATGTTCATAGATATTTTCGAGGTACAAATATTGGACTGACCCGCTCTCAAACATTACTGCATGGAATCTTAATGATTTGAGCATAAGTAATTTTGAGTAAAGGTGAATATCGTTTGTATCCTTGGACCTGAGATACATATTGGGTCTTGATATTCATCAAGTATTATACCTTGACTTAGTTCTTCGCTGCTCTGAAACATGGCAGTACATAAGGCTAAGCTCAGGTGTGGTACAAGGTGATAGTGATAGACGTATGTAGTCAAGATGGAATTTGTCCCTCTTATTCGTTGAGAGTAAGATGTCCAAGGCCTGTTAAAGTCAAATCATAGGAGAATGATCACTATATGTCTCTAGATTTTGACATGACATCTGTGACAAAAGGATAAATGCTTGATTCATCTAAAACATTACAAGTAAGGGACTTGAAGAAGATGATGTTATTGAATGGCACTTAGTCATACGTATTAGGGGTAGTAAACCTTTGCTAGGCGGTATCTACTGCTTGCATCAATTTTCTATGTATCATGTGCAAGTGAGAGATTGTTGGTTCTATCTGCCCAAGAGACATAATAAATTGATGTGGCTAGTATGCTATGATCCAAGTCGGGTCATACCCAATAACAAACTAGACAGACACCTACTATATTTATTTAATTGATATGATCAGTTAATTAAATAACAACACTTAGAAAATTGTGTTTTCTAAATAGAAGCACTTGTGAAATTAATAGATTACTTGGGTAATTTATTTATGAGAGATAACTTTATTTTGTTATTTAATTGGTTAAATAACATTTATAATGTTGAAATAAAATGTAGCAAGTAACTAATTAAATGTCACTAGTTAAAATGGTTTTTAATATGACTAATTTAATTAAAAATGGGAAGTATCTCATTGGTGAACAGATGCATGACCCAAGAGTGGTCAATCCCACACATGCTTTACTAACTTTTGTTTAACCAATCATGAGACATGCATTTACACATTTTCTCATACAAGTATCTCTCACACAATAAAAAATGAACTCTTTTATCCTCTCTCCTCGTAATTTTCGGCCAAGACCAAGAGCAAGAGAAAAAAGAGTTTTGTGGTTCTTCTATGTTGTTCAATCCTAGCACACCTTGGCGTTTGTTGTAGGTTTGTGGGTATACAAGCTTGTGGTCTTCGTCCTTTGGAGATTTCATTCAAGAATCATCATCTATTTCAAGAATCACACCCTCTAGAGGAGGAGGTAGTTTTCTTGTTTCTAACTGTAACATCACTGTACTTCCGGGTGTCCGTACATCCGTACATCCGTACGATTGTACTGTTACAACCTGAGATTTTATTAATAGTAATGAAAATGAATTATTGGATGCATTATTTGATGATTATCACTGTTATGGGTATACATGTTTAGAACATATCATGTGCGTAAACCATGGGAAGTTTAGTTGAACTCAACTAAACAGATCAGAGAGTTTATCGCAGTATATTGTTTATGATTATGGATTTGTTTTGGAAATGGAAAGGGGATTTAAGTTGGTTGTTGTTTGGTTACTAAACACAGTCAAGGACGCATGGTCATGGTTTATCGAAATAGCGGTGGGACGGTGGTTAGGGCAGTTGCGACTGACCCTTACATATGCCCTATACATATGCATATTTCGGTCTATCATGGATGTGTCAGTGACTTGGGTTTAGCGGGTTTTGGATAGGGAATTATAATGTTAAGGTTAATAAAATAATGGGAGTTGTAATAAAAACAATTACGCGATGGTGAGGTTACGAGCACAATTTAAAGGCGAATATTAATTCAGGAATATTAACTTAATAATGTATTCGCGTGGGTGACTATTCACACGAATATAATTATTAAGAATAATATTCTGAAACGATATTCCATAAATCGTAAATCGAATCGAAATACGATACAAGCGTTGGATTCGCAAAGGTGACGATCTTTACGAATACGTACTCGAGCAACATGTCTCGACGAGATAACAAAATAATAATTTACGATAATAAAATATGAGCAATGAATTTAAAAATATTTATTAGGAATCAGGACCTTAAACGAAAACGCGAAAATTAATTTATTTAAATAATTAATTTAATGAAATTAAACGGAGACTTGTATTTAAACGATTTTACTTAAAAACCATTTTAAAACGAAACATGATCATTTAAATGTTTTAAATATGTCAAACGAGAAAACCGAGCATTTTATAATTTTAACGCGATATAAACGGGATCGAGCACGCGGGGAGATCCGGAGCTATAAAAGCCCATATTTCTTTCTTTTTCCTCATTCTTGAAAGGGTTACTCTCTCTCTACAACACAAATTCGCCACTTTCTCTCTCTAGAAACTTCTCTCTACGATATCTCTCTCGTCTCTCAACGGAATTGAAAGATCTTGGCGCCCACGTGTTCGTGTGATCGAGGGGAACAAGAGGATACGAAGAAACCTTACATTTGATCAACGAATAGAGGTAAATCTAAGTTTTCTTTTCGGTTTTTGGTTAAAAACGTAATGAACTTGTGGCTACCAACTTAAATCGAATTAGAGTTTTTGATTTGCTTAGATCATGTTGTTAATAAACTATGGAAGCCATAAGTGAACTGTAAACCCTAGGGAATCGAAGATGAAGATGATCAGGAACTGGTTCGGTGGGAAAAGGGACGACCGAACCTGTTAGGGGACGGGCCGAACCTTCTCTGGTTCAAGCTGCAAGAAGCAGCGAACCCTTGAGGGTAGCCGAACCCTACTGCCAACGAAACCCTAGTCATGAATCTATTGCATCATTCACGAACCCCGGACGAGCCTTATGACATGCGAACCTGATGGTTCGTGAGTCTGCATGGTTCGGGAGATCGTGGGTTCGGCAAGGGCTCGCCGTGACTCAAGAAGGTTCGGCCGAGAAACCCTAATGGTTCGGCTAAGAGCTGAAGAAGGTTCGGCCCCTTAACCAGCCGCGAACCTGTACGAACATCATCACCATCATCGAACCACCAACTCCAAGCCACGATCTAAGTCATTCTACTCTCGATGAAGGTTGCTACATGTGCGAAACTCGAAGGGTAATGCAAATAAACCGGTTATGTGTGTATTTTACGAAATCACAAACGAAAACCCTAATCTCGTGATCTTTCAAGCCTTATTACCTCGCGATTTGCTGGATGGATCTACGAGAATCTTGTACTTCCGTGTAGAGGATGTCGAGGGCTTCGCGTGGACACCGAGAACACCCAAATCCGTTGAGTAACGAGTGAGATACGATCGTTTAAAGCTTGGTTTTTAGAGAGAGAAAGGGTTGGCCGAATTTCTAGTGAGAGAAAGTGGTGTAGGTGAAATAAATGAGGGTTTAAGCCTTGTTCAAGGCTTTTATAGTCCGGGTGGTGTTCGGGTTCGTTTCGGTCGCTTGGTTCGCGTTTCCGGAACGTAACGCGTATTTTACGCGGTTTTAAAATAAAAGAGTTGTTAAACTCATTAAAATGATGAGTTTCAAAATTGTACAAATATAAAATAATTAATATAATTATTTTTACTCTTCGTGTGTTGTCGGATCGTTAAACACATTCAATTACGTGTATACCCGCAATCGCGTACGTTTTCCGATCGTATTAATTATTTAAAGTCGTTTAATCGTAATTATAAGTTCAACATTCGTATTATTATGGATCGTCACCCATAACTATACTCAGTCTCGCTTACAGATTACGATCTTTGTTGAATTAATTAAATGTCATAGTATTCGTCTCGACACTACGCACTAACACTAACCTGTTACACCGAACGCAGTATATATATAGGGCTCACTCTCGCTGCCCACCACTGTTTCGATATAACAAGTTACTGTTCTTGCTTAGTGAAATCGACTGTAAATAAATAATACATACTTGTTTTCTGATTACTAAGATCCTGTAACACACAAGCACACATTTTGAACATACGAATCAATTGATGAACTGAACCATGAATAGACACTGTTCTAACACTGTTTACAACTACAAGACTATATGCACAAATGTTACAGTCTCCCCTAGTTAAGGGAATTTCGTCCCGAAATTAACTAGCCGAAGATACTGTAAAAAGATGAGGGTACTTAAGCTTCATCTGGTCTTCACGTTCCCAGGTGAACTCAGCACCGCGTTTGCCCTCCCATCGCACTTTCACGATCGGGATACGGCTGCGTTTAAGTTTCTTGACCCCATGATCCATGATCTCAACTGGACGTTCTATGAATTGCATGTTATTCTGAATCTGAATGTCTTCCAGTGGAATCTGAACATCATGATCTGCCAAGCATTTCTTAAGATTCGATACATGAAAAGTATCGTGAACATTGCTTAGCTCCACTGGAAGTTTGAGTTTGTAGGCTACGGGACCAATCCGTTCCAGGATCTCAAAAGGTCCAACGTACCTTGGTGCAAGTTTCCCTTTCTTCCCGAATCGGACAACGCCTTTCCAGGGAGAAACTTTGAGTAAGACTCGGTCACCGACTTGAAACTCAAGCGGTTTCCGACGTCGATCAGCATAACTCTTCTGCCGATCTCGTGCGGCCTTAAGCCTTGACTGAATGATTGTGATCTTGTCTGATGTTTCCTGAATGAGTTCTGGTCCTACGACCTGTGAGTCACCAATCTCGGTCCAACAGACCGGTGATCGGCACTTTCTACCATATAGAGCCTCGAATGGTGCACATTGAATGCTCGTATGGTAGGTATTGTTATATGAAAACTCAATGAGTGGAAGATGAGTGTCCCAAATTCCACCGAAGTCAATGACACAAGAACGAAGCATGTCCTCAAGTGTTTGGATAGTCCTTTCGCTTTGGCCGTCGGTTTGGGGATGATATGCCGTGCTAAGATTAACACGCGTTCCCAAAGCCTTTTGCAATGATTGCCAAAAGCGAGAAGTGAAACGACTATCACGATCAGATATGATTGATGTTGGTGTACCATGACGTGCGATGATCTCGTTGATGTACAATGTGGATAACTTCTCCATCTTGTAATCCTCTCGGATCGGGAGAAAATGAGCAGATTTGGTGAGTCGATCAACGATCACCCAAATCGAATCGAAACCTCGCGGAGTTCTCGGCAACTTAGTTATGAAATCCATGGAAATTTGCTCCCATTTCCATTGAGGAATTTCAGGTTGCTGTAGAAGTCCCGAAGGTTTTTGATGTTCTGCTTTGACCTTTGAACATGTAAGACATTTTCCCACATACAATGCTATGTCTTTCTTCATTCCTGGCCACCAGTAAGATGTCCTCAAGTCCTGATACATCTTGTCGGCTCCAGGATGAACTGAGTATCGCGACTTATGAGCCTCATCACAGATGAGTGTGCGCAATTCTTCAGACTTTGGAATCCAAATGCGGCCGTTGAGATATAACACCCCATCAGCTCGAGGTTCTAGTTTCTTCTCAATACCACAATCCAAGTCTGTCTTGAGTTGATTGTTTGTTACTACTTGTTGTTGTGCAATACGAATCAAGTCTTTCAAGTTTGGCTGTGTGTTGATCTCCATGGCTCTTACACGAATTGGTTTGACTGGTTCCTTGCGACTAAGAGCATCCGCCACCACATTGGCTTTACCCGGATGGTAACGAATCTCGCAGTCGTAATCAGTTAGAAGCTCAACCCAACGTCGTTGTCTCATGTTGAGTTCTTTCTGATTGAGAATGTGTTGCAGGCTCTTGTGGTCTGTATAGATAACACATTTAGTACCATACAGGTAGTGTCTCCAAATCTTCAATGCAAAGACCACAGCCCCTAACTCAAGGTCATGAGTAGTGTAATTCTTCTCGTGAACCTTAAGTTGTCTTGAAGCATAAGCAATGACCTTGTCCCGTTGCATAAGTACACAACCGAGACCAAGGTTTGAAGCATCACAGTAGACAATGAAATCATCACTGCCTTCTGGAAGACTAAGGATAGGGGAATTGCATAACTTCTGTTTAAGAAGTTGGAATGCATCTTCTTGTTTCTGTCCCCATATAAAGACTTGACTTTTCTGAGTCAAAGTGGTAAGTGGCAAAGCAATCTTAGAGAAATTCGCAATGAATCTCCTGTAATAGCCCGCCAGGCCCAGAAATGAACGAATCTCTGTTGGAGTAGATGGAGTAGTCCAGTTCTTAATCGCCTCAATCTTTGCTGGATCTACATGTATTCCATCCCTGTTTATGACATGTCCTAAGAACTGAACCTCCTTTAGCCAAAATTCACACTTTGAAAATTTAGCATAAAGATGTTCCTCTCTTAGTAGTTCTAAGACTTTCCTCAAATGATCCCCATGTTCTTGTTCTGACTTGGAATAAATCAGGATATCGTCAATAAAGACAATAACAAACTGATCTAAATATGGCCTGCAGACTCGATTCATCAAGTCCATGAACACTGCAGGTGCATTGGTCAGCCCAAATGGCATAACCACGAACTCATAGTGTCCATATCGAGTTCTAAACGCAGTCTTTGGTATATCCCCATCATTTACTCGTAACTGATGATACCCGGATCGTAAATCAATCTTAGAAAAGCAAGTTGCTCCCTGTAATTGATCAAATAGATCATCGATCCTAGGTAGAGGATATCTGTTCTTGATTGTTAACTTGTTCAGCTCACGATAATCTATGCACATGCGAAATGAACCGTCTTTCTTCTTGACAAATAGAACCGGAGCTCCCCATGGAGAGAAACTCGGTCTTATGAAACCTTTGTCTAGAAGTTCTTGAAGCTGACTAGACAGTTCTTGCATCTCAGACGGTGCTAATCGATACGGTGATTTCGCCACTGGGTTTGCTCCGGGGACGAGATCAATTCTAAACTCCACTTGTCGGACTGGTGGTAGTCCAGGCAAGTCTTCTGGAAATACGTCTGGATAATCTCTGATGACCGGTACATCTCCAACTGCTTTCTTGTCAGGCTTCTTTTCCACCACGTGAGCTAAGAATGCATAATATTTCTTCTTCAGATACTTCCTCGCCTTGATGCACGATACAATCTTCAAACCGCGGCAGGGTTTCTCTCCGTAGACTATCATCGTTTCGCCGGATGGTAGGGGATTTCGAATGAGTTTTTCCGAACACACTATTTCAGCATTGTTTTTGGATAACCAATCCATTCCTACTACAACTTCGAAGCTTCCGAGAGTCATAGGAATGAGATCGATGGAAAAGAGATGGTCATTTAATCTTAGCTCACAAGCATGAATTATGGAATCTACAACTATGGTCTTACCATTCGCTACTTCTACAGTATAGGGAGCAGTAAGTGTGGATAGTTGCATATTAAGCAAAGAAGCAGTATGAGTAGAGATAAAACTTTTATCGGCACCAGTATCAAATATGATAGGAACATAATGATCATTGATAAGAAATGTACCCGTGATGACTGCCGGCTCTTCACGTGCTTCAGCAGTTCCAATAACAAAAGCACGAGCAGCAGCAGTATTGTTGTTGAGTTTTGGACACTGATTTCTGAAGTGTCCCTCTGCTCCACAATTATAACAGGCCCTTCCACCTGTAGCAACAGTGGTAGTGGTAGCAGTTGTTGCAGCAGCAAGATGAGTAGATCTACAAGTAGCTGCAAAGTGTCCCATACGCCCACACTTGAGACACTTTCTGCATGCAATAGTGGGTAGATGATGGTATTGGCATTTGGTGCAGAGTGGCAATGGACCAGTATAAGGCTTTCTGACTGTGGAAGATTGTGGCATAGCAGTAATGGGTGTGGCATGAGTGGGAGTAACTGCAGTCAGGGCTGCAAAGTTCTTGATTGTCTTTTGCTTCTTCCTCTTTTGATGATGCTGTTCAGGCTTTTTGCCTTCATCAGTCTGTGCTCTTTTGAATCCCTTTCGGGTGAGCACCGCAGATTTCACATATTCTTCAGTGAGTGAAGCACCAAGTTGAATTGCTGCTTCCAAAGTAGTGGGGTTGTTCCCCATGACAGTTCCTCTGACCACCAAAGGCAAACATTCAATGTATTTCTCTATCCTGCGAGATAGAGGAGTAACCAAGTGTGGTACCAAAATGCACAACTCATGGAAACGAGTTGTATACTTGGCACTTTCACCACTGTCTTGCACCAAGTTCCACATCTCCACCTCCAGTTTCTTTAGTTCATGACGTGGACAAAACTTTTCCACCAGCAAGTTCTTGAAACCTTCCCATGGTAAAGCTAGAGCGACTTCGCGTCCTCTGGTGTTCTTCTCAGAGTTCCACCAGGTGAGTGCTCCCTTATGAAAAGCACTTGAGGCCATCTTGACCTTCAGATTCTCAGGACATCCAGTGAAGTCGAGAATGTCTTCGATGCTTTCCAGCCATTGCAGTAGGCCGATAGCTCCTTCAGTACCAGAGTACTTGGGAGGCTTTGCATCATTGAACTGCTTGAATGTGAAGTTAGCAGTTCCAATGTGATTAGTGTTGGAATTGTTCGCTGAGTCACTGGTACTCCCCCGCAGATTTTGGGTGATATCAGTGACCATGCCCGGGATCACATCCCGCATATGAACAGCGATAGCTCGAGCAATCTTGTTGATCTCATCGTCGTTGCCACTTGTTGAACCCCCTCCGTTAGGATCACGTCGGGGAGGCATTCTACGAATAGAAGCCACAAGTGGGTCAGTAATGAGGGAGGATACAATTGAATTTTCATGATAAGGTCAGTAATATATCCATACTACTAGTATTATCATTCAATTGTAATATGACCCAGTACACGTATAAGTTATCAACTTATTTGCATACTTATCATGTGAATATGTACGATGTCTCATGATCTCACCACCAAATCTACACACTGACACTTTCCCGATATACCGAAAACAGCTTATATATAGGGCTCACTCTCGCTGCCCACCACCGTTTCGATATACCACGATCATGCCCTTGTTAGCATTTGGCATCACGTTTGTACTGATTTCCAAGTGTGTTCCATTGATTAAGAATCTCATGATCTTTGATCAACTTGAACTATGATTGATTCCATGATTGAACTATGATTATGTTATGCGTGCACCTACTAACAGTTGTTAACATGTAGAACTAAATCATATGTAGGATCAGATGTTCTCAATTGATAAATCAGTAGAGTATAGCAGCGGAATTCAACACAGAATTAGCATAAGTAAAGTAAGAACAAATTCAATCAAACAGTAACGCAAGTTTGTTATAGAGAGAGAAAGTTTTTTGTAAAAAGGAATATCTCATTCAGATCATTAACTTCGTTACATTACAATCGTGTCAACTGCCTATATATAGAAGGCAGTGACGTCTGATGATGTCACATGATATTGACATCTAATAGACAAAACAAAACAACTGAAAATAACTAAACTACTGAGGATGTCTTCAACATCTTAAGACAAACTCTACAACTACTGAAGAACAAAACTACTGAAGTACAAAATACTAAAACATCTGATGAGTAAACTACTCATCAGACTTTTACAAACAATAAATGAAAACTACTGAAGACTAACTATACACTACAACACCTGATGACTTACACTTCAGCTGTTGTACATGTCTTCAGATCTTGTGACTTCTGCACATTTGAATATCAGCCTTTGTGTTCTTCTTCAGTTGTTGTAATGCAGTGAGACTTAGAGATTTTTCTGATCAGGCTCATTGGTTCTTTTAGTCCAACAAACTCCCCCTGAACCAATGCAGCCAAAAACCTCTAACTTATTTAAGGTCTCACTTATTTATTCCCAGGCAGAAAGATATGTCTTTTTCTTTTGAGATCAGTATCAAAATGACCAATTAAAGTATAAGCCTGATAACCAACAGCTTCCAAAAACTCTAACTGTCAAAATATGAGAGGGAACTCCATTGGGGAAATGGACTATGAGCATTAACCCCTTCTCATTGAAGCTATTGATTGTATACTAACCTGAAAGACTCCCGGACATAAGCTTCAAGTAGTAACATCTTCTCTTCTGGAGTCAATCTTTCAGGATCACCTTCGAAGAAGGACTCAGGCCCATAAAATTCAGACAAGTATCTGGCCGTAGTCCCATCCTTCAGTTCTACTCTTGTAATTTCCCTGTACACAAACTCATCAGGGTGCTTACCCTCTAAAAACAAAAATAGTTCTTCTTGCTGAACATGTTCCAGCCTCCTATACACCAGTCCCTTCTTTATCATTTTGTTCTCTAAGAAGTTAGGAGCTTTTGCACCCGAGTTGTAGACACTCTTGAAGTCATTAATGATTTCCCAAGGATCAAGCACTGACCCAAGCATGATTTCAGCACTCAACACCCTTTTGATCCTATTTGCATAAGTTGCTGGGGGCTGTCTCTTGTGAATCCTATGAAGAACCCTTGGGTCAGGCCACATCTTAATCAATTCTTTTGTATATTTGAATGTCCATTTCAGAGCATACAATCTTTGAGCTTCCTTTTTCATTGCAGTGATAGTTGAAGTCTGAGGATAATCTTTATCCACCAACTTGAGGAATTGCTCATCATGTTTCCTTTGGCTCTCTTCTTCTTCCAGTTTTACTTTGACTGCCAACATCCTAGCCTCTGGTGTAATAATTGGCTGTTGACCGAAAACTAATGGCTTTTCAGGAATGTACTTGGCAGGAAGAGTAATTTTCTTCTTTGAAACTGTCAGATCTACCCCAGTTGTTGAAGGTGCAGGCTTTTGAGCTTTTGGCTTGATGACTGTGGAGATAGGCAACCTGTCTTCTTCATCAGAACTCTCTTCTTCTTGAATTCTGAGTTGCCTTCTCTTCTTTGGAGGAGCCTTTACCTCAACAACCTGAGTCTGAACCTGAGTCTGAACCTCTGGAATTTTAACCCCTTCTAGTTCAGTGTCTTGTGCATCAGAAGTTGTGGCTTGTATTTGAACTTCAGAGATTGTAGCCTGTGTTTGAACTTCAGAAGTTGTAGCCAATTCTTGTACATCAGAGGTTTTGACTTGTTTTTGTACATCAGATGTTGTGGCTTCCAATTGTTCAGCATTAACTTCAATTTCTTTATCAACCATTTCCTGCTCAACTTCCACATCATCTCTGTTGATAATTTCAAAAGGTTTGTTCTTCTTCTGTCTCTTATAAGTTACCTGAATGACAGGAGACCTTTCAACTGCAACCTCTTCAGACCTTGGCCTTTTGGAAGCTGAAGATGTGACTGATTCAGTTCCTAACTCCCCCTTTTTGGCTGCAGGGGAAGAAGGAGTATGGAAAGTTGAAAGTTTAGCAGTCACAGCCTCATCAACCATTTGTTGAATTTGAGTTTGGGAAGGTAACCTCTCATCAAGGGCTTGAACAATAATGGATTTCAATAATGGAGTGATGAGAGGTAGGATTTGTAGAAAGGCAGCAGCTAATGCCTCTGGGGGGCTTGAACCCAAAGGATTAGTGCCAAAAACAGTGGCTGGTGGCTTTTCAAATTGTGAAGGAGTGGGGGAAGTGTTTGGGTGACCTTCAGAATGAGAAGTTGCCATCTGTGGGGTAAGTGGGGAAGATGGTCTTTTGTCCTTGGACATTTTGGTGAGTAGCTCATTGAGTCTACATACCTCAGCCTCAAGGAGTTGGTTTTGCTTAACAAGCTCAGCAACTGATCTTTGGTCATCAGTAGCATTAGCTACATCATCTGACCTCCTGAGAATCTCAGGATTTACCTGAGTTGAGTGTGGCTCAACAGATTCAGGTGCCCCTTTGTCTTGGTACTGGGGACTTCCAACCTCAGGGGTAACCCCTTCATCAGTTGTTGCCTCTGACAAGGTCTTAGCAATGGTACCACTAGCAATCACTCCAAATGATGGAGGTGATGAAGTAGCAGCCTTGTCAGATATCAGAATCTCTCTTTCCACACTAGGAGATCTGAAGTTGTAGTCATGATCCTGTGGGTTATCAGAGACACTTTGGTCCTCCCCCTCAATGTTGGAGCTTATCCCAGTAGTGATAGGTGTCTGGGAGGGGATAGGAGTGTTCAGCTGATTCAGGATTTGATCAATAACAAATGTTGGGCTATTGGTGGTGGTTTCTATAGAAAGTGGGTTTGAAGGAGAATGCACCCGGGGAGATTGTTGCTTTTCAATAGAAACCATTTCAACTGAAATAGGTTCTAGTGATGTGGTGTCCCCTACAAAGGTTGCACCAGGTTCCTGTTGAGAGGAAACCTGGGCGGTTTGAGCCGGTGGAGTCGGATGAACCACTGGTTGACTACTACCAGTGGTCAGTTCATGCCTTGGTGAGGCATGGGCAGACTCAGGGGACTCATTTCCCTGAGCAGCCTTTTTGGGCTTAGTGGATTTTGGTTTAGTGGGGACTTTGGATTTGGATTTTGAGGATGAGGCTGTGGGTTCCCTTTGCTTGGGTTTGAGCTTCCGGGCAGCCTCTTTTAAAGTGAGGTTGGAGTTGTGTCGGGAATATACTTCCAGCAAAACTGCTGGAGCAGGGATCCCCTGACCAACAAGGCCTGTTTGTGGCAGCTGTTTCTCTATGATGGCCATAATAAAACGAGGATAGAGTAACCATCTAGATGAAACAGGCTTACCAGCATGTTCAGTTAATTCAGAAAAAAGTATTTGAGAAAAATTTAGTTTTTGAGATTCGAGAATAGAGTACAATACCTGTTGCCAACGAGATGACATTTGATCCCATGAAGAAGACTTCGGAGCCAGGCATATGTTGATCATATGGAATATCAGACGCTCTGGATCATTAAAGTGCTTCTTGAAAAGTGTTGAGTCACTCAAGTCGCCCTGGTATTCATGACTTGTAAAACAGAGGTCAGTGGCGCTTTTAGGGAACTGAGTAACTAGGTTGGCATCGTCAAGTTGAAGAACATCCCTGAGCTCAGCGGGACTGATATGCGCGTTGTGACCATTGACTGTTGATCGAAGAGAGATGACTCCAGTTCCAACATTTATCAGTTCAACATTCATCCAAAACTGATGAATGGATTCAACATACAGAGTTGGATTGATGAGAAAAGCAGTTTTGAATTGAGAGGAGTTCATCAAATCCACTGCGTCATCAAACTTGGACCAGAATGAAGATTTGGTCAAGTAGGCAATCGAATTGTGACGCGGTTTCAAAGTAAGAGCAGCCATGGAAGCAGAGATGAAAGAGGGAAAATAGGTTTTGAAAAAGATGAAAAGTTCTGAGAAAGTGATAATGAAACAACTGAAGAAGGTTGAGTTAAATAGAGAAAACAACTGAGGTGTAAACAACTGAAGAGTAAAATTACTCATCAGGTGTTGTCGACAATGTTGTTCATCAGTTGTTTTCATCAGTTGTTCATCAGATTTTTGGAAATTTTGTTCATCAGAACTTGTGAACAATGTGTTCATCAGAACTTATAAACAATTTGTTCATCAGAACTTTGTGGAAATTTTGTTCATCAGAACTTGTGAACAATGTGTTCATCAGAACTTGTACACAATTTGCTCATCAGAACTTTGTGAGTAATGTTTGACCTTCAGTACTTAGTGAATCAATACTCATCAGCACTTGTAGCTTAGAGTATTAGAAAAGGTCATAACTGTTCTTGAATCAGTACTTTTGATATGTATCAGTATGTACTGAAAATATCAAAATGTGCCAAGATAAAAGAATATTTATGGATACAAGAGAAGTGAAAATATTTTTGGAATTTTGTTTTTTTTTTTTTTTTTAAAAGATAGTAAACATTTTATTCATTGAAACACTAAACTATTCAAGTTGCAACATACCAAGCCTGAGAACTAAATTTTGAAAAGTGGATGTGTCTAAAGGCTTAGTAAAAATGTCAGCAAGCTCATCAGCACTAGGAACAAATTTGGGATCAATCAGACCTTTTTCAAAACAATCTCTTATAAAGTGATGTCTGATCTCAATGTGTTTAGTCCTAGAGTGCTGAACTGGATTCTTGACAATACAAAGAGCTGAAGCACTATCCATTAACAATGGTGTCTTCAGTTCTTTGATGCCATAGTCCAGGAGTTGAGACTGAAGCCAGAGAATTTGGGAAGTGCAACTTGCAGCAGCAATGTACTCAGCTTCAGCAGTGGAGGTGGCTACAGAAGTTTGCTTCTTACTTTGCCAAGAAACCAAGCAATTTCCTAGAAACTGACACCCACCAGAAGTAGATTTTCTTGAGAGTTTGCATCCTGCATAGTCACTATCTGAAAAAGCAACCAGCTTGCAGGATTGTCCAGTGGAGTACCATATTCCCAGGAATTGAGTACCTTGCAAGTATCTGAAAATTCTTTTCACAGCAATCAAATGAGACTCTTTGGGTGCAGCCTGAAATCTAGCACAAACACATGTGGCAAACATAATGTCTGGCCTGGATGCAGTTAGATACATTAAAGATCCAATCATACATCTATAAAGAGTTTCATCTACTGAAGTACCTTTCAGATCTGCATCAAGTTGTGTGGTGGTGCTCATGGGGTTGGAACATGGCTTACAGTTTTGCAAGTCAAATTTCTTTAAAAGCTCTTTTGTGTATTTTGATTGGTGAATGAAAATTCCATCAGGTTTTTGTTTAATTTGAAGACCCAAGAAAAACTGTAACTCCCCCATAGCACTCATTTCAAAATTTGTAGTCATAAGAGTAGTGAAATCATCACACAACCTTGGGTCAGATGAAGCAAATATAATGTCATCAACATAAATTTGAACAAGTAGCTTATGCGGACCTACATTCTTTATGAATAAAGTTTGATCAATGGAGCCTCTAGTGAAATTATTTTTTAGAAGAAAAGTGGATAATGTGTCATACCAGGCTCTAGGTGCTTGTTTCAGCCCATAAAGAGCTTTATCAAGCTTGTACACCCAATCAGGATGTTTATTGTCCTCAAAGCCTGGAGGTTGACACACATACACTTCCTCTTTTATTTTACCATATAAGAAAGCACTTTTGACATCCATTTGAAAAACTTTAAGTTTATGTAAGGCAGCATATGCTAAAAACAGCCTAATTGCTTCTAATCTGGCTACAGGGGCAAAAGTTTCATCATAATCAATACCTTCTTCCTGACAGAACCCCTGTACAACCAGTCTAGCTTTGTTTTTAATGATTTGACCTTTTTCATCTGTTTTATTCCTAAACACCCATTTTGTGCCTATTGCACACTTACCTGGAGGTAAAGAAACTAGCTCCCAAACCTGTTGCTTCTTGAATTGCAACAATTCCAACTGCATTGCCTCCACCCAGCCAATGTCTCTAAGTGCTATGTGGTAGTTCTTTGGCTCTTGTTGACTGACAAAGAGAGCATAAAGACAAAAGTTAGATAATTGACTTCTGGTTGAAACACCTGCAGAAATATCACCAAGAACTTGAGATAATGGATGATCCTTCAGTTCTTGATATGGAATAAGATCAGTGCAAGTGTTTGCTGGAGGATCAGATGTTGCAGTTGAAGTTGATTCAGGGAACAAAGCAGCTGGGATTTCAAATGATTGAGAGGATTCCAGAATTTCATCAGCATTTGTATTGAGTGGGAGTGCTGAAGCAGAAGGAGCATCAGATTTGGTAGATGTGGACATTTTGTCACTGAATCTGAACAAATGAGTACTTGCATCTTCATCATCTGAAATTCCTTGTGATGTTGCATTAGAAGCTGGTGGTGGATCAGCTGGAAGAACTTCATCTTCTACACCACTATTCTCAACATGAAAATCATGTTGCAAGATATTCAGATCAAACATCTCAGCAGGATTCTGAGGAATGGAATCTTTAGGACATTCATTGAATTTGACATGAAGAGTTTCTTCTACAGTCTTTGTTCTACAATTGAACACTCTATATGCCTTGCATGTTGAAGAATATCCAACAAAGTATCCTGCATCAACTTTGGAATCAAACTTGGTAAGCTGATCTTTGGTGTTGAGAATGAAACAAGGACATCCAAAAGCTCTGAAGAAGGAAATCAAAGGAGTTAAAGAATGAAGGATTTCATATGGAGTCTTCAACCATCTTTGATTCACCAAAACTCTGTTTTGCACATAGCAAGCTGTGTTAACAGCTTCTGCCCAGAATGTGAGAGGTAAACCAGAATCAGCAAGCATTGTTCTGGCAGCTTCAATCAGGGTCCTATTCTTCCTTTCTACCACTCCATTCTGTTCAGGAGATCTGGGAATGCTATACTGTCTCTGAATTCCCTTTGACTGATAAAATTCATCAAGAAGATGATTTCTGAATTCAGTGCCATTGTCACTCCTAACACACTTGATAGAAAGAGAATACTGCTTTTCAGCATACAACACAAAATTGATAATAGCCTTGGCAACCTCACCTTTTGAGTGTAAGAAGAAAGTCCAGACAAACTTTGAATAGTCATCAACAATAACTAGACAATACTTCTTCTTTGCCATAGACATTATCTGCACTGGACCAAATAGATCCATGTGTAACAGTTGTAAACAACCAGTGGATTTGGAATCTCCAATTGAAGGAAAAGAAACTTTGTGTTGCTTTCCTTTCAAGCATGTAGAACAGTTTTCATCACAACTAAAATCCTTTAAAGGGAGACCTCTAACCAAACCATGTTTCACCAATTGATTCATGTTCTTAATGTTCACATGACCTAATCTTCTATGCCACAGATTTGATTCCTTGTAAGAGGCCTTAGAAAATAAACAAGGATGACCTTTGACAGAGATTTTCTTAGAAAGATCAAAGGCATATACCTTTCCCACTCTGTTAGCCTTAAGAAGTGTATACTCATCTAACACCTTGCTAAACAAAGGCATCACATCAGAAGATAAAATCCTACAATCTTGCTTAGTGAAGAGAGACACATGACCCTTATCACACATTTGACTAACACTTAGCAGATTGTACTTAAGATTCTCAACATGATTAACATCATCAAACCTAATCTCACCATTAGTGACTACACCTTTACCTATGATATACCCCTTAGCATCATTACCAAAGGACACAAATCCTCTCCTTCCAGTGAAATAGTTATGAAGAAGAGATCTGCTCCCAGTCATATGCATGGATCCTCCACTATCAACATACCAGATGCTACTTTGGCATGCGGAAGGACCCTGCATACAACAACACACTCAGTTAGACTTTTGGACCCAAACCATTTTGGTTTTGGGTCTGTTAACATTTGAAAAAACAGAACTAGCATTATCAGTTGAAGCAACCCTTGAAGCATTCTTATCAGAAATTTTTGATTTGACTTTTGACTTTGATTTCTTTTTATGAAATGAATCAACAGATGCCTCTGCCAGATTGACTTTTCCTATCAGTTGTTGCATCATTAGCATCAGTTGATTATGATTTTGAGTTAAAATTTTGATTTCATCAGACACATCAGAACTTGATTTTTTATTTTTGTGTTTGATCATTTTAGTGTCTTTAATCAAATGAGATGCTGTCAAGTGTTGTTTCCCTGAATCTGGAACAATCCCTTTTCCTTTCTTGGATTTACTGGAGGTATTTCCTTGTAAGGATTTTCCAGATTTTGAAACAACTGATGATTCAGGTACAAATTTTGAACTAAATTCATTTTTCATTTTGAGTAAGTTCTTGTTTTTATTCTTGATTTTGTTGAATTTAGAACCTTTTCTGTACCAGCATTCATCAGTTGAATGATTAAACAGCCTACAAATATCACAAGGCACCCTCTTTTGCTTTCCCTTGTGATTATCTACAAGTACTGATGACTTAGATACTGAGTTCTTGTTCATCAGCACTTTTGGAACATCAGTATTTGTAGACAAACTGATAACAGCTGATGTGCTGAGAACCTCTGAAGAGGTATTCTTCAGCACTTGTCGGTCAATCCTTTTCCACTTATCAGTAGTTGTGGCATCAGCTTTTTCTACAACTACTGATGAGTGATTCTGACTTATCAGAAGCCGTGCATCTTTCTCTCCAGTACCATGCCCATCTACCTTAACCAGTTTTAAATTTAGTTCATTTGAAACCTTTTCATCAGGGTTAATCTCAATTAAAACACTATCCTGACATGTTTCATCCTGGATAACATTTGTACATCCAAGAGAATAAGAATAAGTTTCAATGTCAATAGTTTCAGACTCAGATTTGCAGGCACTTGAATCACTTTCAAATGATTCTTCAGCATCAGACTTTTCTGACGATTTGGTGTATTGGTATACACTGTCTCCTTCAGACTCACAGTTAAGATTTTTTGGTGTATAATCAATTGGAGGAGCAGTGTGATTGTATCCAATACCAAACTTCACATTTGATGCTGTTTGCTTGTTTAATAGCAACTCAAACCCCTTGCAAGATTCAACCCATCTTGCACATTCGACTTGGGTTGCTGCAAGTGTTTGTTTCAAATCATTGTGTTTTACAAGCATGACTTCCACCCTAGCCTTTTCATCAGACAATTGACACTTGAGTTTGTAAATTTCAGATTCTTTTTCATTCAAAGCTTTCTCAAATTCAATTTTATTCTTTGTCATGACCCTTTCTAAAGACAACTTTTCATTAATTAACTCAACATTAATTTCTCTAATGGAAGCAAATGCTGAAACACAAGACTCTGAACACAACTTAGCTTTGGATTCAGAGGATACCTGTGATGTTGAAGAAGATTGACAAGAGTTGTCAGTTGAGTCAATAGCCATCAATGCAAGATTTCCAAAAGGATTGTCTCCACCATGTGGACCATTTTCTGAGTAAGGCTGCATGTTGAAGTCAGATAAATCATCAGGTAGGCTACTCCAATCAACTACTCCAGGAGTAAAGAAACTTTGATGCTGTTGTTGTTGAGGCTGTTGATTGGTTTGTGATTTGCTGGGATCAGGAAGAGCAGGTGATTGTGAAGGAATTAATGATGGAGGGTGTGTAGGTTGAGACATGTAGAAACAAGGATATGGATATGGCATAGGATTTTGTTGAACAAAGTGAGCTGGATAGAATTGTTGTTGACTAGTACCAGAGGATTGTGGTCCTTTGCTTGACGGGTTGTTGTTTGGAAAAGTCACAAAGGGTGCAGCATGGTTAGAACCAGTAGATTTGCACTCCCTAGCAAAGTGACCAAGCCTATGACACTTATGGCACCTCAGCTTCCCTTTGTCAAATCCAACCTTGGTTTTGCCAGATAATCCAGGGAACTTTCTTCCTGTTCTTTTATAAAACTTTTGTGATCTGATATTGATCAGTGCCATTTGACTCAAAATGTCCATCTCCTCTAGATCATCATCCGGGATTCCTTTCAAATCATCCATCACAAAACACAAGTTATCACCATAATTCCCTGCATTACCATCAACTCCCACAAAAGCATGTTCAGAATTGTTAGTAGAAAAATCAATATGTTCATCATAAGAACATTCAGACCCATTAAACTCTGACTCCTGACCTATCAAAGCAGTGTTACCAGGAACAAAATCATCAGCAAGTTTTCCAGATGAAGACAGTTTTCTCTTCTGTTCTACCTCTCTCTCAAAAGTTAAGAGTTTCCCATGTAATTGGGTGAGAGATAGACTTTCTAAATTAGCATTAGAGCGTAGGACAATTGTATAAGTGTCCCATCTCTCAGGCAATGATCTGAGAAATCTGTTATTCATCTGACTATTAGTGTATTCTTGCTTAACCATTTTTAACTCAGAAATTAAACATGAGAATCGTTCAAATTGTTGAGTCAAGGATTCACCCTTTCTGTGAGAAAATGTCTCATACTGCTGAGCCAGAATTTCTCTAGTATTTGCTAAAACCTCATCGGTTCCACCAAATTGTTCTTTCAGTGCAACCCAGAGATCATGAGCAGTATCATGATGCATCAAACCAGAATAGATCTCATTAGGCAGAGCCATGGCCAGAATACCATGAGCTTTAGCATCAATTTCAAACAATTTAATGTCCTCATCCGAATACATATCAGCAGGTTTCGGAATCATGATCTTAGTTTCAGGATCAGTGATCGTGGGTTTATATGGTCCATGCACAACAGATTTCCAACATCCTGCGCTGTTAATCGACAGGTGATGTAGCATTCTACGTTGCCATATGTTGTACTCACTCCGCACAAGCATCGGAGGCTTGGTTGCGGAGCCTGTATTGTGCGGATCATTGTTCGGAGTTGACATGATCACAGATTCAATCGATTTAACACAAACTAATTCAAATCTCAATCAATTGATGCAAAACAAATTGATATTGAAATACAAATCAACAGAAGTTAGCAGAAAACTTCAATCTATAACAAATTCTTACTTAATCAGCTAATTCACTCAATTTGAGAACAAATTTGAGCAGTTTCAGAGATCAATTGTGAAATCGATCAATGATTAACCAGCTCTGATACCAATTGTAGGATCAGATGTTCTCAATTGATAAATCAGTAGAGTATAGCAGCGGAATTCAACACAGAATTAGCATAAGTAAAGTAAGAACAAATTCAATCAAACAGTAACGCAAGTTTGTTATAGAGAGAGAAAGTTTTCTGTAAAAAGGAATATCTCATTCAGATCATTAACTTCGTTACATTACAATCGTGTCAACTGCCTATATATAGAAGGCAGTGACGTCTGATGATGTCACATGATATTGACATCTAACAGACAAAACAAAACAACTGAAAATAACTAAACTACTGAGGATGTCTTCAACATCTGAAGACAAACTCTACAACTACTGAAGAACAAAACTACTGAAGTACAAAATACTAAAACATCTGATGAGTAAACTACTCATCAGACTTTTACAAACAATAAATGAAAACTACTGAAGACTAACTATACACTACAACACCTGATGACTTACACTTCAGCTGTTGTACATGTCTTCAGATCTTGTGACTTCTGCACATTTGAATATCAGCCTTTGTGTTCTTCTTCAGTTGTTGTATTGCAGTGAGACTTAGAGATTTTTCTGATCAGGCTCATTGGTTCTTTTAGTCCAACATCATACGTGTGCTCTACATTTTTCTTGTTAACTACGTTAGTAAGTACTAATGATGTAATCACTTAAGAATTTCACTTAAGGTTTACATTTACAGAATGTTCACAACTTGATTGATTCACCATAATGTTTGGTTCATCCAAGTTTGAATTGCACTATGATTTGATTCACCAATGATTGTTTCCCAAATGTTTGTATCCCATGTGTTTGACTAATGATCCATGTGTCCAGTTGATCCCGAATCCTCACTCCAAATACAAACGCCGGATCCCCCCTAACATACTGAAATAAGCTTATATATAGGGTAAGCTCTCACCGACCCACCACTTACCTCAACACATCAGCGTTAATCCGTCGTCTATATTTGGGGCTAAGATTCCAACTGTTGATTGATTATGATTGTTTCATGATTTCTCTTGTTCTGTGACTATGATTATGATTATGTAAACCATGGTTCTTAATTTACTTTGAAATTAAAACCTTAGGTTTCTGTATATGTGTCCAAGGTTAATTAACCTAGGTTCTCAATACCTACAGTATCGAGTATAATGATCTCTTGTGAGAACTTCAACTAAAGAATACTGTTACACGGATTCTAAGTTATAAAGTTCCTATGATAATGAACACCTGATGATGATAACAATGATAACAATGACAAGGATTTCAAATCAAGATTCTAAATTAATAGATCTTGACCTTTGAATTCCTATAGTGAATATGACAAGGATTTCAAATCAAGAATCTAAATTAATAGATCTTGACCTTTGAATTCCTATAGTGAATATGACAAGGATTTCAAATCAAGAATCTAAATTAATAGATCTTGACCTTTGAATTCCTATACTGAATGTGACAAGGACTTTAGATCAAAGATAACAATCTTTGCCTCTAAATCCCATAATGAATATGACAAGAAATTCATATCAAAGATACTGAAACTACAGATCTTTGCCTCTGAATTTCTATAATGATCTCTGTGTGAGAATTTCAGATCAAGGATACTAAGAATACAGATCCTTGCCTCTGAAATCCTTAATGCATATGTGTGAGAATTTAATTCGGTTTCTAAAATTATAGAATTCCGATTCAAATTCCTTGACTCGATATCTAATCTTAGTAAAATGTCCTAAGATCTTTCAAGCTTAATGTAGACTTAATGCTTACTTAAGTTACTTAGATCCTAAGTATCCTCAATCCTATAGCACTTAGTCCTATTGGGTAGCTTAGGTTATAGTCTAGGTCATTAAACATTGGGTTTTTCCTAGTTCTCTACAACCTTGGCTCTGATACCAACCTGTCACACCCCTGCGCCGCGTGCGGAATCCACGGCGCGGTGACGTATGATCAGTTGAATCATGCACAAGTATTGAATAAGAACAACCACAATGGATTACTATGTTGCATAATGTTTAGGCAATTGTTTAGTTACAGACAATCTATCTACCAAAAGAAAGACAACTACAGACCCAAAATATAGCTTACAAAATAAGACTTCAAACAAGACAATTAAACATTTAGGATTTAGTGAGTTTCTATTCCATCCTAGCAATGTTTCTTCATCTTGTTCTATCTTAGAATGGTCTCCTTAGTTGTCCCTGAGAATGTCTTAAACCTGATTTCCTGAAACACGTGAAAAGTAACTGTTAACTACAGACGTAGTTGGTGAGAACAATAGGTTTAAACATTTGTAAACATGAGTTATATGATATAAGACATAGGCAAGTTAAAGCATCATAAGATTCACACGGATGAGCTGCAACCCAAACTAACATCAAGTAAGAAAATGAGTGTAAACAGTCCAATCACTGTTCGCACGAAAGCCAATAATATCAAGTCCCAAACCACGTTTGGAGTTAGATAATACGTCAGCAGTTTTGATAACCATATGACACCAGACCTGCAGTTGGCTTTTAAAATAAATTTAAAAGCCAACTCCATCCTGGATAAGAAAACAATGACACCAGACCTACAGTTAGCTTTTAAAACAAATTTAAAAGCTAACTCCATCCTGGATAAGAAACAATGAGTCCGCTTTCCCTTGTTGTGATCACCCAGTACTAACGACAATGAAACTTGATGGGTTTATAAGTTTGTTTACAACAATGGACACCATGTTTATGAATCTTACTTTAACCGGATGTGTTAATGTCTTATTGAAAACCTGGATTTAACTCCACGAGTTGAATCCTTTGTTTATGTAACATGAAAATGAATCCCTTGATTTGATTACCATGATGTGAACCATATGATTTGAATACCATGAAATGAACCATTTGATTTGAATACCACAAAATGGACCACTTGATTTGAATACCACAAAATGAACCACTTGCTTTGAGTACCATGATATAGTGACCTTGTGTAACAACAAGGTTTTTAACAAAAGAAAGAGTTTATGAAATCATTTATTTAAAAATGTTTATCCTTTAAAAGAACATTTGAGTAAAACTGTTATAAAACATTTCAAGAAAACATTATAAAATCCTTTTTAGTAATAAGGGTTTAATAGTGAATAATTCCTTTAAAACAGTTGACAATTTCCTTAAGCAGTTGAAGAATCACTTGGATTCATAAGATAAACCTGTAATGTTTATGAATACACATAAACTGTGCAATGAAACAAGATTGAAATAGCGGTTTTGATCACGTGTTCCACCCCAAAACAGTTATAAAACAGTAAAAGAGGGGCTAAAGTTCTCACCTGTCTGCAGTAGACTCTGAACTAAAACAGATAGCAAGTAGCAAACAGGACTTCTAATTGTTTCCTATAACATTGTAATCATACATAAGATATAGGATTTATAATTGTATAACTTTGATTCATTGATTGACTTGTGTTCTCTTGATTTGATTGTTGTGAAAACTTGAATGTTATGATTTGAATCTCTTGATTGATCATGGGTCCAAGAAACGAATGTGAAATGATCCTTGTGCATAAATCTTATGCATAAAATGATATTTGTTTTGCGAATTTGATAACCATTGATTACTTATGATTTATGAAAAGATGTTCCAATTGTTTAAGTCTTGAAATTGTGAATTGATCTTCATAATTATTGTTAACTTACAAACTTAACCAATTTATGATCAATTCATGATTGTCATAATCGAGGGCCTCACATTTGGCCTTAAGCCCCTAATTATGATAATAGGCTCAAATGGAGGTCCATGGGCCGTTTATGTCAACAAGGGCCAATTGATTATGATATTGGGCCAATTGAAATCTACTTGGGCCCGAAAGGATATGGAGTTGAGCCGTGTGTGGTTCTAAGGCCATTTAGTGTATCAATAGTTAAAACGTTGGGCCAAAGACTATCATTGGGCTTGTTGCAACTTAGTTAGGTCGAAGGAGTCATGGGCTGCCATGCCAGGCAGCGAACCTTTAGAGGTTATTGGCCGAAGGTTCGTCAGTCGAGAGGGTGTCATCAAGGTTCGGCCATGTAAGTCACGAACCATGCAAGGTTCGGCTGGTCATGAAGGTTCGCAGCAAGGAGGGTTCGTTGATCACTATCTGGTTCGTGAAAGCTCGTGAAACCCAGTAGGGTTCGGCTAGAACATACGATTCATGAGGGTTCGTCGGCATGGGGTTCGTGATACAAAGCTTCGCTAGTAATCGAAGGTTCGACAGTGACTCCATAGGGTTCGTCCAACTGAGGGTTCGTTAGCATGCCATAGGGTTCGCTGCTTGTGACTCAGGGTTCGTCTGGGTTAGCTGTTGCATGAAGGCTCGGCTGGGAGGGCAGATGATGGTTCGGGAGATCGTGGGTTCGGCAAGGGCTCGCCGTGACTCAAGAAGGTTCGGCCGAGAAACCCTAATGGTTCGGCTAAGAGCTGAAGAAGGTTCGGCCCCTTAACCAGCCGCGAACCTGTACGAACATCATCACCATCATCGAACCACCAACTCCAAGCCACGATCTAAGTCATTCTACTCTCGATGAAGGTTGCTACATGTGCGAAACTCGAAGGGTAATGCAAATAAACCGGTTATGTGTGTATTTTACGAAATCACAAACGAAAACCCTAATCTCGTGATCTTTCAAGCCTTATTACCTCGCGATTTGCTGGATGGATCTACGAGAATCTTGTACTTCCGTGTAGAGGATGTCGAGGGCTTCGCGTGGACACCGAGAACACCCAAATCCGTTGAGTAACGAGTGAGATACGATCGTTTAAAGCTTGGTTTTTAGAGAGAGAAAGGGTTGGCCGAATTTCTAGTGAGAGAAAGTGGTGTAGGTGAAATAAATGAGGGTTTAAGCCTTGTTCAAGGCTTTTATAGTCCGGGTGGTGTTCGGGTTCGTTTCGGTCGCTTGGTTCGCGTTTCCGGAACGTAACGCGTATTTTACGCGGTTTTAAAATAAAATAGTTGTTAAACTCATTAAAATGATGAGTTTCAAAATTGTACAAATATAAAATAATTAATATAATTATTTTTACTCTTCGTGTGTTGTCGGATCGTTAAACACATTCAATTACGTGTATACCCGCAATCGCGTACGTTTTCCGATCGTATTAATTATTTAAAGTCGTTTAATCGTAATTATAAGTTCAACATTCGTATTATTATGGATCGTCACCCATAACTATACTCAGTCTCGCTTACAGATTACGATCTTTGTTGAATTAATTAAATGTCATAGTATTCGTCTCAACACTACGCACTAACACTAACCTGTTACACCGAACGCAGTATATATATAGGGCTCACTCTCGCTGCCCACCACTGTTTCGATATAACAAGTTACTGTTCTTGCTTAGTGAAATCGACTGTAAATAAATAATACATACTTGTTTTCTGATTACTAAGATCCTGTAACACACAAGCACACATTTTGAACATACGAATCAATTGATGAACTGAACCATGAATAGACACTGTTCTAACATTGTTTACAACTACATGACTATATGCACAAATGTTACAGTTCTTATACTTATTTTATCTAAACTTTTTATAAAATCTTTTCAAAATACAAACTTTTATACTCATTTTATAAAACATTTTTAAAGTATAAAAACTTATGATTACTCACCAACTACTTAGTAGTTGACACTTGATTTTATTACATGTTTTAGGTGATGAAGCTAAGTAGGATGAGAATGATGCTCTCTCATATTTTGGACATCATCATATAGGATCTTGGACTTAGCTAAATAACTAAATATTTGGCGATTAGAATTTAGTTAGATAGCTAAATCCCTCGTGGCATTCCGACGTTTCCGCCATCGGTTGGGGTGTTACAGATTGGTATCAGAGCCTGGGTTATAGGGAATTAGGTTACTAGAAATGGTTGACCTAGTCTATAACCATAGGATACCCTAGTATGAACTATTTCATACACTAGTTAGTATATTCAGGATTTCATGCTTATGTGTTTATTAAATGTTAACTGAACTCCTGTTATACATCTGAATTATACATATTGCTTACTTGTTTACTTGTGCCCTAATGATTCGATAAGGACATGCACGTGGTGTATCGTAAAGGTGGTGGGATGTTGGCTAGGGCATTTGCGACTAACCCTTACATATGCCCTATATATACACCATTTACGGTACATTAGGTGGATGCCAGTATTGAAGAATGTGGGAACTACCCGTTTGGGAAATTATCTGCTTAGGAAATTAACTGCATAGGAATTTTCTGCTTTAGGGAACTATTTGTCTAATCTATAAACTCCAGGAAAGGACACACTTGTAGTATACTACAAAGGTGGTGGGACGGTGGCAAGGGCAGTTGCGACTGACCCTTACATATGCCCTATACATATATCATTTGTAGTATATTGGGGGTCTATCACTGTCAGGAACTTAGGATGTTATTAGGAATTGCTTTAAGGTTATGATTGATGGATGTTGATGGTATGTTTGTTGGATTGGTTCGGATTGACTCATGGATGATCACACTTGATGAACACTTATAAATTCACTTATGAAACACACTGATTGGACACGTAGGGTGCATAGGATCAACGAATTATACGAACGATTAGTAATGGATTGTAAACCTTGGGTGATGATATAGACACTTGGTGATAATATGAACGCATAGTGATGATACTAACACTTAGTGATGGTATGGACACTTGATGAGAATAAATTATAGGGAGGATATGAACACTTAGTGACAATAAGAGCACTCAGTGATGATATGAACCCTTATTGATGATTATGGACATTGGGATTGGTATGGACTTTTAGTGAACTTAGACATTAGGGGAACTTTAATGTCAGGTGAACTTAGACATTAGGTGAACTTAGAAATAGGCAAACCTACATGTCAGGTGAACTTAGAGATTAGGTGAACCTAATTGTCCAAGGGAACTAGAGACCACTTCACTCAAAATTATCCTACATAGGATAAGGTTTGTGAAGTGAGAATATGGTAAGATACATGATACATCCTAAATGCTAACAAGGGCATAATCGTGGTGCAATGGAACGGTGGTGGGACGGTGTAGGGGAGATTGCGATCTACCTATGCATATGCCCTATATATAAGCTTGTTGCATTGCTTCGGGAGGTTGTCAGTGTGGGTATAGGGTGGAGAATGTATGAAACTTAGGAATAGTTAGTTAATATTAGTTATGACCAACTAGGACACTTAGTATAATTCTAGGAAATTTTAAAAAAAAATATGAGTATAATGGCAGATAGGAGAGAAATATAGTTCCTATATGTAATCTTAACTGTCTAAATGAACTCATTTGACCATTGTTTGTATGAATTACGTTATAAACGGTAGTAACATGTTTCTAATTCCTCAGAAACATGTCGTCGCGCCGTCGCAACGAATATGACTCGAACAATGGGGATGCTAACAACAATAATGCCAACTCCGGCATACAAGAGTTAGCCACACTTATTTTAGGATTGGTGAATCAATTGACTCAAGCCAATCAGTCTCTCACTCAGAACAGAGGTGGTGCAAACCCACCAACTTGCACATTCAAATACTTCAACTCCTGTAATCCACTGAAGTTTACGGGATCTGAGACTGCCACTGGTCTACTGCAGTGGTTTGAGAGCATGGAGAATACCTTCATCAACAGCAATTGCCTCGAGAACTTGAAGGTGCGCTATGCCACCAGTGTTTTCCAAAAGAGAGCACTGACTTGGTGGAATGGCGAAAAGCGAACTAGGGGAGTTGATGCCGCCCTAGCACTGACTTGGACTGAGGTCAAGAACCTGATGACCACTGAATTCTGTCCTCGCAGTGAAATGAGGAAATTGGAGACCGAGTTCTGGGAACTCAAACAAGATAGTGGAGAGAATGTAATCTACAATACTCGTTTCAACGAGTATAGTCTGCTGGTACCTCACCTTGTGACACCTTGGATAGAGCGATCGAGAAATATATCGGTGGGCTGCCGATGCAGATTTAGGATACTGTCTATGGGAGCAATCCCAAAACACTTGAGGCTGCGATCCATTTATCTGCTACACTCACTGACAATCATGTGAAGGCTGGAACACTCACTCGGAAAGGATTCATGAAGACCGACACCAAAGCAGCTGCAAAAGAGGCTTCAACTGAGGTCAAGACTGAACAAGGCAGCTCATCCAAAAGCAGCAACAAAAAGAGGAAGGCCAGAAACTTCATGGTCACTGCTGATTTGTTCGTGAAAGAGATTGTGGCCCGACATGGAGTTCCTGTCTCCATTGTGTCAGATCGGGATACGACAGTTACTTCGAGATTCTGGAAGCAGTTTCATGATGCTATAGGAACGAGACTGAACATCAGTACCGCCTTTCACCTCCAGACGGATGGACAGTCTGAAAGGACTATTCAAACATTGGAGGATATGATCAGGGCATGTATCATCGATTTTGGAGGGAGCTGGGATGACCACTTGCCATTGGTGGAGTTTTCGTACAATAATAGCTACCGCTCTAGTATCGAAATGCTCCCATATGAGGCGTTTTATGGAAGATGATGTAGGACCCCGGTATGTTGGGGTGAATTTTGACAGAAAGAGATTGGAAAAGAGGCTAACGTGATCGACATGGCAGAAAAGCTACGGTTGATTAAAGTACGAATGAAAGCATCACAAGATCGCCAAATGTCATATGCAAACAAACGCAGAAGACCGATAAAGTTTAATGTTGGCGGCCGAGTGTTGCTGAAAGTATCACCATGGAAGGAAATCATTCGATTTAGAAAGCGAGGAAAGTAGTGTCCGAGGTACATCGCGCTGTTTCTGATAAAGGCAAGGGTAGGGAAAGTCGTTTATCGACTAGACCTACCAGAGGAGCTGAACGGGATTCATCCTACCTTCCACGTATCACATCATACGAAGTGCTTGGTAGACGAGCAAGCAAATGTTCCTTTGGATGACATTGAGGTGGATAATCGACTAACTAAATCGAAGAAGCAATCGCGATCGTGGAAGAAGAAATGAGGCGGTTGTATCCTCATTTGTTCGATGTGTAACGAGGCAGGTTTCGGGACGAAACCTATTGTAAGGAGGGGAGACTTGTAACACCCTAAAATTTTCTAATACAAGTTATTTGAATTTACTAACGCGTAACTAGTAACAAACATGAAGGAAATTAGATGAAAAATAAATTAAGTTAAGATCACGAAATGAGGTACTCGAATTGAATTTCGAGAAGTCCTGTACTCGAAAATGAATTCGAGAACTCCCCATTTTGAGAACCAGCTTCGTGAACCCCGCCTATATATATGAGTGCCTTGGGAAACATGCACACCTTTGGCTGGAAACACATTCTCTCTTGAGTACACGATGTAGGGTTCAAGAACTTCAAAGATCGACTGTAAATTGCTCCGGAAGAAGAAGGAGCACATAGGAAGCTACAAGGAGGATCATCTACCATCAACTAAGTGTTCTAAACGAGAAAGTTAGGATTTTTATATGAAAATGAACTTAGGCATAAAGCTCACACCTTTATGCTTAAAGTGCAAAACTTTGCGGTTCCAACGTGTTGTTAACGAGGTAAGGAACCTAGGACTAGCTCCCCTAAGTCTTACATATATTTCTGAGATGTTTTATGATGAAAACATAAGTACCCGAAAGTATACACGAAATAAGGACTCGAATCCCTTCATGTATGTGATTTGTGTACTCTGTACTTCGAGTACTTGTGGGTTTCGTGTACCTAGATGTTCGGGTAGTCCATGGATTTTGAGTACTGGGGGTATTTCGAGAACTCTATTAGTTTCAGGTACTGAAGTAATTCGTGAACTCCAGGATTTTCGTGTACATGAGTACTTCGTGAACTACAAGTGTTTCGAATCCTAACAGTTTCAAGAACTTGGATTATTAGGGGAGACTAGTAGGCTATGAGGACTTAGAATAAATTCTAAGTCTAAGAATGGAATGTAATGAGACAATGTACTGATGTAGATCCTTAAGTCTTGGCTAAGGAGTTCAGTCAAGAACACAAGGAGCTACTGTCAGGTGAGTTCTAGATGCCCTATTTTAACAAGTTATGTGTAACTATGTTTTGGGCTGGCATACATGATTTTAATATGTTATGATGTTATGTGACTATGCCATGATGATGAATGCAGGTTAATGTGTTGGTGTTATTTATGCATGAAAGTATGCTATGTATGATGAATGCATGTTAGTAAGTTATGATGATGAACTGTATGATAACATGCTATGATGATAATTATAGATGTTATGTTATGATGAAATCCTAGGCTGATAGGATGAAAGTATGATGCTATGATAATTAGATGCTAGCATAATGTGTTTATGATGCCATGATGAATGATATGATGATATGCTGCTAGCATGACATGAATATGATGCTAGGATGTTATGATGATATGATACTAGCATAGCCTGTTATGAGTAATCCTATGTTATTAGGATAAGGTTACGATGTTATGCTGAATGATGATACAGTGCTAGTATATCATGTCATGATGGATGATGTTTCTCCCATATTCGTATGGGGTAAGTATGGTTGTCTTATTTTCGCATGTGGCAAGTATGGTTGCTCCTGTACTTGTTACGGGGCAAGTATGGCTTGCTCTCATATTCATATGGGGTATGTATGGTTGCTCCCATATTCGTATGGGGTAAGTGAGGTTGCTCCCATATTTGTATGGGGTAAGTATGGTTGCTCCCGTACTTGTTAGGGGGTAAGTGTGATGTTGCTCCCATATTCGTATAGGGTAAATATGGTTGCCCCCATATTCGTATTGGGAAAGAACGGTTGCTCCAGTACTTGTTACTGGGTAAGTATGGATCTGCAGAACGCTTCGACGAGTGTGATCAAAGGTTATGGAGCCTTGTGCCGGCATAAGCCAACCGTTACGCTCGGTAGCAGTGGTTGTATGCTGATGATGATTAGGATGTTCATGTGCCAAGGTTTTGGATTATGTGAACGAAATGATGTTTTATGTTAAATATTTTTTAACTTAACAAAACGTTTACGATGTTTATGAAAATTAGAACTCACTAGCGTAAGCTGACATTTTAGCATGTATGTCAGCTTAAAGCTAAGGTAAGAAGAAACATGGAGCTCGGGCATCAAGATAGAGAATTCGGTGGTGCTGGAAATCATTTATGTTTTAATTCCGACATCATTTCATGTTTGACAAACTATGTTTTAAATTCCGCTGCAGTCTATGAATGTTTTTAATTTAAGAGCTATGTGTTATGATGAAAACCAACCTCTGTGAGGCACCCGGGAATCGGGGCCTCACAAATGGAGTGTCTCATTCGTACGAATGAGCCCTTCATACAGCTCATTCTCCTACAGAATCACCAAGAACGCCATTTTTGAAATCGTGGGTTGTTTGTCACGTTTTTACTGCCAAAAATGATGTCAAAACATTTTGGAGTGTTTTGGTGCAAAGGATCAGTGCTAATATTCAGTGTGGAGCACGTATTTGACCAAAATAGCTTTGAAATGAGTGAAATCTTGAAATGGGGGTGATGAGGTTGAAATACACACGATTTGGAAGCTAAAATTGTCCGATTTCGTGTGGAAATGATCGGAAATCCGAATAGGGTTAGGAGAGGGTTTTCTTGGGTGTAAGGGGTGAAAAATGGGAAAGAAATCGTAAGTTTTGCTTTTTATACCTGTGTTGTCGCATGAATGAGCCATTCATACGAATGACACCCATCTTCCGCATGGCTTTGTGGTTGTAAAGCTTCACCGATTGTATCTATTTGGTGGAAATTTTTATTAAAATAGTTATTATTTTATATCAGCGTTGTAAGACTCACGTTTGCATTTGTATAAATCGTCACCCATATAGAAACAACGTTTTCCTAAACTGCTGACATTGTTCTGTACTGTAATGATATCATTTAATTCGTCAAGTCCAACAACATATCCATATGGATCGTCACACATGTAGATATCTCGTTAGATCGATACTCCAAATGTTATCCATTCAAGTTTGGTTCATTGTTTTCCCTCACAAGGTGTTTGTATTTTCTGCTAATTAATGTTTGTGTGATTCACCTCACAAGGTGTTTGTATTTTCTGCTAATTAATGTTTGTGTGATTCAATGATTATTCCAATGATTATCTTAATGCGTGTCATTAGCTTAAAACATCAGATTTAACCTAGCAATTCAAGGAATGATCAAGACAATCACAACCATTGTTATAATCTAATGGTTAAAACCATTGTAATCAATGATATGTGACACCCGGCAATTTTAGGTAAATAGTAAGTCTTACTACTTTGTATTTCACATTCATACTTGTTGCATTTCATATAATTATGTTTAATTAGATGAGTCAGAGACAAACAATTGCAAAACGGTAGTTCGAGGAACTATTGAATCGTAAATTGCACATTGGTTTTAGAAACCAAGTGTGACAAACACAAACACTAACGCAAAACAATAATTTGGGGAATTATTGAATTGTGCATCACACGTTGATTAGGATTAATCAAGCGTGCAAACACTTCGTAAAACAGGAACATCAACTATCAAAGATAATTCGAGGAATTTTCGAAACTCAAACACACGAGTCTCATGAACGTTGGTGATCAAACTGATGTGCTATTATATGATCATGTGCCAAACATGCATTAGATGTTTAGGATGAACGTTAGGAATCAAGTACGAGCAAAATCAAATAATCGAAATCGAAAAACAAGAAAATGGACCCATCGCGGTACACGAAGGTTCCTTGGTGAAGAGTTCGGCGGTACGGGAAGCAAACCGGGAGTCGAGACTCCCGAATTCCTCAGCGGTACGCGAAGAAGATTCTGACCGGCCTCCGCGGTACGTGTAGGCCATGCAGATAAAAATTTTTATAAAATAAACCCCAAACTCTTTCATTCGTTTTCCTCTCGTTTTCTCCGAGCTTTCACTTGTTCTCTAGAACAAAACACACTGAAAACAAGCCCTCAAGCCTCTGGAATCAACATTGGGACCATCTTGGAGCATCTTGAACCATTGGAGCTTCAAGGAGGAGTCATGGAAGTTACCCACAAGCAAGGAGATTCATCATCAGCCTCCATCTGAGTACCAGGATCTGCTCTAGCACGGATTTACGCTCCTAAGGTAGTTTTACTTGTTTATTAGTTGTTAGATCGTACATGCAAGGGCTGAAAACCCACATGCAAGTGTATTTGAGCACATGCAACTCCATGTGGCGATCATGCATGAATTTGTTGGTGATATTGTTGTAGATATATTGATTTTAGAGTTTTGAAATGTTAGATTTGAGTTTTGGTTGAGTTATGATTGATTTAGTGATGATTTTGGTACACTTGCCATAAAAGGAAACTTTTATATTGCAAGTCATAGATTTGTGATGATCTAGACATGTTAGACATGTCTAGATGTGGTCAAATGTATATTAAAGTGTTTACAAACACATTTGGAGATTTGATTTTGTCAAAAACATGATTTTGTATAAATTTACTATTTAGGGAAACTTTTGTAAATCAAAAGAGGGCTTTTGATGTTTACAAATGTTTTGATGGACTTTGATTCTTGAAATACGTAAACATGATTTCTAAGCACACTGGGAACTTGGATTTGTGAAAACGAGTTTTTGAAAGGATACTTTCCAAATAAGGAAACTTTATTTGGGCAAAATGGCATAAATGGCGATTTATGTGCGAACGATGTGTTTTAAGTGTATAAACGTGTTTTTACAAACACACTAGAGTAATTTGTTGTATGAAATGGGATTTAATAACTATACTTTCCAAAAATAGAAACTTTCTAAATATAGAATTTTCCCGAAACAGGAATGTCATGATTTTCAAAACATGATTTCGTAAAAGCATCATGATTAGAGTCATAGGATGCGTGTTGGTGTTTTAATTACATTAAGACACATAACCACAACAATTGTGTCACCAACGATTCGTCGAGTCTCACTAGTCAACACACACACACACACTCGATTGAGCACACCGACACTTGGAGTTGTATGGGATACAAAACACCACAAAACACATACTCATACCTATATGGTTATAGGTGCCTACTAGCAGGATTGCTAGCATTAGAGACGCGAACACTTACACACCGGAATTGCTTTAACAACTGAGTTCACAGCCCCTTTTACATTTTCTACCTTTGGGAGAGAAAACACTGCATACAACTGTTTTTGAACAACAATTTGTACATGCTAATATCGCGTATATGCATATGTGTGGCAATCATCCACAAATCCGATAAGTCCTCATTAAACACACCTTGAACCCTTAATAGCGCGTTGCGCTTAGCATGGTAATTCCGAATAGTACTATTTGGGCCTGACAAGCCCCACTGTTGCGCGCCGGACGGCCACCCAGACTGGAGGTCGGAACATTGCATAATTTACCAAACAATATTGCCATATCTTGTTGGATGGATATGGTGGGAGGCAGCATGTTAGCTTCAGTTGCGAGCCCGCATATGGTATAACTCATATTGACTAGCTGTCAATGGATATTGCATTGTATTGAAATGTAAACCTGCAAACAATTACTTTAAACATTTTGATATTTAACTCGCATGTTTTCTCAGGTAACTGTTGATGCATTTTCTGTGTGAAAGCTGCATTTACTGTGTGAACCTCGCTTGTTGTATATGAAATCACAGTCTGTTGTATATGATTAAGGTTCGGCTAAAGATCCAAGAAGGTTCCGCTATGATTGATGGCTAAAAGTTTTGGCGCTCACATGGTTTAAGGTTAGGCAGACCTATTGGCAAACCTATGAAACCTATATATAGGTAGACTTTTGAAGACTTGGAGGGTTGGAGCTTACAATCTTACACACACAAAGTTACATTCTCTCTCTCAAGTTCAAGATCAAGATTCTCTTCATCTTAGTTTCTTTCTTGTATTCAAATGTTGTAATTCAAGTTTATTGTTTGTATACACTTGATTGGATATGAAGAATTCAGATTTGAGATATATTACAATGTTTTTCTTGATCCAAATCTAGTTATAAACAGATTCCACACGTTTATGATTGAATCGTAGAATTTCGTGATCGATTCTTCAAATCTATAGTGGTATCAGAGCGTTAGGCTCGATTCTACGAGTGTTTGGACATCAATTTCATGTAATTTGATCAGATCCTTCATAGGTTCGTCAAAACCACAATAGGTTAGTCAAAACCTCAATAGGTTCGTCAAAAGCTCAATAGGTTCATGAAAAACCTTCATAGGTTCGTCAAAACCTCAATAGGTTCGTGAAAAACCTTCATAGGTTCGTCAAAACCTCAATAGGTTCATGAATAACCTTCATAGGTTCGTGAAAACCTCAATAGGTTCGTGAAAACCTTCATAGGTTCGTGGGTAGGCTTGTGAGAACCTCTAATAGGTTTGTTCGAAAAGGTTTGCAACAAAGATACCATTTTAAAAGTTCAAGTAAACATTGTTTACCTATTTTGGGCCTTCCGGATCATTTGGGATATGTTTCAAGACCTAATTCGGACATTAAGACAAGGTTTGAGCTGTTTTGTTTTGAGAAGTTAAATTTTGACGTTCTGAACATAAAACTTAAATATGACATACAAGAACTGGAACGTGGAATGGTTGGCTAACAATGGACTTGTGTGGGAAAATTTGGAAAATTATCCGAACTGGAGATCTGCATTCGAAACGTTTATTACCAAAGTTGATGACAATTACCAGAAGTTATTCGACCAACAATACAAGAAACCATGTCTGAAATCAAATGATAATTTTGGGACATCAAAACTGAATGAAGATCAAATGTTTGAATTTAATCAAGAAAGAGAGTCGTGTGACTTGTTTTCGGTGATCATTTCTGAAGATATTAAAAGGACTGATTTTGAACAAATGCCACATTCATGTGCAAAGTAGAGTTTATTAGAACTTGCATATAACAATCATGTTGCAAAGAAAATTAATGTTGCTTATGATCGTCTTTTACCACTTATGCAAGAATTGAAATATTTTAAGTTTGATATTACTGATGGGCAAATCGTTGAGAAGTTTACGCATTTCTTACCTTATCGATAGAGTGATTTTGTTGAAAGAATGAAGGAAACTGAAATCATTCATCATGTCAAATTAATGAACTTCAAAGATGTGGTTGATAAAATGGAATCAGAGATAAGACGAACCGGAACATGGATTGTGAAAATTGTTGATTTATCGTGGATTGATGAACAAAGAAACATGTTAAAGGCTACTATGAGTGTTGAGAAAGAAAAAGATATTGATGGAAAAATGGAAGATGATCTAAAAACTGAAGATTGTATTGAGACAAGTGTCAATTTAAAGATGGAAAGTAGTGATGAAGAAAAGAGAGGATTCTTCATTGTCAGAATCTGTTAAACCAATTGAACCTGAAATGGCTGAAGATAGCAAACAAGTGAATGAAGTTGTAGATGAGAGATGTAATGTTACTGAAGACACACACACTGTTGATGATTCTGAAATCACAAGTGAGATGAAGAAGTCTGAAGATGATGTGTTGAAGTCAAAGGATGAAACTTCAAGTGATGATGTGTTGAAGTCAAAGGATGAAACTTCAAGTAATGTTGTGGTGTCAACAGAGGATGAGAGTGTTTATGAGAATGCCTCTGATGGTTTGTCTGAAACAACTACCATCGTTAGTGAAGATCATTGCCATGCCATTTCAGATAAAGAGGTAAGTTCAGGTAAGTTTTTTAAACTCTCATGCTCTAAATGTTTAAATCTTGAGGGAAAAATTTGGAGTTTGGAGGAAGAAAACTTCAATTTGAAATGTGACTTATCAAACTGCAATAAAGCATACGTGGATTTAAAATCAAATGAAAAGTTTTTTTCAAAACAGATTGCAGAATTGAAGTCACAGGTTCAAAAGTTGACTGATGATTTGTCAAAGTCAAATGCCAATGAAAGTGTTACTGAACAAAAACTTGACATTTTGAGCAAAATAAATGTTGAATTAACAAAAGCAGTCAATAAAATTAAACTCAAAATGGACAAGGCAAAAAGAGACTTTGACATAATCATGCACAAATTGGAGAATAATTACGAGTATGTAATTTCTTCAAGTCTCCTTATTGATAAATCAAGTGATAGTGAAATTTCAAAAAATAACATTCTTAATAAGGGAAAGTCTCCAATTTGTGCTGATGACAATTTTCCTCTGATCATTTAAGATTGTACTTTAGAGGAATATGATGAGGAGACATTGTACAGATGTGGGTTGATGGATGTACATAAGGATTATGATGATTCTCACAATAATATCTTTGATGATGTGAAACCATGTGTCTCAAACTCCGCATCATTATCCAAAAAGAAAGTTTCTTTCAAAACCCCATTGGTTGAAATTAAAAAGTTTTTAAAGAACGAAAACAACAATTTTTCAAAAAAAATGCTTTTTCAATTTCAAAACCTAAATGTCAAATTCAACCAAAATGGGTTGTGAAATCATCATGTGCATCAAATAGAGTGGAATCGAAGTGTGATACTTCAAAGTCTTGGATCAAAGACAAGATTTCACTAAGTCCTACAAGATGTGAAAAGTTGAACTTTGAGTCTCACACTTCATGTGGTAAGAAGTCACATTTGACTCATAATGGTTCAACAAGGAATCAAAGACTGGTTTATGTTTCACTAGTGATAAATCACCAAAACCATAGGATTGTGCAAAACTATTCTCCTACGTTTGTGGAGAGGAAAATATGTTTTGAGTGTGGTACAAGAGGGCATATCATTGCTAATTGTCCTTATCTATGTGAGTTAAAAGGACATGTTAGTAATGCAAAGTCTTGTATCACAGAGGTTTCAAAGTTCATTCCTAAAAAACATAAAATGCCAAATCAAAAAAAGGAAGAATTTGTGAAAGCCTCGGATGAAGAAAAGTTGAAACTTTCAAAACCTTTAATGACTAATTTGGTTTTTAACAACAATGTGGTGATTCAAGATAAGTATTATCTTAAGAATGCACTTGATCAGGAACAGTTGTGGATACCAAAAACAAACAAAGTTTCAAAAGGAAATTTATCTGTTTCAACTGGGAAATGGATTAAATTTCGGTATATGGATGGTCATGGTAAACTCAAGACTTCGAAGGCTTGGGTGACCAAGGCTATCTAATGGTTTGTGAGTGTGTGTAGGAGGATTTCAAGAGGACCTATCAATTGGAGGAGAGCTCATTGATAGTGGAACTTCCTGAGGTCTATTTGGTAAAATCGTTCTAATCTTTAACTGTCATATTATTATGGAGAATTTGACAGGTTTGGAATTACATTGTCATATTTTCTTGATGTTTTCAAGTCACTTTGAACATAATGTTTCACAAGATGGTAAACCATATCGGTTGTCAATTTTCCGGGAATTTTGATTTTTCTATGTACTTATAAAATTCTAAAAATCAAAAAGATTTTCATTTTTAACATTTTAGGGGGGGTAAACATTTAAAAAAATCAAAAACAATATAAAATTAGAAAATTGAGAAATCGATCCGATCTTTGAGATATGATTGTACATTGTAACATTCTGAAGCTTACTTGTATTATACAAGATCAAATACAAAGCGATCACAATGCACTCAGTATGATATGTTGGTCGGTCTTTCACTTAGTTGTGATTTCTGTAGACTAATGCCATAATCATTCTTTGTGGGACACATTACTTAGAACACTATGTTCGATCTTTGTCCTGAGTACGTGGTCATTTGCCTTAGTGATTGCTAATTGTATTAACATATATATTAGTTTGATCATGTGTTTCTTTTTCAAAAGAAATTCTGAGTTCATTTTTCTTTTATTTTCGTTCAAAACATGGACATTCTCTGCGTATACTTACGTATCGACCTGATTGCTACGTTTTGGACATTCTGTTTTTATTTTCTTGTTTTTGTTTAAAACTTGGGCATTATATGTGTATACGGAAGTATCAATCTGATTGCTAGGTTTTAAACTTAAATTATTTTTTGATTCAATATATTGGTTTCATCTGCGCATACGGAAGTATCAATCTTGTTACCGGATTTTGAACATTCTGTTTTATTTTACACTTTGTTATTTCACAAAAGATATTCCGCTTTATTTTTGCATGATCAAACTAAGCAAGAATTTGATCTTATAATTTACAATGGCATCGCTGTTGGTTGATGTTTCACAAAGCGGGGATGTGTTCAAGTGAGTGGGGTACACAAAGTCTTGTGACTGGTTTTCATTAATCCAAATTCACAACAAGTGGTAAGATTTAAAGTGGACCCATATACTGGCAATCGTCCTAGGCTTATGCATCGAATAAATAAATCTTATTAACAATCAGCAAGTAACGCTGAGGTATGATTACAATATGATCTCATGTTTGGATCTTTCTCATCAAAAACATATTTATTTTTTAGTTAGAATACAAATTTTGTAGGATTCTAGGATATAAAAATTTTGCAATTCATAGCTTTATGGGGAGTTTATACAAATCATTCTTTGTAAACATTTTAATTGATTTACTGATAATAAGTGACAAAGAGAAATTGGAATTGTGATAAGGCATCTAGTTTTGATTATGTGTCAACTGATGCAGGTGATAAGGGTGATGAAGATCTGTGTGTTGAAGATGTCACTGCAGTCCTCAGCAGGTGAATCTTGGAAAAAGAAAGACATAAGATGGAGACAGAGACAATGAGATCAAGATAGAGAGAATAAAGTGGAAACAAAGAGATTGATGTTGTCTACACAACAACATTTGATACAACAGCTACAACTGAAGGGGAATATGTAGATAACAAGGTTGTAGGGGATGCACATAAAGTTTGAGCATATACAACAACAAGGTTCAAGGGGGAGTATGTTGATGCATTTGCTGTGTGAAAGTTGCATTTATTGTGTGAACCTCGCTTGTTGCATATGAAATCACAGTCTGTTGTATATGATTAAGGTTCGGCAAAAGATCCAAGAAGGTTCGGCTATGATTGATGGCTAAAAGGTTTGGCGCTCACATGGTTTAAGGTTAGGCAAACCTATTGGCAAACCTATAGGTTTGGCAAACCTATGAAACCTGTATATAGGTAGACTTTTGAAGACTTGGAGGGTTGGAGCTTACAATCTTACACACACAAAGTTACATTCTCTCTCTCAAGTTCAAGATCAAGATTCTCTTCATCTTAATTTCTTTCTTGTATTCAAGTGTTGTAATTCAAGTTTATTGTTTGTATACACTTGATTGGATATGAAGAATTCAGATTTGAGATATATTACAATGGTTTTCTTGATCCAAGTCTAGTTATAAATGGATTCCGCACGTTTATGATTGAATCGTAGAATTTGGTGATCGATTCTTCAAATCTATAGTAACTAAGGCACACACTCAAGGATAGGATGCTAAGCTGGAGTCTCATGCATCTACATAGTGCTTTAGGGTTGAGAACATTATCATTTTATTTTGTTGTGTATTGTTATACAATTTAATTTGCTTCCGCACTATTAGTCTGAAATGTTTTGAAAACTGTTTTAACAACGCTTCCGCAGTTTATGAATCGAATCTGTTTTGATCTTATTAAACTTTCGCAACTCTAATTTTACTAAATTGTTTTATCCAAGTTCTTGGATGTACGTATGCAACCAGACATGTAGGTCTCGCTACTGTATGACCGGAGACTGGGTTCCTGCCAGATTAGTCATGTCGCGCCCTCTCGTTCATGCCGGGAAGGTCGGGGTGCGACAGATTGGTATCAGAGCCCTCCGGTTATTGCGAATTAGGTTTCCATTTGGTGAACTTAGTCTATAGCCACTAGTCTCCACACAACACAGAGAGATTAGTATTGTGATAATAGCATACATGATTGTACACACACTTATTACGCGCATTATAGCGATGGTGTTATCATCAACACCCCATGCGATTGCACATGACAGGGAGGAGCCGATAGCTCTACATGTTTTCTTTCAATACCCACACACACACTATATTAGTCATCAGACATACACTAACACTTATTCTCGCTACGAAGATCATGGCCGGAGGACGCAGAGGACGCATAAATGTTGGGGGACGTGGAAACATCAGTCTGACACCAGCAGAGTTGAACTCATCAACGAGCGTGTTGAAGAGGCACTTGCTGCACGAGAAGCTACCCGTAATCAGGGCCAACTGAACCAAGGTGACGAATTTCATTTCGCATCCCCCTTGCACCATAATCACTCTTTTCTAATACAACGCTTTTAACGGATTTTGAATCCAACTTCCTTCCTTGCATATCGCAGGAGCAAACCTCAACCCACCTCCATGCACCATCAAAATGTTTCTGGACTGCAAACCCCACTCATTCAGCGGCACTGAGGGTGCCGTAGAGTTAATACGCTGGATAGAAAAGGCAGAGTCGGCCTTTGCCATGAGCAACTACAGGAATGAAGACAGGGCCAACTTCATTGTGGGAACTCTTGAGGGAGCTGCCCTTACTTGCTGGAATGCCAATGTTCATAATGTAGGGCTCGATGAAGCCAACGCCTTACCTTGGGACAGCTTCAAGAGAATGTTGAATCGCGAATACTGTCCTCATGGTGAACTGCAGAAGCTTGAGACTGAATTCTGGAACCACAAGATGGTTGGTTCCGAGGTCGAGGCATATACTGCTCGGTCGTATGAGCTGGCACACGTGTGCCCGGAAAAGGTGACTCCACCTTACAAACACATTGAGAAGTACATTTAGGAACTGCCACCTCAAATCCAGGGAATGGTACTTTCTGCTGACCCCATCACCATGCAACAAGCCGTGCGACTAACCCACAAACTCACCGATTCGGCTGTTGCACAAAGACTTTTACCACCCCGTGGTGTAGTAACCAAACCTGCAGACAACAAATGCAAATGGGATAACACCCTGAGCAAACCATCCACTCTTCAACCACCACCACAACAGCGTAAGTTTGTGTCAACCCAAGCATACACCCCACCAATCCCAACCACCCAGAACCAAGGAGGCTATGCTGGAAAACACCCTAAATGCCACAAGTGCAATTTCCATCATGCACAGGGACAATGTGGTAACTTTCAATGCCAGCGCTGCGGAAAAATGGGACATGCAGCTAAAGACTGCAGGGGCGAACTACTGGCCAAAACCCCACAACAGCCACAACCACAGCCATACGGAGCACCGAAGGGGTGCTATGAATGTGGAAACCTGGGCACTTCAAGAAGGATTGCCCGCACTTAAAAAACAACAACAACCAACAGAACAACCACAATAGGAACAATGGCACGAGAGGACGAGCCTTCGTGATTGGGGCAAAGGAGGCTAGAAACGACCCCAACCTTGCCATAGGTACGTATCTCCTAAATGATAATTATGCTTCAGTATTATTTGATAGTGGAGCTGAGAAAAGTTTTATATCTAAGGACTTTAGCGAGATACTTGCCATTACCCTAACACCCTTAGAGGTTGAGTATACAGTAGAGCTAGCTGATGGTAAATTGAATGCACTTTAGAACTAACAGGCCATACATTTAAGATTGACCTCATGCCAGTCACACTAGGCAGTTTTGATGTTGTAGTGGGCATGAATTGGTTGTCTGAAAACCAAGATGAAATCATTTGCCATGACAAGGTTGTGCGCATACCTCTTCCTATTGGAGAAAACTTGAATATTATAGGCGAGAGGAGTGACACTCCTGTGAACATCATCTCGTGCATGAAAGCTCACAAATGCTTACGAAAGGGATACACAGCCATTCTGGCGCTTATCACCGACAAGACCGAAGAGGAAAAGAAAATAGAAGACATCCCAGTTGTATGTGACTATCCCGACGTATTTCCTGGGATCAACCAGGACTTCCACCGCCTCGACAAGTGGAGTTCCGCATAGACCTTGTGCCGGGAGCAGCACCCATCGCACGAGCACCTTACTGATTGCACCTTCAAAGATACAGGAACTGTCCAACCAACTCCAAGAGTTGCTGGACAAGGGTTTCATTAGACCAAGCTTCTCACCTTGGGGAGCTCCAGTCTTGTTTGTAAAGAAAAAGGATGGCACGTTCTGTATGTGCATCGACTATCGGGAGTTTAACGAAGTGACAATAAAGAACCGTTACCCCTTACCCCGCATTGACGACTTGTTCGATCATCTGCAAGGATCGAGTTACTACTCTAAGATCGATCTGCGATATGGGTATCATCAACTACGGATTCTGGAGGAAGATATCCCCAAGACTGCTTTTCGCACTTGGTATGGCCATTATGAATTTTTGGTTATGCCGTTTGGTCTCACAAACGCACCCGCAGTATTCATGGATCTCATGAATAGAGTTTGCAAACCTTACCTGGATAAGTTTATCATTGCCTTTATAGATGATATTCTCATTTACTCGAAAACTAAGGAGGAACACAAAGAACATCTTCAATTGGCCCTTGAGCTGCTAAGGCAAGAGAAGCTTTACGCTAAACTCTCCAAATATGACTTCTGGATTCGAGAAGGCCAATTTTTGAGACATGTTGTTAATGAACAAGGAATACATGTGGATAAATCCAAGATAGAAGAAATCAAGAACTGGGAAGCACCAAAGACCCCTACTGAGGTGCGGCAATTCTTAGGCTTGGCCGGCTATTATCGACGATTTATTGAAGGATTTTCCAAGATAGCCCAACCACTTACAGCTCTCACCCACAAGGACAAGAAATATCTCTGGAGTAACAAACAAGAAGCTGCATTCCAGCTTCTCAAGCTGAAGCTCTGTAGTGCACCTATCTTATCTCTTCCTAAAGGAACGGATGACTTCGTAGTATACTGCGATGCCTCGACACAAGGGCTCGGCTGTGTGCTGATGCAGCGAGAAAAGGTGATCGCATATGCTTCTCGACAACTGGAAGTCCACGAGAAGAATTACACCACCCACGACTTGGAACATGGAGCCGTGGTATTCGCACTCAAGATCTATAGACACTACCTGTATGGTACAAAGTGTACGATATACACTGGTCACAAGAGTCTCCAACACATATTCGAGCAGAAAGAACTGAACATGCGACAACATTGCTGGCTCGAACTCCTCAACGACTATGAGTGTGCTATTAAGTATCACCCGGGGAAGGCCAATGTAGTATCGGATGCCCTAAGTCAGAAAAATACCTCGAAACCCAAGTGGGTACGAGCCTTGCAGCTTACCCTCCATCCCAATCTTCTTAAGCAGATACTTGTTGCACAAGTAGAGGCACTTAAAGCAAAAAACCTAGCGGTTGAATCACTAAGGGGAAAGGAGCAACAACTTGAGGTAAAAGCCGATGGCTTACATTATTTCATGGAACGCGTCTGGGTTCCACAACACGAAAACCTACGAGACCTTGTGATGGACGAGGCCCACAAATCCTGATATTCCATTCACCCTGGATCTGATAAGATGTATCATGATTTGAATATACTCTACTGGTAACCACACATGAAAGTCGACATCGCTACCTATGTGAGCAAATGCTTGACTTGCACCAAAGTCAAGGTCGACTACCAGAAACCCTCTGGATTACTCACACAACCTGAGATCCCCATGTGGAAATGGGAACAAATATCCATGGATTTCAGTACCAAATTACCCCGTACTCCTAGAGGATGCGACACTATCTGGGTAATTGTGGACCGACTGACTAAGTCGGAACATTTCCTTGCGATCAAGGAAAACGACAAGATGGAAAAACTAGCCAGAATATATGTCAAGGAGGTAGTCTCGCCCCATTGAGTGCCAATCTCCATCATTTCTGATCGAGACACTTGATTCACTTCGAACTTTTGGAAATCATTGCAAAAGTCGCCTGGCACACGGTTGGATATGAGTACCGCATACCACCCACAAATCGATGGCCAAAGTGAACGCACGATACAAACCCTCGAAGATATGATACCGGCATGTGTAGTAGACTTTGGAAACAGTTGGGAAAGTCACTTACCATTAGTGCAGTTCTCCTACAACAACAGCTACCATGCCAGCATCAAGGCAGCACCTTTTGAGGCACTCTATGGCAGGAAATGCCGATCACCCATCTGTTGGGCGGAAGTGGGCGACAGTAAGCTCACTGGCCCGGAACTTGTACACGAAACTACGGAGAAAATTTTGAAAATCAGAAACCGTATGGCAACAGCTCGCGATCGTCAAAAGAGCTATGCCGACAAACGCCGAAAGCCTCTGGAATTTCAGGTAGGAGACAATGTCCTTCTGAAAGTTTCACCATGGAAAGGCGTCATTCGCTTTGGTAAACGAGGGAACTGAACCCACGGTATATTTGCCCATTCGAAATCCTGAAGCGGATTGGCCCAGTGGCATACCAACTCAACTTACCAGCCAAACTCGATGGAGTTCACAAAGTATTTCTTGTCTCGAACCTGAAGAAATGTTTATCAGGTGAGACACTTGTAGTTCGACTGGATGAGATCCAGGTGGATGAACAACTACGGTTCGTGGAAGAACCGGTAGAGATCATGGACCGAGAGGTCAAACAACTTAAACAGAGTCAGATTCCGATTGTCAGGGTCCGATGGAAATCGAAACACTTACCTGAATTCACGTGGAAACCAGAGGATCAGATGATGCGCAAATATCCCCATCTCTTCAAATAGACAGCGTCAAACGCCGACAACAATGAATAAATTTTGGGATGAAATTTCCTTTCAACAAGGGATGATGTGACAACCAGAAAATTTTTGTTATCGTCACTCTCGCACTACAGTCTTCTCCGCTGTTGTCGTGTACACCCTTGGATTTCAGAAATAGTTGTTGCTCATAAACATCAGATTGTTATTGCAATGATTATCTTAATACGTGTCATTAGCTTAAAACACTTAGATTTAACCTACCAATTCACAGAATGATCAAGACAATCAAAACCATTGTTATAATCAAATGGTTAAAACCATTGTAATCCATGATATGTGTGACACCCGGCAATTTCAGGTAAATTGCAACTCTTACAACTTTGTATTTCACATTCATACTTGTTGCATTTCATTTAATTATGTTTAGTTAGATGAGTCAGACACACACAACTGTGAAACGATAGTTCGAGGAACTATCAAATCATACATTGCACATTGGTTTTAGAAACCAAGTGTGACAAACACAAACACTAACACAAAACGATAATTCGGGGAATTATTGAATTGTGTATCACACGTTGATTAAGATTAATCAAGTGTGCAAACATGTCGTAAAACATGAACATCAGCTATCAAAGATAATTCGAGTAATTTTCGAAACACACACACGAGTTTCACGAACGTTGGTGATCAAACTTATGTGCTACGATATTATTATGTGCTAAACATGCATCAGATGTTTAGGATAAACTTTAGGAATCAAGTACGAGCAAAATCGAATCATCGAAATCGAAAAACAAGAAAATGGACCCATCGCGGTACGCAAAGGTTCCTTGGTGAACAGTCTGGCGGTATGAGAAGCAAACAGGGAGTCAAGACCCCCGAATTCCTCAGCGGTATGCGAAGAAGATTATGATCGACCTCCGCGTTACGCGAAGGCCATGCAGATCAAAAATTTTTATAAAATAAACCCCAAACTCTTTCATTCGTTTTCCTTTCGTTTTCTCCGAGCTTTCACTTGTTCTCTTCACCAAAACACACTGAAACCAAGCCCCCAAGCCTCTGGAATCACCATTGGGACCATCGTGGAGCATCTTGAACCATTAAAGCTTAAAGGAGGAGTCTTGGAAGTTACCACACAAGCAAGGAGATTCATCATCAGCCTCCATCTGAGTACCAGGAGCTGTTCTATCAAGGATTTACGCTCCTAAGGTAGTTTTACTTCTTTATTAGTTGTTAGATTGTACATGCAAGTGCTAAAAAACCACATGCAAGTGTATTTGAGTACATGCAACTCCATGTGGCCATCATGCATGAATTTGTTGGTGATATTGTTGTAGATCTACTGATTTTAGAATTTAGAAATGTTAGATTTGAGTTTCGGTTGAGTTATGATTGATGTAGTGATGATTTCGGTTAAGTCATAGATATGTGATGATCTATACATGTTAGACATGTCTTGATGTGGTTAAATGTATATTAAAGTGTCTAGAAACACATTTGGATATTTGATTTTGTCAAAAACATGATTTTGTATAAACTTACTATTTAGGGAAACTTTCGTAAATCAATAGAGGGCTTTTGATGTTTACGAATGTTTTGATGAACTTTGATTCTTGAAATATGTTTAAAAATGATTTCTAAGCATATTGGGAACTTGGATTTGTGAAAACAAGTTTTTAAACAGATACTTTCCAAATAAGGAAACTTTATTTGGGCAAAATGGCATAAATGGCGATTTATGCGCTAACGATGTGTTTTAAATGTATAAACGTGTTTTTACAAACACACTAGAGTAATTTGTTTTATGAAATGGGATTTCATAACTATACTTTCCAAAAATTGAAACTTTCTAAATATAGAAAGTTTCCCAAAACAAGAACGTCATGATTTTCAAAACTTGATTTCATGAAAGCATCATGATTAGAGTCATAGGATGCGTGTTGGTGTCTTACTTGCGTTAAGACACATAAACACAAAAATCGGTCACCAACGATTCGTCGAGTCTCACTAGTCAACACACACTCGGTTGAGCACACCGACACTTGGAGTTGTATTGGATACAACACACCACATAACACATACTCATACCTATATGGTTATAGGTGCCTCCTAGCAGGATTGCTAGCATTCGCAGACGCGAACACTTGCACACCAGAACTGCTTTAACAGGTGAGTTCACAGGCCCTTTTACATTTTTTTACCTTTGGGGGAGAAATCATTGCATACAACTGTTTTTTAACAACATACTTTTGGTTACTTTTGTACATGCAAATATCGCGTATATGCATATGTGTGGCAATCATCCACAAATCTGATAATTCCTCATTAAAAACACCTCGAACTGTTAATAGCGCGTTGTGCTTAGCGTGGTAATTTTGAATAGTACTATTTGGGCCTGACAAGCCCCATTGTTGCGCGCCACATGGCCACCCCGACTGGAGGTCGGAACAGTGCATAATTGACCAAACAACATTGCCATATCTTGTTGGATGGATATGGCGGGAGGCAGCATGTTTGCTACGGTTGCGAACCCGCATATGTTATAACTCATATTGACTAGCTATCAATGGATATTGCATTGTATTGAAATGTAAACCTGCAAACATTTACTTTAAACATTTTGATGTTTACTGCTGATATAAAACTTGTGCTCTCACCAACCTTTGTGTTGACCCTTTTACTCGCATGTTTTATCAGGCAACTAAGGCACACACTCAAGGATAGGACGCTAAGCTGGAGTCTCATGCATCGACATAGTGCTTTAGGCTTGAGAACATTATCATTTTATTTTGTTGTGTATTGTTAAACAATTTAAATTGCTTCCGCACTATTGCTCCGAAATGTTTGGAAAACTGTTTTAACAACGCTTCCGCATTTTATGAATCGTATCTCTTTTGATCTTATTAAACTTCCGCAACTCTGATTTTACTAAACTATTTTATCCGAGTTCTTGGATGTACGTATGCAACCAGGCATGTAGGTCTCGCTGCTGTGTGACTAGAGATTGCGATCCTGCCAGATTAGTCGTGTTCGAGCCCTCGTTCAGGCCGGGAAGGTCGGGGTGCGACAATATGATTTCATGATAACCGGGCATTATAACAGATCAAAATAAAGATTTAACCGTAAACATATCGAGTTATTCGTTTCTAACCATTCCTAGCCATCATCTAGGCAATAATCAACAACAATAAGTATTTCATTACGTAAAAAATTAGATCTAATCCACACATTATCAAACTAGTAGGAGAAAACGAATTGTTACTCGTTCGAGCGGATTTCCGGATGAAAAACGACGATCGGGTGTTGTAAAGTTGATCCTTTTCTTAGTCTTGATGATCCTACAGCTTAAAATGATTGTTTTCTAGCTGATTTCTAAACCTACATAGTCTCCGCGTACTGCCAATGAGCCTGAAAAGGGGCTTGGCATACCGTGAAGAAATCCAAAGGAAAATATGATACTTTGGACTCTTTGCGTATCGCCAAGGGACTTCAAAACCAACTTGGCGTACAAGAGTTCCGGAGCACAATAACTTGAAATTTTTATTGTTTATACGATTTCGGAGAATCGGGAACTCCGTTTTCCACACCGTTTTCACCCACATTCACAATTTCTCATGTACTATTAAATCATGATGATCAAAATCATTCTTTTAACTTGGATTTCAAATATGATGGCATGGACTGTCGAACGTAATTGTCACAGTCTCCTCCTGTCAAAGAAATTTCTTCCAGAAATTTGGTGAAGACTTATCGGTTGACAATTGTTTATGAAAACAAATAAGGATATATTTCCTTCATACAGTCCTCATGTTCCCATGTGTATTCAGGTCCATATTGAGAGTTCCATCTAACTTTAACGATTGGAATGCGGCTTTGTTTCAGTACTTTAACTTCTCAATCCATTACCTCTACTTGTTTGAACTGAAGTTTTTCATCGATTTGAATCCCTTCAATAGGTATGATCAATTATTCATCTGTTAGGCACTTCTTCAGATTTGATACGTGAAAGACATCGTGAATGTTACTATGTTCAGGAGGTAATTCAAGTCTGTAGGCTACTGTTCCAATTCGTTCTAAAATTTTGAATGGTCCTACAAATCTTGGTAAGAGTTTACCTCGCTTCCCAAATCTAAAAATGCCTTTCCATGGTGAGACTTTCAGCATGACACGATCACCTATTTGGAATTCTAGTGGTCTCCGACGATTATCAGTATAACTCTTTTGACGATCGCGTGCAGCTTTGATTCCTTCTTGAATAAGTGCGATCTTATCGGTAGTTTCTTGTATGTATTCTTGGCCGATGATATGATTTTCACCTACCTCCAACCAGGAGATAGGAGATCGAAATTTGCGTCCATAGAGAGCTTCAAATGGAGAACACTGAATACTAGTATGGTAGTTGTTGTTGTATGAGAATTCAACTAGTGGAAGATGAATGTCCCATCTAACTCAGAAATCAATCACACAACTTTTAAACATACCCTCGAGATTTTGAGTTGTACGCTCTGTTTGTCCATCTATTTGCGGATAATAAGTTGTGCCCATATTGATCTGCGTGCCAGAGCAATTTAAAGAGTTTGCCAAAATTGTGACATAAACTGACCATCTATGTTAGAAATGATAGAGACTGGTACTTAATGTCTGGATATAATCTCGTTGACATAGAGTTTAGTTAGTCGATCCATAGAGTAATCTTCTCGGATTGGTAGAATTGTGCAGATTTCGTAAGGTGATCAACTATAACTCATATAGAGTCAAAATTGTGTGACGTTATGGGTAGTTTGGTAATGAAATCTATAGAGATCAGATCCCATTTAAATATGGGAATTTCCGATTGTTGTAATAACCTAGAAGGTCGTCGATGTTCTGCCTTAACTTTTAGACATGTTAAACATCTATCCACGTATTCTGCTATATGTTTCTTCATTCCAGGCCACCAATAAAATTACCTAAGGTCCTAGTACATTTTATCGGTACCTAGATGAACAGAATAGCTGGATTTGTGTGCTGCATCCAAGATGATTATTCTAATGTTACCGAATAGAGGAATCCATATTCGGCTTTTGAAATGCAGTATTCCATTAGTTTTGGTTTCTAGTAGTTTGTCTAACCCTCTAAGCTCCTCAGCTGGGTAGTTTGTTGCTTGTAAAACTTGTTACTACGCCTCTCTAATTTGAGGAATTAGACTGGTTTGAATAGTCATTCCTAACGCTTTCACACGTAAAGGTTTGACTCATTCCTTGCGACTCAAGGCGTCGTCTGCAACATTTGCTTTACCTAGGTGATAATGAATTTTATAGTCACAGTCATTTAAAAGCTCTACACATCGCCTTTGTCGCATGTTCAACATCTTTTGATCTAGAATGTGTTGAAGACTTTTGTGGCCAATGTATATAATACACTTTGTTCCGTATAGATAGTGTCTCCAAACCTAAAGTGCAAACACCACTTCACCATGTTCTAGATCATGAGTAGTATAGTTCTTCTTGTGGATTTTTAATTGTCGAGAAGAATAAGCAATTACCTTATCTTTCTGCATTAACAAGCACCCGAGACCCTGACGAGAAGCATCACAGTATACCTTGAACTTATCGGTCTTCCGGTAATGCAAGTATAGGTGCATTGAAGAGTTTGTTTTCCAACAGTTTGAATGCCTCCTCCTGTTGGGAACCCCATATTAATTTTTGATTTTTTAGAGTCAAAGTTGTTAGTGGCAAGGCTATTTTTGAAAAGTTCTTAATGAATCGCCTGTAATAACCTGCCAGTCCTAAGAATTGACGAATTTCGATTGGGGTTCGTGGTATCTCCTATTGTTTCACTGCTCTACTCTCACTAGGATTCACTTGTATACCATTTTCATTTTCTACGTGTCCAAAAAATTGAACTTCTCGTAACCAAAAGTCACACTTGGAAAATTTGGCATATAGCTTCTCACGTGCTAAAAGTTCTAAGATTAGTTTCAAGTGTTGTGCATGTCCTTGTTGGTTTCGGGAGTAAATGAGAATGTCATCAATAAATACAATCACAAGCTTATCCAGATAAGGTCTACACACACGATTCATTATATCCATGAAAATGCAAGTGCATTTATTAACCCAAATAGCATTACTAAAAATTCGTATTGTCCGTAACGGAATCTGAAAGTTGTTTTAGGAACATCATCATTATCAACCCGTAACTAATGATATCCAGACCTTAAATTGATTTTTGAAATATAAGTAGCACCTTGCAATTGATCGAATCGATCATCAATACGAGGTAGTGGATAACGGTTTTTGATGGATAATTTATTGAGTTCCCTGTAGTCGATACACATCGTGAATGAACCATCTTTCTTTTTCACTAAAAGAATCGGTGCTGCCCGTGATGAGAAACTAGGTCTAGAAGAACCTTTGTCTAACAATTCCTGTTATTGACCTGAAAGCTCTTGCATTTCTGAGGATGGTAAACGATAAGGAGTTTTCACAATAGGCGATGCGTCTGGAATCAAGTCAATACGAAATTCAACCTGTCTCACTGGGGATAATCCTAATATATCCTCAGGAAATACTTAAGGAAAATTCTTATTTACAAGAATATCTTTGATACGTTTTTGTGGAGAATTGTTCTGAATCAGATGTGCTAGGAAAGCCTTACAGCCTTTCCTTAAGCCTTTATGTTTTTGCATACATGATATGATACCGAGTTTTCTACCTGGTTGTTCTCCCTAAACTATGAGTGTATTACCGTCAGCTAATGGAATACGGATCACCTTGTTTTGGCACACAACTTCCGCTTGATTATCAGAAGGCTAGTTAATGCTGACAACGACATCAAAGCTTCCATGTTCAATAGGAAGTAGATTGATATTGAAAAGGTTATCATTCAGATTCAAGGAACATCCTTGAATAACGTTATTTGTTTTCATCAACTTGCCATTAACAAGTTCAATGACATAGGGATGTTATAGATCTACAGTAGGCACTAAAAGTATTGATGCAAATTTAGGAGAGATAAAACGCTTATATGCCCCTGTATCAAACAGAACTTATGCGTATAGATTATTGAGAAGGAACGTACCAGTGACAATATTCGCATCATCCCTAGCTTCTGTTGCACCAATCTAGAAAGCTCTTCCCTGGCTTCGTTCTCGTGATTGGTGTTGTTGTTGTTTAGACAGTTTCTCATGAAATGGTAAGGGCTTCCACACTTGAAGCATCACAAGTTTGGTTGTGTGCATTGTCATGGTGCATGATTTTGTTGACGAGCAGGAAAGTTTCAGTACCTGGCATACTGTACAACTCGGTTACAGTTCGCACTAATAGGACATAGTCCTGTATAATGAAAAGGACACATGTTGCATTTAGGTGCCTGCCCAATATTAGCTTTCATCTTAGGAATAGTTGCACCATATTTCTTCACTGTTGGTTTACTCTGGCTAGTCCTAGCCGGAGCTTTGTTTTTGCTTTTCCCAAACCACTTCCTTTTGGTACCCCTCGTGTTACTAGGGGCACTGAGATCACTACGTCACACAGCCGTTTGAGTTTTTGTTGGCAATGTACCACTTCTCACTACCTCATCAGTAAGTTTGGTGGTCAACAAAATGGTACGTTTGAGTGTAGTAAGTTCCGCTGCGGTCACCATTCCCTGGATCTGGGGAACCAGACCCTTTATGTATTTTCCAATCAATGCTGCTTCCGTAGGAAACGTGTTGGGAAGCAAGCAAGTAAGTTCATTAAACCGATGGGTATAAGCTAAACAGTTAGCACCGATCATAGAATGAATCCAAAATTCTTCCTATAATTTCTCGATTTCAGTGATTGGGCAGTACTCTGAAATAATCAGAGTTTTAAAATCGTTCCGATCCATAGTATGAACTATGGCTAAACCCAACGTTTTTTTCTTGTTATTCCACCAGGTTAAAGCTGAGTCCTTCAAAGAACAAGTAGCATAAGACACCTTATGCTCGACCAAACATTGGCTGATTCTGAGTTTTGGTTACATTTCCTCGATCTACTTCAAAAGTCCCGCCGCTCCTTCCTTGCATGTGAAAGTACGAGGGTTGAAGGAACGAAAGTACTTATAAGTACATCCCTACTGTGGTGGATCAGGAACAGTTGTGGTTGTACCAGTGGTATGATGTGATTCTAGGTGTCCACCAGAAGCAATGTGTTCAGTATGGCCCCTAACAGAACCAGAAGTGATGTTTTATTAATGTTGTGTTAAATATCCGGTACTATAGTAGATAGTTGTTCCTTCACTATTCGTGCTACTGTGGCTTCGTTCAGTTCTGATATGCTTGCAGTCGCTGGTGGTACTATGTTCACTTCTGGGTTCATATGTGGAACCGTGTTCGTTTCCAGATTCACAGGTGGAACTGTGACACCTCGCAAATTGCAGGTCAGCAAATTGATTTAATTATACATGGCACTAGAATTGGTTTAATTTAGGGGGACACATGGCCCGATAGTACAAACACTTTCACAAGGTCGATAATTCGACGAATTATCGAGAAACGCACACATATGTCGAAAAAACTTTGGTGAACGTCGAACAATATTATCAATGAACGATAATTGATTAATATAAGATCAAACAACGAACAAAAGTGTTACAAAACAAAAGTCAAGAAACGATAAGCGATAAAAAATACGAACGAAAAACGAGTCAAACAATTAAAAATGGGCCATTGGGCTGGTTCGGCAGGCATCGCGGTATGCCAAGGGCCTCGGATTGAGCATTGGCAGTAAGCGAAGGTGAGCGGGAAAATTAGAATTCCCTGATTTTCTTCGCGGTATGCCATGACCGATCAACTTCCACCTCGGCGGTACGCGGCTTGTTTCGGGAGTGAACCCGATTATTTTATTCTTGGCGGTACACCAAGACCCCTTGGGAGCTTGCTTGGAGGTACGCGACACCTCCCATCTGCTAAAAAACTTTATCAAACCGACCCAGCCTCATTTTCTTTCTTGTTTACCCATTCGTACTCGAACTCATACTCATATCTCCGGTTATAAGCTCCTGCTACACCACTATTTCGATAAACCATGACCATGTGTCATTGACTATGTTTAGTATCCAAACCACAACAACTAAGAACTCCTTTCCATTCCAAAGCAAAAATCCCGGATTCTCCTCAACACTGAGATAATCATGATAAACCGAATATGGCTTATGTATAGGGCATATGTTGAGGTCAGTCGCAACTGCCTCAGCCACCGTCCCACCACCTTTTCGATAGACCATCATTATATCCTTGCCTATCTTTGACTATAGAATCCTAAACCACAACTATCCCAAATCAACAACTCATAACATGTGTTCAACTTCAATAAACTCTCTGGTTCTGTTTAGTTTTATTTCAACTAAACTCCCCATGGTTTATGCATATAATAATGCGTTCTCAATATGTATACCAATAATAATAACATCCAAAAATTCATAGTAATCATCTTTAACAATTATCATATCAGGTCTTAGCAGTACAATTAAACGTGTATGGACTGTAGATTTGGTGAAATCTGATTAGGATCAATCTAGAAGCTCTATCAACTATCAAACACGTGCAGAATCCATGTTTGATATAAAATGAATCAAAGAACAAACAAGTAATTTCATAAACAATCTTCTTTTATTAATAAACACATGATTACACAAGTTTCTCACACAGAGAATCACACTCAGGTTTTCTAAATTCTGTAAAGTTCTGTCTAAAAAGTTATGAAGAATTCAGACAAACCCTCTATTTAAACAATCAGCTGTCAGCCGAACCTTTAGGTTCACCAGCCGAACCCTTAGGTTCGCTAGGCGAACCTAGGTTGCCAAACCTATAGGTTCTCCGAACCTTATCAAGGTTATAGGTTCGCCGAACCTATCAAAGCAATAGGTTCGCCGAACCTGCCTAGGTTCGTGGGCGACACGAACCTATGACAAACCTTAGCCGAACCTATACAAACTTTATATAAATTACAATTTTGAATAGCAAACTATTACATATATGCACTAACAAACTCCCCCTTAATATTTGCTATCAAAATTCTTCAATCTTTATCTTCAGCTTTGTCTTCATATTTATCTTTCAGTCCACTTGATTCACCAACATCATCACCAACAACGTTATCCACTGCTCGTATTACAACAGAACGAGGAATCTTTGCGAATCTTTCAGCTTCCACCTTGTCATCTCTCTCATCCCTTTCTTTCTGAACCTTCATCAATTCAACATATAGGTAATTCACATCTTCCCAATTGCGTCCGGAATGTATACCTAAAGTATAACAGATTCGAGCAATGGTTTGATATTGAATTGCCATGTCTTGGTAGCTTACCCCAACATCATGATAACCATCATCTGCATAAATTTCAGCCATGTTGAGTAGATCAATATCGTCCTTCAAACAATTGACAATCCACACAAGATCTAACATCCCAATCACTCTCCACCTATCTTATTGTTTCAACAAAATAACTGCTTCAGCTGTATGTTCATCATAGAACCAGAATTTGAAATAAGGATTCCAATTCTGTTCCATCATCCTCAATCTTGATCTCTTGAACACTGTAGGCTTGGCATATCCATGAATCCTGTCTCTAACTTGAGGAGATAACAAACTCCATCCAGTCCTAGCTTCCTTTTTCAACAACTTCTCAAAAGTTTCATTGTGTTTTGTCTGGATAGGTTTGATCATCTTCAGTCTAGACAATGTCATGCATTCAAAGGATGGTAAACTCATCAAGTCTAAATCTTTACCAAAATATTGACATACGTCAATCCTTTTCACCACATAGCAACCTTTATCAGCTAGACTTCCTGGAATATTATGAAAGTAACCATAACTAACAATTCTTCCAATCATTTTAGACTAGGATCCAAGCTTAAAGCTTTTGAATTGTTTAGTTTGGTTGTCTTGAACTTTGTCGTCTAACACTTCAATCATCTACTTGAAAATATACAAATGATCAATAATGTATTTTGTCTCCTCTTGATATTCTTTCCAGAAATCCATATTTGTCTTTTCTTTGACTTGAGACAATGTGGTCCTTGACACACCACCAAGTTCAAAAATTTTCTTTAAAATGTTCATGTTATACAAATCTTCGTCAATTATGTCATCCTTCTCAAAATCAGAGAAATCCAATTCATCTTGCTCAAAATCAAACATTTGATCTTCATCTACCTCAAACATATCCTTGAAATCTTGAACAAAATAACCTCCAGCTATTTCACCTTCTTCTAGATCTTTATCAGCTGAAATTTCAATAATCACTCTCTGCAAGTTAATATCAGAATGTAGTTTAAACATATCAAGAAATGTAGGCAAAGAGTAATCAATAATCCTCTCAAGATTTTCTATTGCATGCAAATCCTCAAACTCAACATCATTACAATCTTTGTTCCTATCTGAAGATACAACACTCACAGGAGTAGCTTCCATATCAATATTTGATGAATCATACAACACAATAGCTCCAGTCACATAATCTAATCCACCAACTCCACTACTAACACCTCCAACATCACCATCACCATCCTCATCATCATTATCATGAGCATTCAAGCTCGGATGTTCATCCATATCAGAATCACCATAATCTACCTTCTCCTCCTCTTTCTCTTCATCTTCATCATCCACATCAACAACCACCTTTTCCGCACCAGAATCAGAAACTTTATCTTGAGAATCTTTATCTTTCAACTCATCAATCTTCTGTCTTAGATCACTATTCTGATTTTGCAATTCTATAATATCAACATTTTGAATGTCAATCATATATTCCAAAGCGGCAATCCTGTCATTCAATATCTTCTTTTCAGCTCTATCATCCTCCCTCCATTTCATTAGTTGATCAATCTGAGCTTTCATCTCATCAAGTTCATTTGTGCTAGAGGAAGAAGGTTGATCAGCTTTAGCCTTATCCTTTTCCATCTTGTACAAATCAAACTCTTTTGCCAACATAGAGATTCTTCTTCTAAGCTCTGTGTCATCATAATCAACTGTGAAATTTAAAATCACGCAAGTTAACTAATCCTTCAACCAAAGACTCATCTCTGGGAATAGAATCAGAATGAAATGAATTCTCTGGAAATGATGTAGTGACAGTTGTAGCATTAACAAAACATGGAACAAATGTAGCTACATTTACAAACTTAGGAGTTTGTAATGTAGAAACAGTAACAGAAACGGAAGGAGTAGAAACTGTAGCATATCAAGGTGAAGGAGTAACAGGAACAGAAACTGTAGAAGTCATAACAGATGAAGACACAACGGTCTTAGTAGCTTTTGACTTCTTCTTTCCATATGGCCCTTTAGCCATTCTCTACATCTTCTTAGGTCTAGAGGACTCAGGCTCTTCAACTTGAAAACTGGGATCAGCCTTTCTTCTATTGCTTCTTTCTGATCTGTCAGTAGCAGTCCTCTTCTTTAATCTTTTAATCACTGTACTCCCCATCACAATTGTTTTCAGCTCTGACTCTGATTCAGTAGACTCTTCATCTTTATCTTCATCAACAGGTTTATCCTGTTGCTCAGGCAATACAACTTGAACATGTTCCTGTGAACTTTGTTCTTGTTGTTGAGATCGAGAAGATTGACCAGAAGACTTTATTGCTTGATGTCTTGAGGGAGGAGGTGGTGGTTGTGGCTGGTCATCATCATCATTAACTGCTTCAGTGTCAGAACCAGACTCAGCATGTCTCCATTCATTATCTTCAGGTGCTAAATAGTTAGCCCTTGCGTAATGTCCAATCAAATCTTTCTCCACTATAGCATCCCCACTCCTCTGGTTTACTCTGACCTGACCCAAACTTGAGTCAGTCATATGTTTTAGCTTTAGGAGATCAGAATTCTCTCTGGGAAGCATCTGTTCCGGCAACCTCTCATCTATCAACATCTGAACAAACCTAGGATACATGTAAAATTGATCCTTGGCTTTCGTGATGTTGTCTGACATGTACCGGAATATCATCGCAGAGAAATTGAACGGTTTGTTCAATATCAATGCTACCATAGCCGACCTCATAAGATCCCGTAGCTCATCCAACGTTCCTTTCCTCATGCTCAAGCAGTGAAGTAACACATGTGCTAGCAGCTTGTATTGAAGAGGAAGCTTTCCCTTCTTGACTGAAATGGCATTATAAGCTCCACAATATCTTATCCGTAGAAAACAACCCTTGATACACCTTTCTGGTATGATTATCATACCAGCAGGCTCACCTCCAAACTGCAACACCCGCCTAGTATCTGCTTCAGTTACACGAATTGCTTGTCCAAGCACATTCGCCTTCATAACATATTCCTCATCAACTGAAATCAGCATTGCAGACTCCCAAAAGCTCTGAATATGAGATCTGTAGATCTGGAAGGAGTTGGATATAGCATGATATATCCTTGATCGACCTAGAAACTCAATCATTGGACGGAAATCTTTGCCATTCCTTGTTGTCGGATTTAGATAAGCACAAACATTATGTTTGTCTCCGAATGTCAAGTTCGCCATTTCTACAATTAGAAAGAAAACACAATTAGAAACAACAAAAAATTAAACAAAATTAAATGCCACACACCCAGCTTCTAAAACTGATTCAGCTCCTCTTGCATGGTCTCCACCCAGGCAGGCTCACGCAGCGCTTCAGTAACATATTTTGGCTCAATATGAGAAATGAATGCAGAATGCATCCATAACTCTTGAGTGCCATGAGTTCTCTCCAGCTCAACATACAAACTCTCCGCGTTTGTAACTTGACTTCTTGTCTGTACTCCAACAGACGGATTTCCAATGATCTGCTCCACATGATGATTCACATGGACTCTGGTGACTGGCACTTGCGGGACCCCAACATTATGATCAGGATTTGTGATATTCTGATCAACATCTTGATCATGAGAAACAACATCTTCAAATAAATCCTGATCATCATCAGATGACCAATCATCATTCATTGCTCCTGAAGTGCCTTCCTCCGTTGGATGATTATTTTCAGCTTGATGAGAAATACCTTGATCATCATAATTTTGCAGATCATATAACATCTGCAATGATATTTCATCATCAGTAACATTAGGAGACAAGTTAAAAGACTAAAAAAATTTATCATAATCGAAAAGCCAATTTGGACCTTTGCCTTCAGGTATAGGTGTATGTCTTTGAACATCTACATTATACCATAGTTCCACAACACCCGTACGTTTGTTAAACACACGTTTATTGGGCAGGCTGTAGCCAAGAAAGAAACCTTCTTCAACCATAGAGTTGAATTTAGCATCTTTCTTAAGCATAGTACAAGGAGCCCCGAAAGGTTCCAAGTGTTCCAAATTAGGTTTTCGATTTTGAAGCAGTTCATAGCAAGTATTATTATGTCTTTTCACAATTAGCACTCTGTTAAGAGTAAAACAGGCAGTCGCTACGGCTTCACTCTAGAATGTAATGGGGAGCTTCAAATCAGCGACCATTGTTCTAGCAGACTCAATCAATGTCCGGTTCTTTCTCTCAGCTATACCGTTCATCTGTGGTTCATATGGTGCACTGAAATGCTGTTGAATGCCCTTTGAATCACAAAATTCTTCCATGTTTTGATTCTTTAACTCTGTCCCATTGTCAGATCGAACACGCCTTACTCTCAACTTGTACAATGTCTCAAACTAAATGATTCATCTTCCTGATATGTGCCAAGACCTCGTATCCTGCTCGGTTGCCTTCGACACCAGACACGTCTCTACCTTGTTTACCGTCTCCGCCTTAGCCATGTCCAAAACATATAAATCCTTACTCCTGTCAGCAGTCATCAGAATCCAATCTTCAGGAATCTGAATTCCTTGTTGAAGAACATAACATTTCTTGTCATCAAACAACACCTTATAACTTTTGTCACAAATCTGTGACACACTCAAAAGATTGTTAGTTAACTCCTTGCAATAATTCACGTTGTCAAAGGAAACTTTACCATTAGTGAAACTACCATACCCGGTAATCTGACCACCTTTGTCACCTGCAAAATTAACATAACATCCTTTTATTGCCTTAAAATCTTGCAACAAACCTAACTCTCCCGTCATGTGCCGTGAGCATCCACTATCAATAATCTAGCGACTGTTGATATGGCCCATGAATGCCACCTGCACAATAAATTAAAAATTTTGATCAGTATTAAAAGTGATGACTCCCGCTATTCTGGCGTTGAGTCTCCCTGAATAGCCTCCTGCCATTCGGTTTTGATGAACTACTTGAAGACCCTTCTTCCAAGCATTCATCCTTTCTCACAAAAAATTTATCATCTGACCTGTGTCTGAATTTCCAAAAAGAATTTGAATTAACATTTTATTTTGAAAATCGGTTACAAGAAAAATTGTCATAGAAATCATCATCAGATGATGATGCCTTTTTTAACAACTTTTTGACATCTTGTTTGTTATCAAAAACATTCCTTTTCTGATTCATTTCTTCTTTAATCCAGACTCATTCAGGATCAAATTTCCTAAGACCTCTCATTTCCTCGTCGCTAGGCTTCACCTTCCTAGGACTCCCACCAAATTGGATCACCCGACTCTCATTGACAGAACTTTTCCTGATTTTATGATTTGGACAATTTGCTGAAATATGTCCTTTTCCACCACAAGGAAAACACTGTCGTGTTTCTCGTGGAGTAAAAGAATGAACTCTGTGGCAATTATCGAAATCACAATCAGCAATGATATGACCCAATCTCCCACATCTGTAGCATTTCCTTTGCGAAATACTCTTTGGTTTTGATTCATCACAACTCTTAGATGAACCCAAAGATTTAGATACAACAGATGTAGATGAAATTTTTTGCCTCAAACCAGTGGCTTTTATCTTGAGATTATTTTGAGTTTGAGAAATCTTTGATTTTCCTTTGTTTCCAGCCCCAATTTGATTAACCTTGTCAACCACCTTGACAAACTTCTTATCAACCTTTTCAGAAAAACCCTTTTGTTTTTGAAAAACATTACTCGACTCTCCTTTATGTGTAGTGGAAGACTTGACAAACACAGTAGGTTTGAGAGTGGAGGAAGTTTTGACTTTTAATCCTGGTTTGGAAACAACATTTTGTTTGACCATTGCTTTCTCGGCTGATTTTATTTTAGACTTTGATTTCTAAAAATTTGGACTCTTCTTCTCTACATTATTAACTTGATGACCAATCATCCTCAGAATATGAGCTGGAAATTCCGAATCTGTGATGTCCTCGATAATAGGAGCATCATAATCAACAAACTCACTATCATGAGATGATGAACTTTCCTCATCCTCAGTTACATGGTCAGACACAATCTTCTTTAATGAAGCTGGATTAACTTCCAAAGTCGGATCAAGTTGTGGTCTTGACACATAACTAGGAGGATGTGGCACAGCATGAAAACCAATTCCAGAAGTATCATGCGAAGATCTTTGCATAGCCGCAAAGTAATCGATGACATACGCTGAATTTTGGTAATTTTCAAGCTTGCCTTTGTGTAACTCAACTTCAGCTTTAGCTGCTGATAATTCCACCTTTAACTTCTGAACTGATTCAAGATGCATAGACACATCATGGTTATTTTGTAAAACTTTGATTTTTAAATCTTCGTTTTCTTTACCAAGATCTATCTTCTTATCAATAGATTTTTCTCTTAAAATCTGCTTCTTATTCGCTTCTGTGCTCTCCATCAGTTCAGCTATTAACTGAGCATTCATCACCTTCAGTTTATCAATCATCTCAAGCAAATCCTCATTTACCTCATCCACTTTCTCCTTGCCTTTTCCAGAGTCTTCTTCCATCGAAGCCATAAACGCACCCATTCAGTTCATCATACTGCTTCCCCAGTCATAGCCCTCATCAGCTTGACTCACAAGAGCTTTAGATAAATCATCAGATTTTTCTTTCTTTTTCTGGAAAGTGTCTTGTGGCTTGAATGGATTTAGATTACCTTGTTTCTTAGGGTTCTTGCATTCTCTGGCAAAATGACCTTGCTCACCACAGTTATAACACTGAGTAGACTTTGGATTGAATCCAAATTTGGTGTTGCGGTCAAAAGTGAATTTCTTGCCCGTCTTCTTCTCATACCGATTGATTCTTCGGATAACACTCGCCAGTGCCCATTGCATATCTATTAGTTCCATTTCATCATCATCGATTAGTGCATAATCTTCAAATGTCAGATTTGCATTTCCAATCCTTCCAGCAACTTGGTCGTCATATGCACTGAGAGCATAAGATAGAATAGACATATGATCCTTAACGGCTTCAACAATAACTTTTCCCATATTGGTAGTATTGAGCTGAACAAGAGGTGGTATGTGGTCAGACTTCTTCTCATTGTTAGAGCAACATGAACTAGAACTTGTAGATGTAGAAGGAACATGAGTACTATCAGAAGTACTAGACACAAATGCAGTCTGAATTTTGGCAGATGAAGCAAGCGGTGTAACTACAGAGCCACCATATAATGAAGGATCTTGGGTAACATTCACTCTTCTCGCTTTCCGTTTATCCTTCATCTCTTGTTCTTCAAGCTTCTGTACAAATTCTACCAAGGTCAAAATTCTCTCTCAATATCAACACTAGAGAATTCCACTTCTCAGGTAACGCATCAGCAAGACAATCAATTTTCTCATCTTAAGAATAATCGATGCCACATTTTTCTCACTTCGGTCAGCAAAGGTCTGAATCTTGTAATCAAAGCTTCCAAACTTTCATTTCCTATGAAATTGAAGTTTTCAAACTCCTTTTGAATATATGTTGCTTTCATCTTCTTCAGATTTGTATTACCTTCAACTCTAGCCTTCAAGGCATTCCAAAGACCATAAGAAGTCTTGTGCTCATCAAAATGATGTAATATCTGATTGGGAATTGCCTGGCTAAGCATCCAGGAAGCCTTTTTCTCAGAATCACACTTCTTACACTCATCAACATCTAATCTTTCTAGAAGTTGATATAAATTAGTTCCCACCACTCTCGGTCTTTCATAAGGAGATAGAATACGTTCCCAAAGGTTTGTATCCGTTCCATTAAGATGCGTTTCAAATCGACCCTTCCAGTTATCATAATCTGCAAGATTGAGCAATTTAGGAACTTTATTTGTACTTCCTACTTCCGTTTCACTAATCAGAATGCTCTGGACCTTGGTATTCTGACTAGCCATTGCTGCGTACATCTCGGCCATAGTTTTAAAATTTCTTTAACAGCGATCCTTTTGAATCAGACGAACCTTTGAATCAAACAAACCTTTCTCAAACAAACCTTAAGAAGCAAACAGACGAACCTCTACAGCAACGAACCTTCACGCAAATTATCAGGCGAACCTTGCAACCAAACCTAGATCACGAACCTTTACACAGGCGAACCTCAAGTCATGAACCTTGAGATAAGCGAACCTTGAACCAGACGAACCTCTACTAAAATAGTAACGAACCTTCAAACGAACCCTTCTTAACCAACATCGAACCTTTCAGTGAACCTTGGATGAACCTAGCAGAAATGCCAGCGAACCTTACACTGAAACTCATCAAACCTCTTCTAAAAACACAGACGAACCTCAGAAACTTGTCAATTCCAGCGAACCTTTTGTTCCAGTAACTCACAGGTTCGGCTCACGAACCTGTACGGCAAACTTCAAACTTTTTGGAGGGAAAACGTTCCAAAACTTGAAAAACAACCTTTCAAATCTTCAAATTAACACCACCAAATCGTAAATTGTTGTATTTCACAACAATTGATGATGAAATCAAACTCAAAACAGCAATCAATTAACAAGAAAAGAAGAAATTTGAGCCATAATCTTCAAATCTTCCAATTACTTGAATTCTTTGATCAAATCAATATAGAACTTCACCAAATTCTCTGATACCACTGTAGATTTGGTGAAATTTGATTAGGATCGATCTAGAAGCTCTATCAACTATCAAGCACGTGCGAAATCCATGTTTGAAATAAAATGAATCAAAGAACAAACAAGTAATTTCATAAACAATCTTCTTTTATTAATCAACACATGATTACACAAGTTTCTCACACAGAGAATCACACTCAGGTTTTCTGAATTCTGTCAAGTTCTGTCTAAAAAGTTATGAAGAATTCAGACAAACCCTCTATTTAAGCAATCAGCTGTCAGCCGAACGTATCTATTAGCCGAACCTCTAGGTTCGCCGGCCGAACCTTTAGGTTCATTGACTGAACCCTTAGGTTTGCTGGGCGAACCTAGGTTGCCAAACCTATAGGTTCAACGAACCTTATCAAGGTTATAGGTTCACCAAACCTATCAAAGCAATAGGTTCGCCGAACCTGCCTAGGTTCGTGGGCCAAACGAACTTATGTCAAACGTTAGCCGAACCTATACAAACTTTATATAAATTACAATTTTGAATAGCTAACTATTACATATATGCACTAACATGGACGACCCGAAATACAGTGATGTTACAGTCTCTCCTAGTTAAGGGAATTTTGTCCCGAAATTCAACTTGGAGTGACCGTAGTGAATAAATGTGGATACTTAAGCCGCATCTGATCTTCTTGTTCCCATATGAATTCTGGACCACGCTTCGACTCCTAACGTACTCTGACAATTGGAATTCTAGTGTGTTTAAGCTTTTTAACTTGACGGTCCATTATCTCGACTGGTTTTTCGAAAAAGTGCATGGTATCATCGACGCGAATGTCATCGAGTGGTAACTGAAGATCTTGATCAGCTAAGCATTTCCTTAAATTGGACACGTGAAACGTCGGGTGTACATTGCTAAGTTCAGGAGGAAGTTCCAACTTGTAGGCAACTTTTCCGATCCGTTCAAGAATCTTAAAAGGGCCAACATAACGTGGAGCAAGCTTACCCTTCTTCTCGAATAGTACTACTCCTTTCCAAGGTGATACTTTGAGTAATACCATATCTTCAACTTCAAACTCTAAAGGTTTTGGTCGTTTATCCGCATAGCTTTCTGTCGATTGCGCGCAGCTAACAAATTGTCACGGATTTGGCGGATCTTGTTAGTCGTTTCTTGAATAATCTCAAAACCAATGATCTGCGATTCGCCGACCTCGGTCCAACAAATAGGTGACCGACATTTTCTACCATAAAGAGCTTCAAAAGGCGCCATACCAATACTCGCGTGATAACTGTTGTTATACGAGAATTCGACTAATGGTAGATGGCTATCCCAGTTGCCACCAAAATCGATGACACGAGCTCTCAACATATCTTCAAGTGTGTGAATCGTTCGCTCCGTCTGTCCATCCGTTTGAGGATGATAGGCGGTACTAAGATCCAATCTTGTTCCAAAAGCTTCATGAAGCGATTCTCAAAATCGTGTCATGAAACGAGCATCACGATTCGATATTATGCTCAATGGAATTCTGTGTCGACTAAAAATCTCATCAATGTAGATACGAGCTAATTTTCGCACAGGGTATGTCTCGCGTATCGGTAAGAAATGAGCAAACTTGGTTAATCTATCAACTATCAACTATCACCCAGATACTATCATTACCACTTGCGGTTTGTGGGAGTTTGGTAATAAAATCCATGGATATATTCTCCCACTTCCACATGGGTATTTCTGGTTGTATTAACAATCCCGAAGTTCGCTGATGTTCTGCCTTGACTTTAGCACAGTTAAGGCACTTGGCTACATACTCAGCAATATCATTCTTCATTCCAGGCCACCAGTATAAGACTCTAAGGTCTTGATACATCTTATCAGTACCCAGATGGATTGAGTAACGAGACTTATGTGCTTCATCCAAAATCATCATCCGAAGATCATCCATGTTCGATATCCACAACCGATTCAAATAATACATCAAATAATCATCTTTAGTTTCCAATAGTAATTCAGCCGTGCAAGACATCTCATCTTTCAGGTTATATTCAGCCAATGAGTGTTGTTGGGCTGTGAGAACATTAATACGAAGATTAGTGTGCACTCGGACACTATGGATTTGAACATGACTTTTGCGACTAAGCGCATCTGCTACTACATTCGCTTTCCCAGGATGGTAGCGAATTTCACAGTCATATTCATTCAACAGTTCAACCCATCTCTGTTGTCTCATGTTAAGTTCTTTCTGATTGAGAATATGATGTAAACTTTTATGATATGTAAATACTACACACTTAGTGCCATAAAGATAATGTCTCCATATCTTCAAAGCAAACACGACTGCACCAAGTTCCAAGTCGTGTGTAGTGTAGTTCTTCTCATGAATTTTCAACTGTCTTGATGTATATGCCACAACCTTTCCCCAATGCATGAGGACACAACCATGACCTAGGTTGGATGCATCACAGTAAATCACAAAATCATCATTTCCATCAGGCAGTGTCAAGACAGGAGCATCACAAAGTTTCTGCTTCAAGGTCTGAAATGCCTCTTCTTGCTTTGGTCCCCACTCATAAGGTTTATTCTTTTGAGTTAAAGAAGTGAGAGGGACATCAATCCTTGAGAAATTTGAAATAAACCGCCGATAGTAACCGGCGAGTCCAATAAATGATCGAATATCCGTTGGTGTCTTCGGTGTACTCCAATTCTTCACCTCATCAATCTTCGCTAGATCCACGTGAACACCCTTTTCATTGACTATGTGTCCCAAGAATTGAACTTCCTTAAGCCAGAATTCACACATGGAGAATTTGGCATACAGTCGTTCATCTCTTAACATCTTCAAAACCAACTTAAGGTGTTGCTCGTGCTCATCTTTGCTCTTGGAGTATATCAAAATATCATCAATGAATACAATCACGAATTTATCCAAGTATGGCCTGCAAACACGGTTCATGAGGTCCATGAAAACCGCTGGTGTATTGGTAAGGCCGAAAGGCATTACCAGAAATTCATAATGTCCATATCTTGTTCTGAAAGCAGTCTTGGGAATGTCATCATCGTGTACACGAAGCTGATGATACCCAGACCTGAAATCGATCTTCTAAAACCATGTTGAGCCTTGAAGTTGATCGAAAAGATCATCGATGCGCAGCAGAGGATATCGATTCTTGAGGGTCAGCTTGTTCAACTCGCGATCGTCGATGCACATTCGGAATGACCCGTCCTTTTTCTTGACAAATAGGACCGGTGCACCCCATGGCGAATGGCTCGGGCGAATGAATCCCTTATCAGTCAGTTCTTGTAATTGGCTCCCCAATTCTTGTAACTCCGAAGGCGCAAGTCTGTAAGGAGCTTTGGAGACTAGGTTCGCACCAGGCACTAAATCAATTCGAAATTCTACTTGACGCTCTGGTGGAAGACCCGGCAAGTCGTCTGGAAATACTTCAGGAAAATCTCTTACCACAAGGAAGTCTTCAATGCTCTTTCCTTACTCCTTTTTCTCCACAATATGTGCTAAATATGCTATACACTTCTTCCTATGGTACTTGTGTGCTTTAGTGCATGACATTAGCTTAAGACCTTTACTAGAAGTCTCCCCAAAAACTCTTAAAGTTTCACCCGAAGGTAAGGGAATACGAATGTATTTTTCGTGACAAACAATTTCTGCTTTGTGGGTTCTAACCAATCCATGCCTATGAGAACATCAAAGCTACTAAGTTGCATAGGTATAAGATCAATTGGAAAACGTGATCATTTAAGTTCACCGCACATCCAATAATAACAGTTTCAATATCAATAGTATTACCATCAGCCACCTCTATATTAAACGGCTTGTCTATCTTAGTACGTGTCATTCCAAGCATATACTCAAAATCATGTGAAACAAAACTCCTATCAGCACCAGAATCAAATAGGACAGATGCATAAGAGTTGTTAATCAGAAATGTACCATTGACCACATCCTGGTTGGCTTGACCTGCTGGAGCATTTAGTTGAAACGCTCTGCCTCTTTCCACCCTTTGATTGTTTCCTGTCAGTCTTGGGCACATGTTTCTGAAGTGACCCACTTCACCACACTAGTAACAGGCTCTTGCCTGTACAGGCACTTGGCGAACAGGTACAGCTTGTATCGGTTGAGCATGCGGAGCTGGCAGTGCAAGCGGTGCATGTGGCATCCTTTGTGCTTGCGGTGCACCCCGACAAACATTAGAAAAGTGACCATACTTGCCACAGTTGTTGCAGACGCGACATGGCAAGTTAGGTGCGTGATGATATCTGCAAGTAGTACATTGTGGACCGGCTCCAAAATTCCTCGTGTTGGAATTATTGGAGGACTGTTGAGTAACAGGAGTAGTAACAGCATAACTCCTGGTCTTCCGCTTCCTGTTGCTGCTTTTGGATGAACTAGCTGCCTAAGTATTGACTTCGGTTTTAGTTTCCTTTGTAGCAGTCTTCACTTCAGTCTTCTTTGTTCCCTTTCTCATGAGTGTTCCAGCCCTTACATGGTTATCAGTCAGCCTCCAGTGTTTTAGGGTTGCTACCAAAGACTGTGTCTTGTATCTACATAGGTAGACCGCCTATGTACTTCTCGATTGTTCTCTCCAACGGTGTCACCAGATGAGGTACCAGCAGACTATACTCATGAAAGCGAGAATTATAGATTACATTCTCACCACTGTCTTGCTTGAGTTCCAAGAACTCAGTTTCGAGTTTCCTCATCTCACTGCGAGGACAGAATTCGGTGGTCATCAGGTTCTTGACCTAAGTCCACGTCAGTGCTAGGGCTGCATCAACTCCCCTAGTTCGCTTTTCGCCATTCCACAAAGTCAATTCTCTCTTTTGGAAAACAATGGTGGCATAGCCCACCTTCAGATTCTCTTGGCAGTCACTGTTGACGAAGGTGTTTTCAATGCTCTCAAACCACTGCAGCAGACCAGTGGCTGTCTCAGAACCCGTAAACTTTTGTGGATTACAAGAGTTGAAGTCTTTGAATGTGCAGACTGGTTGGTTTGCACCACCTCTGTTCTGATTGAGTGTCTGATTGGCTTGAGTCAGTTGATTCACCAATCCAGTAATAAGTGTTGCTAACTCTTGTATGCCAGAGTTGGCATTACCGTTGTTAGCACCATCAGCGTTGTTGTTGTATCATCTTCGTTGTGACGGCGTGGCGGCATGTTTCTAAGGATAATAGAAACATGTTACTACCGTTTACAACATAGGTCATACAAACTATGGTCAAATGAGTCCATTTCAACAGTTAGGATTACATATAGGAACTATATTTTTCTCCTATCTGTCATTAAAATCATAACAAAGTAATAATCTCCTAATATTATACTAAAGCATCCTAATTGGTCATATTTAATATTATCTACCTATTCCTAAGTTTCAAACATTTTCCACCCTATACCAACACTGACAACCTCCCAATGCAGTGCAACAAGCTTATATATAGGGCATACGTAGAGTTGACCGGAGTCGCATATCCGACATCCCACCACCGTTTCATTGCACCACGATTATGCCCTTGTTAGGATTTAGGGTATGCCATATATCTTCCAATTATCCCACTTCACGACCCTTATCCCAGGTAGGATAATTTCGAGAGATGTGGTTTCAAGTTCCCTTGGACAACTAGGTTCGCCTAATGTCTAAGTTCACCTGACATTTAGGTACGCCTATTTCTAAGTTCACCTAATGTCTAAGTTCACCTAACATTAAAGTTCCCCTAGTGTCTAAGTTCACTAAAATTTCATATCATCAATGAGGGTTCATATCATCACAAAGTGCTCTTTTTGTCACTAAGTGTTCATATCCTCCCTATAACTCATTCTCATCCAGCGTTCATACTATTCAGCAAGTATATCCAATAAGTGTAAATCTAAATGAGTACATCTATATGTTATCCAATCTGTCCATATCGATACTCAAGTATTCATCCCGTCACTAAGTATCCATTAAATGTGATTATCCAAAACAATAATTTAAACCAAATTCAACCATCAATCCATCAACAACTTTTCAGCCTTTCCTAATAATATCCTAAGTTCCTGACACTGACAGACCCCCAATATACTACAAATGGTGTATGTATAGGGCATATGTAGGGGTCAATTGCAACCGCCCCAGCCACCGTCCCACCACCTTTGTAGTATACCACGAGTGTGTCCTTGTCTGGTGATCAAAGATCTACAAACAATTCCTAAGTAAATAACTTCCTAAGCAATTAATTTCTTAAACAATTAATTTCACAAACGGGTAGTTCCCTTCTTCCTCAATACTGACATCCACCCGATGTATTGTAAATGGTATATATATAGGGCATATGTAGAGGTCAGTCGCAACTGCCTCAGCCAACGTCCCATTACCTTTACAACACACCACGAGCATGTCCTTATCGAGTCATTAGGGCACAATCAATCTCATATAAATCAGCAAATAATATATGCAATTCAGATATATATCAGGAGTTCAGTTAACATGTAGTAAACACATAAGCATGAATCCTGAATATACTAACTAGTGTATGAAATAGTTCATACTAAAGTATCCTATAGTTATAGACTAGGTCAACCATTTCTAGTAACCTAATTCCCTATAACCCAGGCTCTGATACCAATCTGTAACACCCCGACCGATGGCGGAAACGTCGGATGCCACGAGGGATGTGTAGATTGTTCATAAGCTCGTGGGAATCTAATTAAATCATCACATATCAATTAATCAACCAAATTAATTACACAAAAATCATGTTCATCATGAGATAGTTATATCAATTACACAAAATATTAAGCTAAACTAACTAAAGTCTAGTCTTCAGAATTTTAGTTATTTTAGCTAAGTCCAAGACCCTAAGTGATGATGTCCAGTAGATGTAGAGCTATCCTGCTCTACCTACTTCTCCTCGTTTCCTGAAACATGTAGAAAATCAGTGTCAACTACAAAGTAGTTGGTGAGAAATCATAAGTTTTTATGTTTCAAAAATATTTACAACATGTTTATAAAAGCTTATAATTTGTTTATGAAAGTTTATAATTTCCCCAGAAAATCCACATGTGCACCTGTGAGATAATCCAACACACAAACACAAACACAACAATCACATAGTTCAAATAATCACCAATAATAAACCACATATATTCAACCAATCTTAGTCAATCACAATTCAATCAATAATCACCATAATTATCTCAATATAAGTTACCGCGGAGGACCTCAGTCAACTCAATCAACGGCGGAATCATTGCGAAGGACCTCAGTCAACTCAACCAACGATATTCCTAATAGTGTCAATACATGCATGTCACACCCCGAGCCGGCGGTGAACGGATCGGATTTCCCGTCGGGCGGAAGGTTCACGGGGCGTGATATCGTGAGTGATAATCGAATGATCAGATTGTTTACATAGCACATGATAAATAAATGAGAAATGCTAACACATACATGATATAGAATTACAAGATTAAATTACAATGTATCGTTCATAATTTAACCAAGTAAATCTATCAAAAGAATCAATGAAACTATATCTTGTATCTGTACAAGATATACAAAAGATGACTCATTGTTTTTCTCATCAAAAGCATGCAACACAAAATGAAGCTAGGTCTTCTAAAAGTCCACTAGCTTAGTCCATGCATATGAGTAGCTGCACCTGTTCATCACCTGAGAAAACATGCATTTAAACAAAGTTAACACTAGGTTGGTGAGTTCATAAATATGTTAATTGAAAACATTGATTCATTCACATGCACAATCACAATGTTAATCATGTTACTTGTATGTTATTTGTTTCACCTGTTCACCCAATGGCTTCTCAATAGTTATATTCACAAGTAATATATCATCCTAGTAATGATGCTTATATATAGGGCGTATGTAAGGGAACTAAGCCCTAACCAACATCCCACCACATCACTACTAGAACTCCACACTACTTGCAATACAACTATTGATTTCTAATTCCATTCCACATGCTCATCTCGTTATTGATCACCTGTGATATCATGTATAGAATAATATAATGATAGAATTATAGTTATCAAACCGAAGTATTGATAACCATTATATGTATTAAGGATATTAGATTTACTTAACCTGTTCCTCGTATTATTCTATTGCTTGTGGGGTTAACTGTAGATTCACTTTTAAATATTAAAAGTGTTAGTTAACTATTTGTCATTTGTTCTCAATGCGAAGTGCATAGAGCCTAAAAGGAATCCATTGCAATCCTCACGTAATCAAATTTCAATGCATCCGATTTACCTCTACCACTTTGTGATCCCATTGCCTTCATCGAAACTGTAACTAATAATATGACATGAGAGAAAATAAATTCCTCAGTCTACTAGTCCACAAGTAACGATGGATAATGTACATCGATGTTAGTGTTTGTTCTCATTATGGGATGTTCTCATATGATTAACAAAGTCGAATAAGAACTTGTCTTATTACACTATGTTAATCATTGTGTGAATGATGTAGTTACCATGAAGTTACGTTATCATGATTATCATTCCATGTAATCCATATGTTCACCATGTAATCCTTAAGTTGTAGTAACAACTAGTCTTACTACCCTTGAGTGACACAGGTGGTGGATACTCAATGCTCCATGTTATCACATATCATGTTTTAAGGTGTAAACTAAGCGTTATAAGTACTTGACATATCACACTTTGTTAATTTTAATGTTGAATGGTATTAAAAAGATGTATTATCTTCTAATCATTCATGTGTCTTGTAATGATATCATGTTTCTCTGTAAATGCTCTCAATATTTGTTTGTGTATGAATTTTCTCAATGTTTACTCAGGTAAGAATAATTAAGTGATATAAGATAAAATCTTACAACTATGTTATTCTAGTGTGTTGATGAATTATGAAATTATATTATCATATTCATCTGATTGTCCCTGTCATATCATGATCATACAAGCATGCATACAATGATAAGCGATAATAAACAGTTTAAAATTATCTAAATCAAAGTATAAGCGATATGTTAAGCAAAATTTTAAATAAATAAAAGTAAGCATGTTTCTCAGCCCCGTGGGTTTAAAATCAGTTAAGATTAAAGAAAAGGGGCATATGAACTCACCTTGTTGTTGAAGTGGTTGACTTAGCTTAAACAAGAAGTGCACGCTCTCTTTGGGGTACTTGTAGTTATGTTCACGGTCCTGTATTGATTTCATGTTGTTGTAATTCATAAGTATAATTCGTATGGATTTGTGCGCGTGTATGAGTTAGCCCTACTGTCGGCTAACCCATTGTGGGTCTCAGTCTTAATTCGGCCCTGTTTAAATGTTATGGACTCAAATAACAACCACTCCCTTTTACTTAAGGTTTTAATATTTGTTATAAGTTTTCATGTCCATCTTGTTTAGCATTTGTTACATTGTGAAAACTTGAACTTTATGTCCTTGTATATATATAATCCCATTCACGTTATACATGTTCTTTGATTTAGTATGTTAGGTTATGAAATAACCCATATGGGCCGAATGATACATGGCCTTGGGCTGTTGTATGTGTGTGTGGCCTGCTTAGGTTACTCATGGGCCCATGAGTCACCGTGGGCCAAGTCCAATGTGTGTGGGCTAAGCCAAGTGTCTGGGACGAATTACAAGAACCATGGGCCGAAACCAGCTGGGTCTAATGAAGTATTGGGCCTCGTGTGTGAGTGTGGCCAAATTGAACACCTAGGCTGACTTCCCTTCTAGGCCAAATAGGTGGGCCGAAGGAGTGCTTAGGCCTAAACCAATCAAATGAAAGTGCAGCTCAGTTGTTAGGGCCGCTTAATTTCTGTTTGGGCCGAGTTAGTGGGCTCTGGACCAGATTTTGCGTGGTTCAGGGTTCGCCGGTGATCTAATGGTTCGGTTTGACTCTCACAGGTTCGGCAAAGAGAGGTTGATCCAAGGTTCGTGAGCCTGGGTTCGGGAGTCTCTTAGGTTCGGCTAAAATGTAATATGCATGCAAAGGAAGGTTCGGTTAGGGTTGTGCATGGGAGGTTCGCCTCTATAGGGTTCGGTGGAACAAGTTCAGCCAAAGGTTCGTCCGGATGGAAATGGGTTCGCTGGGGTGTAGGGTTCGGCAGTGAAGGTTCGTGTCTGGCATGGCTGGTTCATCACCCCTAGTGCTCAATTGGTTCGGCTGATGACCAACAGCTTTGTTCGGGTGATAAGGGTTCGGCATTGAGCTGTTGTGCTCCTTTCAGTCCTGCGAACCTGTGTGTTACCATCACCACTCTCTTGGACCTTCAGTTTTGCCATAACAATGGTGTTACCACACGTAGATAGGACCTCAAGCGTGTTGGGTTCGAGTGGAAAGTGAAGGAATCCGGCTAAGTGTGTATCAAAATCCACAAATGAAAACCCTCATTTTCGTGATGTTTGAAGCTCCATACCTCGAATTTGAGTGGCCAAAGCTTCAGATCTGCTGTACTTTCTTGTAGAGGAGGTTGAGAGCTTTGCGTGGGTTCAAGAATCACCCAATTTCGTGGAGAAACGAAGGAGTTATGTCGATTTGAAGTGTGTTTCTAGAGTGAGAATAAAAGGTTCGTAAAATAGGTTTTTAGAGAGAGGTTGGCTGCCATAAATGAGGAAAAACACCCTCATTTGGTGTTTATATACCCTCGGGGTATTCGGGTTTGTTTTGGTTGCTCGGTTCGCGTTTTCGTTGTGTTTCCGGAACTTTTTCGCGTAATTTATTTGTGATAAATAAAAGATTAGTTATTTTAATTATTTGATGAGTTTCAAAATTGTAAAACATTATTTATTTTATTTCATTAATTTATTTTCGTTCGCGTCATGTTTCGTTTTCGTTTCGTCAGATCGCGTCACCATCGCGCGTATTCGTTTGAATCATCATTCGAACGAACATGTCGATGGTTTGGCTTTTTGACTTTTGTTTTCTACTTCTCAGTCATCATTTCAGAATGTTAAACTCACAGATATGTTTGTGTGAATCGTCACCCACGCAAACACACTGTCAGTTCGTTATTCTGAAACAACACTGCATTATTGTTATAAATTGTGTTTCCTCACTGACGGACTCAACTAAACATCCTGTTATCACATTGTTATCACACTGATTTGTCGGCCATCTGATTCCTATCATTTATGGATATCAGATCGCAACCGACTTGTTTTTGTTATTTACTTGAACACTGTTGTTTCTCATGATCTGTTGTGTTAACTGTACTTAGGTTTTCACTTAAATACGCACAACTAATGTTTCAAATGCGTGTTGTTCTTACAGTATTTAAGTTTACATGAAAATGCGTACAACTGTTTCTTGTATTTTGAATTCTGTTAATACAAGTACTGTTCACAATCATGTATGTACAGACAGTTACTATTGAAAGTACACATACCGTACGGACTTACCGGCCGGTCAGGTACTAGTTGTCACAATGCACTGTGGAGGACCGTAGTCAACTCAACCAACAGTGGAATCACTGAGGAGGACGTTAGTCAACTCACCAACAGTAACTAGATCATTGCGGAGGACTGAAGTTAACTCAACCAACAAAGACTCATGGAATAGTAATAATCCATCTCAATCCATAATCAATAATAATCCATTAATATGGATATCATATTGATAATCCAGGTGTCACCCATGTGTTATCAAAATAATATTTGAATTGGTATACATGTTCCACCTCCGAGTTTAAAAACAAAATGATTTAAAAAGGAGGTTATGAGAACTCACCTGAGTCCTTAGAATCAGTGTTTTCGTAGAATGCGTGCTTGCGTATATGAAATCAGAAGCAACACAATCAACATGTAATTATCATATGTTTCGTGTGCATAAGTGCTTACTTCTAATCATTAAAGGTTTCTTTAACTTAGTTTATTTACTCAAAGTTAAGTAGTAACACTCAAGTCTTAATAAATGATCATCATAGAATGTAATCTAAACTTGTTAGTTTTAATTATCTCTTATATGATGACTTTTAAAATCATATCAAGGGTTTTTAAGTTGTGAAAATAGTAATCTTACACACATATGTATACTTACCCAAGTACGCATGCATATTCATTTGAAAAAAAAATCAACATCCAAAGTTGTTGAATTGCATTTAGGTTTAAGAAAAATCAAACTCAAATTATTTTTATAATCTGTTTAAGTTACCCAAACTCTCAAACTAAAAGTTGTTCTTATTACAAAAGATAATAGCTTGAATTATTCATGCGTGCATGGGTGTATCTACGTGTTCATGTTCCTTGGTGTAACTCGAACTTGTTGAATAAATGTATCCCTTCCCTTAGTTTAAATTCTCATGCTCCTTAGCCATAGGTTCGCTGCCCATCCCCTCCACAACTAGTAGGTTCGTCTGACCATGATTCGGCCAAACACAAAAATGCATCAGCCCAATGTTCGCTGCATAGGGATAGTTTAAACAGTCTAGGTTCGTCCCTTTAGGGTTCGGGGCAGCATGGTTGGCTTGTACTCGAGGTTCGTGATTTCCTGCTTCCATGGTAGTCTAGGTTCGGCCAAATAAGGTTTGAAATCCCAAGGTTCGACAAGGTTCGACTAAGGAAAGCTTCGGCTGAAGGTTCGCTGGAACAAGGTTCATAGCTCAGGTTTTTCCCAGCTAGGGTTCAGCCGAAACTCTAGGTTCGTGCGAGGCTAAGTTTCGTCCAGCGTGGGTTCGTCCAAGATGGGTTCGTGGGATCAGAAGGTTCGGCTGAGGGTGTTTGGTTTAACCGCCCGTAGGTTCGGCCATCCTTCTGCCCAATTCCAATAGGTTCGGCCGATTGAGATTTGGTGATGGTCGTTCATCATCATCATCATCTTCGAGCCTCAATGTGTTGCAGGTCTGTTTCCATGTTGTTTACACAAGCTCAATATAGGGTTTTTGTAAGTGAAATTCGTTTATAACAATGAGATAATAACCGATTTCTAGGTGAGTAACAACTAAAAGAAATATGGAAGATTTACCTTCAAATCGTGTTCCTATGATCGAAATATTCGTGGTTTCTTGTTTCCCCTCGATCACACGGTCGTTTAGGCTCCAAGATCTCTTGAAATGGTGGAGATTTGAGGAAGAAAACTTAGAGAGAATGGAGGTTCGGGAATGGTGTTTTAGAGAGAGAGGGGTTTGTGAAAAATGAAAGAAATGGTGGAATTCCCCCTCTTATACCCCGTATGGTTCCCGTGTGCTCGGTCTCGTTTAATACGCGTTAAAATAATTAAATGTTCGGTTTTGATCGTAAATATATTTAAAACATAAAACATTTAAATAATTATGTTTCATTTTAATAAAATGATTTTATTGAAATACGGTTGTTTCGTAAATATTTCGTTTGCATTCGTTAAATTATTTATTTAATAAAACGATTTATTCGGATCCGTCTTAGGTTGTAATTCCTAATAAACGTTTTTAAATTATTTTTCTTAATTTAATATCGTTAGATATTATTTCGTTATCTTGTCGAAATGCATCACTTACGTACGTATTCGTAAAGATCGTCATCTTTCCGAATCCAACGCTCATATCGTATTTCGATTCGATTTACGATTTGTGGAATATCGTTTCAGGATATTATTCCTAATAATTATATTCGTGTGTATCGTCACCCACGCGAATACATTATTAAGATAATATTTCTGAAACAACATTCGCGTTTAATTTATAATCGTAACCTCACCATCGCGTAATTATTTCCAACAAAGCTTTCATTATTTTATTATCTATAATATTATAAATCCCAATCCAAAACCCACTAAACCATATAACTGACACATCCATAATAGACCGAAATATCCTTATTATAGGGCATATGTAGGAGTAGGTTGCAACCTATCCAGCCACCGTCCCACCTCTATTTCGATAAACCATGACCATGTGTCTTTGACTAGGTTTAGTATCCAAACCATAACAACTCAGAACTCCTTTCCATTCCAAACCAAAAACCTCGGATTCTGCTCACCAAAGCCTCAACACTGATATAATCATGATAAACCAAAGATGGCTTATGTATAGGGCATATGTAGAGGTCGGTCGCAACTGCCTCAGCCACCGTCCCACCACCTCTTCGATAGACCATCATTATATCCTTGCCTATCTTTGACTATATAATCATGAACCAAAACTATCCCAAATCAACAACCCATAACATGCGTTCAACTGCAATAAACTCTCTGGTTCAGTTTAGTTTTATTTCAACTAAACTGCCCATGGTTTATGCTTATAATAATGCGTTCTCAATATGTATACCAATAATAATAACATCCAAAAACTCATAGTAATCATCATTAACAAATATCATATCAGGTCTTAACAGTACAATTAAACATATACGGAAAACCCGAAATACAGTGATGTTACAGTTTGGCTTGATATCTGGCACATTGACATACAGAGAACATGATGCCAGGTCGGCTCACGGTTAGGTGCATCAATGAGCAAATCATCGAGCGATATAGGTGTTGATCAACATCTTCACCATCAGAATCCGAAGTTAATACTAGACGAGCTGCCATGGGGGTCGATGCAGGCTTGGATTCCAACATCTTGAACTTTGTCAGAATATTAGTAACATACTTTCCTTGATGAATCAGCATGCCTTTCAAACTTTTTCTTCATGACCGCTTCAAATTCCTTGCACAGCACCGAGCTTGTGGAACCAAAAATAATATCATGCACATAGATTTGGACTAGAATCAGATCATCCTTATCCTTGCGAACGAACAGTCTTGATCAATGGCTCTATGGGTATATCCATGAGCAAGTAAATGATATGTGAGGGTAGCATACCATGCTCGAGGTGCTTGATGAAGACCATAGAGGGCTTTGTCTAACTTGTAGACATGGTCAGGATGCTACGAATCCTCAAAACCTGGGGGCTGGCACACGTAAATTTCTTTCTTGACCTTTCCATACAAGAAAGCAGTCTTCACATCCATTTGATACACTGTGAAGTTCATGTAGGAAGCGTAGGGCAAGAAGATCTGGATAGCTTCAAGTCTTGCAACTGGTGCAAAGACTTCCTCATAGTCTATCCCCTCCTATTGGTGGAAGCCCTGAACTACCAACCGTGCCTTATTTCTGATAATGATTCCTGAGTCATCCCTTTTGTTTATGAGGACCCATCTGGTTCCAATTGGCAGCTTCTCCTTGGGCAAGGGAACCAGATTCCACACCTTGAGCTTCTGAAACTGCATCAACTCTTCCTGCATTGCCTCAACCTAGCTAGACTCCTTAAGAGCCATCTTGACATTCTTGGGCTCGACCTGCGAAATAAAACAATAATACAAACAAAAATTAATCGGACCTGATTGACTTCGTGTGATAATTTCTTTAGGAAAGGTGATCGGAGCTTGAATGGATCGGCTTCGAGTGAGAACGCCTTCTAAAAGAGGTCCCATAATATTTTTAGCTAGATAATTCTTGTTAATACTGAGTGTCGGCACTTCTTCCATGGCTAGATTGTCTAGCAGATTGCTGATGTGGTTCAATTGATCTTCACTAGAGGAAGAGATATTGTCAACCGGAGCAGTCTCACTTGCTTCGGCTCCATGATCCACGCAATGTTCTTTAGGAATGTGTTATGAGAACAGTGGATTATCAAAAGTTTGGTGGGAGGAAGATGTAGCTTGATCAGTTTCTGGAAGTGGCTGAGCAGACTGAGAAGTGTCCGGATCTGATGGGAGGACTTCATTTATCAGGGTGGTTGGCTGAACTGGAACCTTGTCAGCGAACCTAACCAGTGAACCTTATAAACAAACCTAGTCACAAACCTATCCAATGAACCTGTGGACGAACCGTCTCCAACCCAGGCGAACCTTCTTTAAAAGCTTGATTTTTTATTTAAAATTTCAAAACAAATTCATGTTTAATTGTTCCAAAGTCAAACAAATAATCAAAAATTATTGACTTAACATCAGATAAAAATAAAATCTTTTTGTAATTTTTTTAAATTTTTAGAACAATTAAACTACAAATTTAACAAAACTAACTATACTAAGAAAAATCAAATCTTTTTGTTTGAGAAAGATCCAGACATGAGATCATATTGTTTTACAATTATCAACACATTTGTTTGAATTAAAAAATGAATTTATTAGCCAATTACAATTCCAAGATGATTATTAGTATACTTATCCTTTTAAGTTTAATTACTTAGTTAAGATATCAGATTAAACAAGATTATCAAACACTTTATAATAATCCATTTACTTGAACACATCCCCGATTTGTGAATAACTAATCAAACATAAATGTTCTTGAAACTGATTTCTTCAATTTTAACTTGCCTGATCATGCAAAAATAAAGCAGAATTTCTTTTTGAAAATAACAAAATAAAAAACAATTTGAATTTTTTCAAATTCTTGGAATCAAGGTTGATACTTACGTATGCTCAAATGATCCAGAAAATGAACTAAACAATAATTTAAGATTAAGCTTTTAACAATCAGATCGATATTTTCATATACGCAGAGATTGTCCAAATCTTAATCAGAACCAAGAAAACAAATTTAAATCGTTTAAAGCTATAACAATCAGGTCGATACGTAAGTATACGCAAAGAATGTTCCAGCTTTAAACTAAAATAAAAGAAAAACAAAATTAGAATTTCTTTTAAAATAAAACACATGATCAAACTAGTAATTTGACTTTTTGTTCAAGAAACACTTTGTCAGAAAAATTACCACTCCTTTCAGGACAAAACTAAGTACTGCATTCTAAGCATCTGTTTCTTATAAAGCATAATCAAACTTTTGTTTAACCATATCTTAACTAAGTTATAAACCTACTAACACATCATACTTAGTACTTGTAATTACTATTTATGTTCAAATTTTTAATGATACAGATATGTCTCTAATTGCAAACAATGTGCTATCATTTCTCACATGGTCGAATCAATTTCTCAGATTTTTAATTTTTTAATGTTTTTGTGTTTTTGGTTTTTCAAATGTTTTTGTATTTTTCAAAATTTTCTCCCCCTAAAAACTAAAACACAAAAGGAAAATAAAATATCTGATGTTAATTCAATAAAAATGATTACAAAGGAATTTGATTCTTAATTACCTCACCCATGACCCGAATTCCATTTAATTTGAGTAAATACTCAAAACAGTTTTTATCAAAGGCCTTGGTGAGAAGGTCTGCCCTTTGCTCGTTGGTGTATATCTTCACCACATCAATCAGTCTCTTTTCATAGCAATCGCGTATGAAATGAAACCGAATATCAATGTGTTTGGAATGTGAATGATACACCGGATTCTTGGTGATAGCAATAGCAGCCTCATTGTCAACATGAATCGGGGTAGTTAGAAAATTCAACCCGTAGTCTCTCATCTGTTGTTGTATCCACAAAACTTTGGAACAACAACTGGCAGTCGCTACATATTCAGCTTCACATGTAGATGTAGCAACAGATGTCTTCTTTTTACACTGCGAAGAGACTAACCTCTCCCCCAAAAACTGTGCACCTCCAGTGGTAGATTTGGAATTAGTCTTGCATCCTCCATAGTCAGAATCACTATAGGCATGGAAGGAAAAGTTATCATCCTTAGGATACCACAGACCGGTGTCTGGTGTACCCTTCAGATAACGCAAAATTCTCTTAACTGCAATCAGATGTGAAACTTTAGGCTTTGATTGATATCGAGCACAGATGCTTGTAGCGAATTTCGGCATATGAATTTTGGCAGATGATGCAGGTGGTGTTGCAACAGGTGATGTAGGTGGTGTTGCAACAGAACCACTATACAAGGAAGGATCTTGTGTGACATTTGCTCGTCTCGCTTTCCTTTTATCTTTCATTTCTTGTTCCTCAAGCTTCTGAATAAACTCTACCAATGTTAGTCCAGGTAGATTCTCCCTCAATATCAGTACCAAGGAGTTCCATTTATCAGGCAGGGCATCAGCTAAACAATCAATCTTCTCATCTTCTTAATACTCAATGCCATATTTTCTCACTTCGGTTAACAAATGTCTGTATCCGGTGATTAAGGCATCCAGAGTCTCATTTCCAATGATCTTAAAGTTTTCAAACTCCTTCCTGATATCTGTTGCCTTCATCTTCTTCATATTTGTGTTGCCTTCAACTCTAGCCTTTAATGCATTCCAAAGACTGTAAGCAGTCTTGTGTTCATCGAATTGATGTAGAATTTGGTTTGGAATGGCTTGACTCAATAACCAATAAGCCTATTTCTCGGAGTCATATTTCTTTCGCTCATCTACATCCAATCTTTCTAAAAGTTGAAACAGATCAGTACCAACCACCCTGGGTCTCTCATAAGGAGATAAAATTCTCTCCCACAGATTTGTATCTGTACCATTTAGATGAGTCTCAAAACGTCCCTTCCAGTTATCATAATCAGCTAAATCCAATAACTTTGGCACTTTATTGGCACTACCCAATTCTGTCTCACTGATCAAAATGCTCTGGAGTTTGGAATTCTGACTAGCCATAGCTGCGTACATGTCAGACATGATTTCTGATTCTTTAGGCAGCGAACCTTTTCAAGAACAAGCTTGCCAAACCTTTTCAAACAGACGAACCTACAACAAACCGAACCTTTGAGCAGCGAACGTTGATCTCAAGCGAACCTCCAGACAGGCCAACCTATAGACAGGCGAACCTTGATCTCAAGCGAACCCTTAAACAGACGAACCCTGAAACAAGCGAACCTTGAAACCAGATGAACCTTTAGTCCAAACGAACCTTCAGGCGAACTATCACACGAACCTACCAACCTGTAACATCACTGTACTTCCGGCTGTCCGCACATCCGTACATCCATACGATTGTACTGTTAAGACCTGAGATTTTATTAATATTAATGAAAATGAATTATTGGATGCATTATTTAATGATTATCACTGTTATTGGTATACATGTTTAGAACATATTATTATACGCGTAAACCATGGGAAGTTTAGTTGTAACTCAACTAAACAGAACCAGAGAGTTTATCACAGATGATTACACGTATTATGGATTATTGTTTTGGAATGAAAGGAATTAGGAGTTTCTTATGGTTGGATTGCTAAACATAGTCAAGGACACATGGTCATGGTTTATCAAAATAGCGGTGGGACGGTGTAGGGGAGGTTGCGATCTACCTTTGCATATGCCCTATACATATGCATATTTCGGTCTATCATGGATGTGTCAGTGACTTGGTTTAGTAGGGTTTGGATTGGGTTTGATAATATTAAAGTTAATAAATAATGGAAGTACAATTGGAAATGAATATGCGATGGTGAGGTTACGAACGTAATTTAAACGTGAATATCAATTCAGAAATATTAACTTAATAATGTATTCGCGTGGGTGACGATTCACACGAATATAATTATTAAGAATAATATTCTGAAACAATATTCCATAAATCGTAAATCGAATCGAAATACGATACGCGCGTTGGCTTCGCAAAGGTGACGACCTTTACGAATATGTACGCAAGTAACGCGTTTTGAGGAAATAACAAAATAATATCAAACGATATTAAATTAATAAATGAAAACTTAAAACGTTTATTAGGAATCACAACTTAAAACGAATCCGAATAAATTAATTTATTAAATAATTGATTTAACGGAAATAAACGGAGATCTTTTATTTAAACGATTTTAAATTGAAAAACTATTTTATTGAATACGAAACATATTTATTTGAAGGACTTAAGTTTTAAATATATTTTAAGAGCATAACAGGTATTTTAAGAATGTTTACCGCGATAAAAACGAGACCGAGCTCACGGGAAAGACAAAGAGTATAAAAGATGGAGCCTACTCTTTCTTTCTCATTTTCCCATCTCAATTCTCTCTCTAAAACACAAGGATCGCCACTTTCTCTCTCTACAACTTCTCTCTATGTTATCTCCTTCGTTACCCAACGGATTCGCGAGATCTTGGAGCCCAAACGACCGCGTGATCGAGAGGAAGAAGAAGATACGAAGAAACTCTACATTTGGCCGATCTTTTGAGGTAAATCTAAGGTTTTTGTTTCGGTTTTGTAGTAAATCAAAAACTCCATAAACTAGTGATGTTATGAACGGTCTAGACCTTAGAAAACCCTAAGAATATATGCGTGTTAGTGTGCAGAATTGGTGGATGATCTTTAAACAACCTAAACATGATGAGGATGGTGATGAACAGTGAATAATAACAGGGTTCGTGAAGGGTGTTAGCCGAACCTTCAATGGGCGGGACAGAGTTGCAGGTGGCCGAACCTCATCCCCGACGAACCCATATTGCTGCCACGAACCTTTTCTAGTCCATAGGCAGCGAACCTCCCTTGCATCTGGCCGAATCCTATGGAACCGAACCTTCTAAGGATCGCGAATCTAAAGCCAGCGAACCTAGGGTCTACGAACCCTAGGCTAGCGAACCTTGCGTGGCCGAGCTTTCCAGCAAACCTCCCATAGGCAGCGAACCTTCCATGCACTCGCGAACCATGAGAATCAGACGAACCTGTGTTTAGTCTGGGATGAACCTTTAAGCTGCCAACTTACCTGCCCGAACCTTTCTCTACCTACGAACCCTAACAGGGCCACGAACCAAGTTAGGCGAACCACGGGTTGATACACACCAAATCATTCAATTTAACTAGCCGAACCATTTTATTTTCTTTTGGGCCAAACCTTAAGAATTTGGAAAATAAGGGCAGCGAACCTTAATGAGCTACATGAACCTATGAATAATAATCCCGAACCTTGTTAAAATTAGGGTTAAATAAAGGGGTTTAGTAACTAGATACAAGCATGCATGCATGGATACCTTGGACCATCATAGTTTACATATTACACATGAGTTTTAATGATGGGTTGACATGGTTTGAACTTTTAATAATGATAACTTAAATAAAAAATTTCATTAGACTTAAAGTGGATTGTATGATTCAGAAAAGTGGTGGTAGAATTGAGTAACCATGCATGTATGTATGGGTTTGCATATGAATAAGTATAGCATTCTCTTTTGACATACATATCTATGAAAAGAATACATAAGATTCGCAATTTAATTATCTTCATTATATAATAGAAAGTTAACACGTTTAAACTATTATTTGATGATAATCAATAATGAAACCTTAAGTAGTACAATTTAACTTAGAGTAAACAACTAAGTTAATTGAAGCATACGCACATATTTAAGAAGTTGAGAACCGATAAATTACAGGTTGTTGAGTGGTTTTGATTTCGCTTACGCGAGCGCGCATATTACAGGAGCACCGATTCTAAGGATTCAGGTGAGTTCTCATAACCTCCCATTCTTTTAAACTGTTTTGTTTTAAAACTCGGAGGTGAAACATGCATACCAAATTTAAATATTATTTTGATAACACAAAGATGATACGTGTTTATCAATATGATATTCATTGATTATTATACATCCGTGTAACATTGTCATTGACTTCGGTCAGTAACAAAGATTACATGTATTGCCACTTGGATTATCACAACTCCATGAAACATTGCCTTTGACCTTGGTTAATTGCATTGGTTTCATGTATTGTCACGTGGATAGCTTCCACTCCATGGATCATGTCTTTAACTTATGTTAATTACATAATTTCCATGTATAGTCAAAGATATTATTTGAGAATATTGATGTTTGAGATTGGTTGAATGGTTATGTGATTGATTATCTATTATTGTCTATGATTCTGTATGATTCTCTATGAATATGTGAGATAGGTGAACGTGTGTTTGTTATGTGTTTGATTGATGGTGTTGGGATATGTATTGGATTGTCACACAGGTACTCTTGTGGATTTTCTCAGAAAGACCATAAGTTCTTACACTCATTTTATCTAAACCTTTTATAAAACCTTTTTAAAATACAAACTTTTATACTCATTTTATAAAACATTTTTTTTAAAAGTATAAAAACTTATGATTACTCACCAACTACTTCGTAGTTGACGCTTGATTTTCTTACATGTTTCAGGTGATGAAGCTAAGTAGGTTGAGAAGGATGGACTTTCATATTTTGGACGTCATCACATAGGATCTTGGACTTAGCTAAAATTAACAAAAATTCTGGCGATTAGAGTTTAGTTAGTTTAGCTAATTGTTTTGTGTAATTGATGTATTTAATTAATGATAGACAAGATTTTTGATGTAACTAATTTGGTTGATTAAATGTTATGTGATGATTTAATTAGATGCCCACGAGCTTTTGGACAATCTACACATCCCTCGTGGCATCCCGATGATTCCGCCATCGGTCGAGGTGTTACAGATTGGTATCAGAGCCTGGGTTATAGGGAATTTGGTTACTAGAAATGGTTGACCTAGTCTATAACCGTAGGATACCCTAGTATGAACTATTTCATACACTAGTTAGTATATTCAGGATTTCATGCTTATGTGTTTATTACATGTTAACTGAACTCCTGTTATACATCTGATATAATTGATGTTTACTAGTTACTTGTTTACTTGTGCCCTAATGACTCGATAAGGACATACTCGTGGTGTATTGTAAAGGTGGTGGGACGGTGGTTTGGGCGGTTGCGACCTACCCTTATCATATGCCCTATATAAATACCATTTACTTTACATCGGGTGGATGTCAGTATTGTGGAATAAGGGAACTACCTGTTTGGGACACTTATCTGCTTAAGAACTTAACTGCTTAGGAATTTATCTGCTTTAGGAATTATCTGTTAGATCTCTTGATCTCCGGACAAGGACACACTTGTGGTATACTACAAAGGTGGTGGGACGGTGTAAGGGAGGTTGCGATCTACCCTTGCATATGCCCTATACATATACCATTTGTTGTATATTGGGGGTTTGTCAGTGTCAGGAACTTAGGATATTACTAGGAATTATTGTAAAGTTGAGATTGATGAGATATGGATGTTGATGGTATGTTTGTTGGATTGGTTGGGATTGACTCATGGATGATCACACTTTATGAACACTTATAAACTCATTTATAAACACGCTTATTGGACACGTAGGGTGCATAGGATCAACAAACTATACGAACGATTAGTAATGGATTGTAAGACTTGGGTGATGATATAGACACTTGGGGATAATATAAACGCATAGTGATGATACTAACACTTAGTGATGGTATGGACACTTGATGAGAATAAATTATAGGGAGGATATGAACACTTAGTGAATATAAGAGCACTTAGTGATGATATGAACCCTTATTGATAATTATGGACATTGGGATTTGGTATGAAATTTAGTGAACTTAGACATTAGGGGAACTTTAATGTCAGGTGAACTTAGACATTAGGTGAACTTAGAAATAGGTAAACCTACATGTCAGGTGAACTTAGACATTAGGCGAACCTAATTGTCCAAGGGAACTGGAGACCACTTCACTCAAAATTATCCTATCTAGGATAAGGTTTGTGAAGTGAGACTATGGTAAGATACATGATACACCCTAAATGCTAACAAGGGCATAATCGTGGTGCAATGGAACGGTGGTGGGACGGTGTAGGGGAGATTGCGATCTACCTCTGCATATGCCCAATATATAAGCTTGTTGCATTGCATCAGGAGGTTGTCAGTGTTGGTATAGGGTGGGGAATGTATAGAAATTAGGAATAGTTAGCTAATATTAGTTATGACCAACTAGGACACTTAGTATATTTTTAGTAAATTTAAAATTTTTATGAGTTTAATGACAGATAGGAGAAAAATATAGTTCCTATATGTAATCCTAACTGTTTAAAGGAACTCATTTGAGCATTGTTTGTATGACTTATGTTGTAAACGGTAGTAACATGTTTCTAATTCCTCAGAAACATGTCGTCGCGCCGTCACAACGAAGATGACTCGAACAATGGGGATGCTAACAACAGTAATGCCAACTCCGGCATACAAGAGTTAGCAACACTTATCTCTGGATTGGTGAATCAACTAACACAAGCCAATCAGAACATCAATCAGAACCGAGGTGGTGCAAACCCTCCAACTTGCAGCTTCAAAGACTTCAACTCATATAATCCACAGAAGTTTACGGGTTCTGAAACTGCCACTGGTCTGCGGCAGTGGTTCGAGAGTATGGAGAACACTTTCATCAACAGCGATTGCCCTGAGAACCTGAAAGTTCGTTATGCCACTAGTGTTTTCCAAAAGAGAGCACTGACTTGGTGGAATGGGGAAAAGAGAACTAGGGGAGTTGATGCTGATTTAGCACTAACATGGACAGAGGTCAAAAAGCTGATGACCACTGAATTCTGTCCTCGCAGCGAAATGAGGAAGCTTGAGACTGAGTTTTGGGAGCTCAAGCAGGAAAGCGGGGAAAGCGTCATCTACAATACTCGTTTCCACGAGTATAGTCTGCTGGTGCCTCATCTAGTGACTCCGCTGGAAAGAGCTATTGAGAAGTATATCGGAGGACTGCCAATGCAGATCTAGGACACTGTGTATGGGAGCAATCCCAAAACCCTGGAAGCTACAATCCGTTTATCTGCGACATTGACTGATAATCATGTGAAGGCTGGAACACTCACGAGAAAGGGAACAAAGAAGACCGACTCCAAATCAACTGCAAAGGGGGTTTCTACTGAATTTAGGACTGAACAAGGTAGTTCATCCAAAAGCAGCAACAAAAAGAGGAAGACCAGAAATTTCGTGGTCACTGCTCCTGCTGCTAAGTCTGCGCAGCAATCTTCAAACAACATTACTGCCAGGAATTATGTTGGGAATACTCCCCAATGTAATACCTGCCGATATCACCATGCACCTAACTTGCCATGTCGCGTCTGCAACAATTGCGGCAAGTATGGTCATTTTGCCAATGTCTGTCGGAGTGCTCCGCAAGCACAAAGGTTGCAACATGCACCGCTTGCACTACCAGCTCCTCAAGCACAACCAATTCCAGCTGTACCCGTTCGTCAAGTACCTCCTACACAGGCAAGAGCCTGTTATGAGTGTGGCGAAGTGGGTCACTTCAGAAATCAATGCCCGAAACTGACTGGAAACAATCAACGGGTGGCTCGTGGTAAAGCATTTCAGCTGAATGCTCCAGCTGCTCAAGCCAACCAGGACGTGGTCAACGGTACAATTCTGATCAACAACTCTTATGCATCTGTCTTATTTGATTCTGGTGCCGATAGGATTATCGTTTTATATGATTTTGAATGCTTGCTTGGTAGAACACGTACATATTTAGATAAACCGTTTAATGTGGAGGTGGCTAACGGAAACACTATTGATATTGACACTGTTATTATTGGACGTACTGTGAACTTAAGTGATCACGTTTTCCCAATTGATCTCATACATGTGCATCTTTTTAGCTTTTATGTTATCATAGGCATGGATTGGTTAGCCACACACAAAGCGGAGATTGTATGCCATGAAAATATATTCGTATTCCACTACCTTCGGGTGAAACCTTAAGAGTATTTGGAGAAACTTCTAGTAAAGGTCTTAAGCTGATGTCATGCACTAAAGCACACAAGTACCTTAGGAAGAAGTGTATAGCATTTTTAGCACACATTGTGGAGAAAAAGGAAAAAGGAAGGAGCATTGAAGACGTTCCTGTAATCAGAGATTTCCAGAAGCATTTCCAGATGATTTGCTGGGTCTTCCACCAGAACGTCAAGTAGAGTTTCGAATTGACTTAGTACCTGGTGCTAACCTAGTCGCCAAAGCTTCTTACAAACTTGCGCCTTTGGTGTTGCAAGAATTGGCGAGCCAGCTGCAAGAACTGACTGATAAGGGATTTATTCGCCCGAGCCATTCACCATGGGGTGCACCGGTCCTGTTTGTCAAGAAGAAGGACGGTCATTCCGAATGTGCATCGACTATCGTGAATTAAACAAGTTCACAATTAAGAATCGATATCCACTGCCGCGCATTGATGATCTCTTCGATCAGCTTCTAGGCTCAGCATGGTTTTCAAAGATCGATCTTAGGTCTGGGTATCATCAGCTTCGCGTACATGATGATGTTATTCCCAAGACAGCTTTCAGAACAAGATATGGCCATTATGAATTTCTGGTAATGCCTTTCGGCCTTACCAATGCACCAGCGGTTTTTATGAACCTCATGAACCGAGTTTGCAGGTTGGATAAATTTGTGATTGTATTCATTGATGATATTCTGATATATTCTAAGAGCAAAGCGGAACACGAACAACACCTTAGGTTGATTTTGGAGGTCTTGAGAAAAGAACAACTGTATGCCAAATTCTCCAAATGTGAATTTTGCCTTAAGGAAGTTCAGTTCTTGGAACACATCGTCAATGAAAATGGTGTTCACGTGGATCCTGCGAAGATTGATGCGGTAAAGAATTGGAATACACCGAAGACACCGACGGAGATTCGATCGTTTCTCGGACTTGCCAGGTACTATAGGCGGTTCATATCGAATTTCTCTAGGGTTTTTGTCCCTCTCACCCTCTTAACTTAGAAGAATAAACCTTACGAGTGGGGACCAAAGCAAGAAGAGGCGTTTCAGACTTTGAAGCAGAAACTCTGTAATGCTCCTGTCTTGACACTGCCTGATGGAAATGATGATTTCGTGGTCTATTGTGATGCATCCAACCTAGGTCTCGGTTGTGTTCTCATGCAACGGGGAAAGGTTGTGGCCTATGCATCCAGAGAGCTGAAAATACACGAAAAGAACTACACTACACACGACTTGGAACTTGGTGCAGTCGTGTTTGCCTTGAAGATATGGAGACATTATCTTTATGGCACTAAGTGTGTAGTGTTCACTGATCATAAAAGCTTACAACATATTCTCAATCAGAAAGAACTTAACATGAGACAACGGAGATGGGTTGAACTGTTAAACGATTATGACTGTGAAATTCGATACCATCCTAGTAAAGCAAATGTAGTAGCAGATGCGCTTAGTCGCAAAAGTCAAGTTCAGATTCATAGTGTTCGAGTGCACACTAATCTCCGTAATGATGTTCTTACGGCCCAACAACACTCATTGGCTCAAGATAACTTGAAGAATCAGATGTCTTGCGGGGCTGAGATATTATTGGAAACTAAGGATGATGGTTTGATGTTTTATCTGAATCGGTTGTGGATACCGAACAAGGGTGATCTTAGGATGGTGATTATGGATGAAGCTCATAAGTCACGTTACAGAATCCATCCGGGTGTTGATAAGATGTATCAAGACCTTAGGGGCTTGTACTGGTGGCCTGGAATGAAGAAGGACATTGTGAATACATGTCCAAGTGCCTTAATTGTGCTAAAGTCAAGGCGGAACATCAGCGACCTTCGGGATTGTTAATACAGCCGGAAATACCCATGTGGAAGTGGGAGAATATCTCCATGGATTTCATTACTAAACTCCCACGAACCACAAATGGTAAGGATAGTATTTGGGTAATAGTTAGTAGATTGACCAAGTCGGCCCATTTCTTACCGATACGCAAGACGTACCCAGTGCGGAAGTTACGTCGTATCTACATTGATGAGATCATTAGCCGACATGGTATTCCCTTAAGCATAATATCGGATCGTGATGCTCCTTTCACGGCACGATTTTGGGAATCACTTCATGAAGCTTTTGGAACAAGATTGGATCTTAGCACTGCTTATCATCCTCAAACGGAGCAGATGATTCAAACTTTGGAAGACATGTTAAGAGCTTGTGTCAACGATTTCGGTGGCAATTGGGATAGCCATCTACCGTTGGTCGAGTTCTCGTATAACAACAGTTATCACGCGAGCATTGGTATGGCGCCATTTGAATCTCTGTATGGCAGAAAATGTCGGTCACCTATTTGTTGGACCGAGGTCGGCAAGTCGCAGATCACTTGTCCCGAGATTATACAGGAGACGACTAACAAGATTCGCCAGATCCGTGACAATCTGTGAGCTGCATGCAGTCGACAGAAGAGTTATGCGGATAAACGACGAAAACCTTTAGAGTTTGAAGTGGGAGATATGGTATTGCTTAAAGTGTCGCCTTGGAAGGGCGTTGTGTGATTCAGGAAGAAAGGTAAGCTTGCTCCACGTTATGTAGGCCCTTTTAAGATCCTTAAACGGATCGGGAAGGTTGCTTACAAGCTGGAACTTCCTCCTGAACTTAGTAACGTGCACCCAACGTTTCACGTGTCCAATCTGAGAAAGTGCTTAGCTGATCAGGATCTTCAGGTACCACTCGATGACATTCGCATCGATGATACCATGCACTTTATTGAAAGACTAGTGGAGATAATGGATCGAGAGGTTAAAAAGCTCAAACGCAGTAGAATTCCAATTGTCAAAGAACTTTGGGAATCGAAGCGGGGTCCAGAATTCACTTGGGAGCGGGAAGATCAGATGAAACTTAAGTACCCACATTTATTTACTACGGTCACTCCAAGTTGAATTTCGAGACGAAATTCCTTTAACTAGGGGAGACTGTAACATCACTGTACTTCCGGCTGTCCGTACATTCGTACGATTGTACTGTTACGACCTGAGATTTTATTAATATTAATGAAAATGAATTATTGGATGCATTATTTAATGATTATTACTGTTATTGGTATACATGCTTAGAACATATTATTATACGCGTAAACCATGGAAGTTTAGTTGTAACTCAACTAAACAGAACCAAAGAGTTTATCGCAGATGATTAGACGTATTATGGATTATTGTTTTGGAATGAAAGGAATTAGGAGTTTGTTATGGTTGGATTGCTAAACATAGTCAAGGACACATGGTCATGGCTTATCGAAATAGCGGTGGACGGTGTATGGGAGGTTGCGATCTACCTCTGCATATGCCCTATACATATGCATATTTCGGTCTATCATGGATGTGTCAGTGACTTGGTTTAGTGGGGTTTGGAATGGGTTTGATAATATTAATGTTAATAAATAATGGAAGTACAATTGGAAATCAATACGCGATGGTGAGGTTACGAACGTAATTTTAACGTGAATATCAATTCAGAAATATTAACTTAATAATGTATTCGCGTGGGTGACGATTCACACGAATATAATTATTAAGAATAATATTCTGAAAGAATATTCCATAAATCGTAAATCGAATCGAAATACGATACGCGCGTTGGCTTCGCAAAGGTGACGACCTTTACGAATACGTACGCAAGTAACGCGTTTCGAGGAAATAACAAAATAATATCAAACGATATTAAATTAATAAATGAAAACTTAAAACGTTTATTAGGAATCACAACTTAAAACGAATCCGAATAAATTAATTTATTAAATAATTGATTTAACGGAAATAAACGGAGGCCTTTTATTTAAACGATTTTAAATTGAAAAACTATTTTATTGAAAACGAAGCATATTTATTTGAATGACTTAAGTTTTAAATATATTTTACGAGCATAACCGGCATTTTAATAATGTTTATCGCGATAAAAACGAGACCGAGCACATGGGAAAGACGCGGAGTATAAAAGATGGAGCTTACTCTTTCTCTCATTTTCCCATCTCAATTCTCTCTCTAAAACACAAGGATCGCCACTTTCTCTCTCTACAACTTCTCTCTAAGTTATCTCCTTCGTTACCCAACAGATTCGTGAGATCTTGGTGCCCAAACGACCGCGTGATCCAGAGGAACAAGAAGATACGAAGAAACTCTACGTTTGGCCGATCTTTTGAGGTAAATCTAAGGTTTTTGTTTCAGTTTTGCAGTAAATCAAAAACTCCATAAACGAGTGATGTTATGAACGGTCTAGACCTTAGAAAACCCTAAGAATATATGCGTGTTAGTGTATAAAATTGGCGGATGATCTTTAAACAACCTAAACATGATGAGGATGGTGATGAACAGTCAATAATAATAGGGTTCGTGAAGGGTGTTAGCCGAACCTTCAATGGGCGGGACAGAGTTGCAGGTGGCCGAACCTCATCCCCGACGAACCCATATTGCTGCCACGAACCTTTTATAGTCCATAGGCAGCGAACCTCCCTTGCATCTGGCCAAACCCTGTGGAACCGAACCTTCTAAGGATCGCGAACCTAAAGCCAGCGAACCTAGGGGCTACGAACCCTAGGCTAGCGAACTTTGCATGGCCGAGCTTTCCAGCGAACCTCCCATAGGGAGTGAACCTTCCATGCACTCGCGAACCATGAAAATCAGATGAACCTGTGTTTAGTGTGGGACGAACCTGTGAGCTGCCAACTTACCTGGCCGAACCTTTCTCTACCTACGAACCCTAAAAGGGCCACGAACCTGGTTAAGCGAACCACACGTTGATACGAACCAAATCATGCAATTTAACTAGCCGAACCATTTTATTTTCTTTTGGGCCGAACCTTAAGAATTTGGGAAATAAGGGCAGCGAACCTTAATGAGCTACATGAACCTGTGAATAATAATCCCAAAACTTGTTAAAATTAGGGTTAAATAAAGGGGTTTAGTAACTAGATACAAGCATGCATGCATGCATGGATACCTTGGACCATCATATTTTACATATTACACATGGGTTTTAATGATGGGTTGACATGGTTTGAACTTTTAATAATGATAACTTAAATAAAAAATATCATTAGACTTAAAGTGGATTGTATAATTCAAAAAAGTGGTGGTAGAATTGAGTAACCATGCATGTATGTATGGGTTTGCATATGAATAAGTATAGCGTTCTCTTTTGACATACATATCTATGAAAAGAATACATAAGATTCGCAATTTAATTATCATCATTATATAATAGAAAATTAACAAGTTTAAACTATTATTTGATGATAATCAATAATGAAACCTTAAGTAGTACAATTTAACTTAGAGTAAACAGCTAAGTTAATTGAATAATACGCACATATTTAAGAAGTTGAGAACTGATAAATTACAGGTTGTTGAGTGGTTTTGATTTCACTTACGCAAGCGCGCATATTACAGGAACACCGATTCTAAGGATTCGGGTGAGTTTTCATAACCTCCCTTTCTTTTAAACTGTTTTGTTTTAAAACTCGGAGGTGAAACATGTATACAAAATTTAAATATTATTTCGATAACACAAAGATGATACATGTTTATCAATATGATATTCATTGATTATTATACATCCGTGTAACATTGTCATTGACTTCGGTCAATAACAAAGATTACATGTATTGCCACTTGGATTATCATAACTTCGTGAAACATTGCCTTTGACCTTGGTTAATTGCATTGGTTTCATGTGTTGTCACGTGGATAGTTTCCACTCCATGGATCATGTCTTTAACTTATGTTAATCACATAATTTCCATGTATAGTCACAGATATTATTTGAGAATATTGATGTTTGAGATTGGTTGAATGGTTATGTGATTGATTATCTATTATTGACTATGATTCTCTGTGATTATCTTTAAAATATGTGAGATAGGTGAATGTGTGTTTGTTATGTGTTTGATTGATGGTGTTGGGATATGTATTGGATTGTCACACAGGTACTCTTGTGGATTTTCTCAGAAAGACCATAAGTTCTTATACTCATTTTATCTAAACCTTTTATAAAACCTTTTTAAAATACAAACTTTTATACTCATTTTATAAAACATTTTTTTAAAAGTATAAAAACTCATGATTACTCACCAACTACTTCGTAGTTGACACTTGATTTTCTTACATGTTCCAGGTGATGAAGCTAAGTAGGTTGAGAAGGACGGACTTTCATATTTTGGACGTCATCACATAGGATCTTGGACTTAGCTAAAATTAAGTAAAATTCTGGCGATTAGAGTTTAGTTAGTTTAGCTAATTCTTTTGTGTTATTGATGTATTTAATTCATGATAGACATGATTTTTGATGTAACTAATTTGGTTGATTAAATGTTATGTGATGATTTAATTAGATGCCCACGAGCTTTTGGACAATCTACACATCCCTCGTGGCATCCCGACGTTTCCGTCATCGGTCGGGGAGTTACACAACCGAATCTCAGACGAACCTTGCAACACAGACGAACCTTGAACGAATCTTGCACCCGAACCTCAGACGAACCTTCAACAGTAACCAGCGAACCTCTGGCGAACTAACACACAAACCGTGGCCGAACCTTGGACGAAGCTTAGTCGAACCTTGGACGACCCTCTTCTGAGACACAAACGAAACTTCTGAAAAACCTTCTAAACAGCGAACCTTTCTGTTCAGCAATTCACAGGTTCGCCTCACGAACCTGTAGCACAAAATTCGAAAATTTTGGGAGGGAAATCTTCCAAAACTTTGAAAAATCCTTCCAAATCTCCAAAATCACACCTCCAAATTATGAATTGTTGTAATTCAACAACAATTGATAACAATATCCACCGAAAACAGCAATCAATCGATGAAGAAAAGAAAATTTTGAGCCATCAATGATCTTCAAGTCTTCAAATCTTCAAAATCACTAGAATTCTTTGAATTTGTTGTGTAGAACCTCACCAAACACTCTGATACCACTGTTGGTTTGGTGATACGAATCCGGATCGATAATGAAGCTCTACGAACTATCAACCACGTGCGGAATCCATGATTGATATATATAGAATCAAAAGAAGACAAGCAATTTCATAAACAATCTTCTATTAATCAACAAATGATTACAAGAAGTTTACTCAGAAATACTTTCTCACACAGAGAAAATCCTCTCAGGTTTGCTGAAGTTCTGTCAAAGTTATAAAGAATTCAGACAAACCTCCTATATATACAAACATCTAATCAGCCGAACCTATCTAGAGCCGAACTCTAAGGTTCGCCGAACCTTCTCCAGGTTATAGGTTCGCCGAACCTATCAAAACAATAGGTTCGCCGAACCTGTCTAGGTTCGTGGGCTAGACGAACCTTAGACAAACCTATTAGCCGAACCTATGTAAAACTCAAAATAATTACAACTTTTTGAATAGAAAACTATTACATATGTGCACTAACAGAATCTTGTACTCATGATGCAAAAACGAATATATTGATTCCGATATAATTTCATTGTTAACAAAAGTTGACTTTTAGACATCTCAATGGTTTTAATTTCAAGTCCATCAACTTTTCCAACAAAATCAGTGTTTGAAATAAAAGGCGATGTTCCAAAAGATGTTGAACAATCTATGATCCTCTTAGCACTTCTTTCTTGAATCTTCCCCGTCACACCTGTTTCATTTAAACTATCTGCACGCACCTCAGAAACATCAGAAATATTGGGACTGGTCTAAATAGGATCTGTTGTCAAAGGAGCTGGTTTGCTAGAACTCGTGGTGAAATCGAACCTTCGGTCAGATTTCAGCAACAGATCATCAACAGATGTGTTGATATTGGGCATGATGGAGTAATTGTGGTTAAACGGAGGTTTCACCTCGGTAAAACCAATCCCAATTTTTGATTTTCTCCTACATTGGACATCAATCATATTGGCCACCGCAGTACTAGCATACTCATACTTATCAGCTTGAATTTTTGTTTTAGACAATTGAGACTTAAGATGCTCCAACTCTGAAGTGAGTTCATCTATCCGAAACCTCGCGTCATGATAGTTGGACTCTTTATCACTTAATAACTCTTTTAATTGTGAGATATCACGCCTTTCAGCGTCAAGTTTCCTTTTGAAAAGTGCCTCATTTTTTAAATAGTCAGAGTTAAAGTACTTAAGTTTGGCGACCTCTTTGATCAAGTCCTCATTATGAGACCGATATCTAACTAATTTATCAATGCAAGAAGTGGAACAAAGATTTTGGGTTACCTCATTCTGCTTTTCATCCACCTCCGCCATGAAAGCGTGACTTAGAGTCAACTCCAGTTCCTGCACTTGATCACTCCAATCATAGTAGTCAGTTTCTTGAGTCACCAGTGCTTTACACGAGCTAGCACCTCCTCCAGAAGCAGCAGTCACAGCCTTCTCTTCTGGCTTCTTCTCTCCTACATTAGCCACCTATGGTTGTTTGCATTCTTTGGAAAAATGACCCGGTTGATCACAGTTGTAGCATCACAGCTTTGACTTATCAATGCCCAGTTTCTTTCCAGGGTTGTTTCCGAAGCTATTCCTTCCATACTTTTTGATGAACTTCTTTGCTCGGAACACATCGATTGCCATTGGCCATGAAATGTCCATCTCCTCAACATCTGCTGGGTTTATCTGCTCTAGATTATCCTGAGTAAGATTGGCAGGTGCCAATTCTCCAGCTATGAATGCTTTATAACTGTTCATAAAACCTTTAAACAGAAGCAGATTTTCTTCGCTCTCAGGACTGATCTTGGGCACTGAACTGGCTTGCCCAGATGAGAGGAATGCAGTCTCAAATGGAATTGACTGAGATGAAGGGGCTTGATTGTGCTACAACCCTGATGTTTGGAAGTTAATGGATGACAGAAGAGCAGCATTCTCTGATGCTTGTGCAATACCCATAGAGCTTGCATGATTGAGAGCTCTTTGCTTGTCATCCATGTCATAGGAATTGATAATTGAGATCAGCTCTCTTAGGGAGGTCTTCTACATATCTTTTGTTCTCTTGAATATGGTGCAGATGAAATTCCAATTGTAAGGCAATGAGTTCAAGAGCTTCTTGTTGACCTCTCCTTTGGTCATCTCAATCCCATCGCTAGTCATCTTAGGCATAAGGTTAGTGAAACGGTTTAGTTGAGCTTCCAAGGATTCACCTTTGATACGATTGAACATATTGAACCTCTGCCTTAGCATGTCTTTGTGACTCTCTCGCATATCTTCATTGCCTTCAAACCTTTCAACCAAAGCATCCACAATTGCTTAGTTATCTTATGTTTCTTGAAACCGTGGGCAACATTAGTGGACAAAGCCATAGTGATCGATGCATATGCTTTATCATCCTTCTCTATCATAAGAATGTCAACTTCTGTATACAGTTCAGGATCCTTGGGAATTAATCCATTGAGTTCACTTTGGTACATGGGCACATGAGGCCCTTCTACAATCGACCTCCAAAGTTTTGGGTCAGTGTACTTGATGAATGATTGAAATCTGAACTTCCAATCTTGAAAGTTGTCTCCAGACACGAGCCTAGTTGGCTTGGTTCCGGTGCCGATCTCATTGTCCAAGTTGATCAGATTGGACAGATTGGTTAGATTCTTAGATGCCATGATTGATCTGAAATTTTTCTAAGTATAGATTATGAAGTCCCAATTGCACTGATCGCCAAGCACTACTCAAAGTAACACCACTACCCGAAGATCAAACCATACTCGAAGTCTTCGACATACACGAACTATTTCCGCACTCGAACACAGGCTGTACGGACTCGAAAACTTTGTGTGCCCGAAGAACCCTTTTGTAATCGAAGATCCTATGTACCCGAAAAGGTCTGTATTCGAAGATCCTTTGTAGTCGAACACACCAGACCTTGTAGTCGAATTTTTGACAACACTTTGAACACTCTGACTGTACTCGAAAAAGCTGAACTCGAAAATTTTGAACTCGAAAATACTTAAGAAGATTTTTAAGAAAATTTTCTTAAGATCTGGAGTCCCAAATTTAAACGGTAGCTAGATAGAGCAGAGTATAATGACAAAGTAATAAACTTGCTTGAAAAAGACGATACCTTGATGAAGAAAAGAGCACTAAGGCTCTGATACCACTTGTAAGTCCCAAAACAAATCAAGATCCGAGCTTTATGTCTCTAATCTGCATCAAGTGACTCTATAACGTGCGGAATCCATAATATAGTCAAAGAAATAAGAAGAACAAGAAGAAAGATCAAAACTTTGATATATTTAGTGATGTATTCGAAAATGTGTCTCAATACGTCTAGAGAGCACACCTCGGGAATCCAACCCTAAACTTGTACAAAATACGTCTATTTATACTAAGTCTAGGTGTACTCTAACTACTATACAGAATAAGATCGAGTACTCGAGATACATATGTATATGAAATCTATGTATTTGAAAATCAACATAAATGTGATCAAAATCTGGACTTCAACTCTCTCATGGTTGGCTTTGTCAGTCTTCATCTTAAAATGGGCTCTACAATTTTGATATGTTGCCACATAGGACTTTGATACGTTTTCATATAGACAATTTGTGACACCCGGCAATTTCAGGTAAATTGCGACTCTTACATTCTTTACATTTCACGATCATACTTGTTGCATTTCATTTAATTATGTTTGATTAGATGAGTTGAACACAAACTACTGCGAAACGATAGTTCGTGGAGCTATCGAATAGTACATTGCACATTGGTTTTGAAACCAAGTGTGGTAAACACAACACTAACGCAAAACAATAATTCGGGGAATTATTGAATTGTGCATCACACGTTGGTTAGGATTAATCAAGCGTGCAAACAATTTGTAAGACATGATCACAAACAATCACCGATAATTCGAGGAATTATCAAAACACACACGAGTCTCACGAACGTTGGTGAACGTCAAACACATTGTGTAGCACAACACTCGAACTTCACGAAACACTCACACATTGAACTTGGAAGTTCAAATGAGACCAAATGATGCTCAAACGATGTTCTACAGTCGAGAAACAGACAAGAAACGGGCCCAGAACAACAAAATAGGCTTAGTGGGCCTAACTTTTGGGCCAGGCGCTACGCCTGACCCGGAGCCCTGGCGATGGGCGATGCGCGCGAGAAAGAAAGGAAGTCTCCGGTTGAAAAACTCCCGCGCGGTATGCCTGGCCTCAGTGAGCCACGATAGGCGTTACGCCTGACAGTAAAAATCGCTAAAAATCTCTTAAAAGCCACAACAATGATGCCTAACCTACTAACACTCATTTTTCACGAACCCACATGCAAATACTCGGCCAATCTTCTTCCCAAACGACTGAAACACTCTGATTAGACCTCTTGGAAGCCATTGAAGGTCCTTGAAGCTCAAAGTTGAAGAGGATTGAAGCTTGGAGGCCATACTTGGAGCTTGAAACCACCACCATCATCTTGAACCTGCACCATTCGAAGTTCCAGGAGCGTTGGGGGCTGTTCTTGTCGTCATCTCAACCATCTTGAAACTTTAGAAGGTAGTTCTTCCATCTCTCATGGCTAAAATGCCCATTCCTCACTTCTACACTCACATGCATTGGGTAAAACCCACATGCAAGCTCATAGAATGTACATGCACAAACTTTGAATCTGGGTTTGTTGATTTAGATGTGTTTTTGATGATCTATGATGCTTAGATGATGATTTATGACGATCTATGAAGTTGTGTATGTAGTAATGTTATGGTTTGGTCATAAACTATTGAAAAACCCACATGCATGTATGATCTATGGCATGTGGGATGATCTTGGATGTTTGTAAATGATTTTTGATGATAAGGGATGCATGTAGCATGATTAGATCGTGATGGATGATTAAAAAAATGTGATTGTTTTGAACCTTTCTAATAATAGTAAACTTTTAGTTACAAAATGATGATATGAGAGATTTGGCGAACATGAGTGTATGTTAATATGAATAGTATGATGATATTAATGAGAATGTAGTTTCGATGTTTATTATGTATAGTTATGTTATGATGATATGATGTTTAGAATGTAGTTTCGATGTTTATTATGGTTATTTTGACATAGTTACTTTATTTAGTAACTTTTATTGATGAAATATTGATAGACGATAAATTTGGTTATGTGGACATGTTTAAATGATGTTAGATTGGTTATTATGACGATTTGTGGCATGAGGATGGTTTATAAATGTTTAGATGATCATTTTGATGCAAAAACTACAAAGTTACTATTTATGGTAAGTTTAATTTTACAAAAACCGACTCATGGATATTTTGTGTGATTTGAACATACTAAATGACTTAATATGTTATAACATGATGATTAGATGCTAAGTTAGATGGTTTCTGATGTCACATATGCTATAAATGGAAACTTTCCATTTTAGGAAACTTTTGTGTGTTAACATGATATAAAGGACTTATGTGACCTTGTATGATGATGTGCTATGTGTTAACATGATCACGTAGGATTAATGAGCATGCTAGAACTCTAAAATCAATATGCTTGTGAACTTACTATAAATGGCAAGTTGTCCATAGACACAACTCACGTGTTTTGCACACAACGAGCACTAACACGAATGTTACACAATACACAAACAACACATGGTTCACTAACGGGTCGTTGACACACACGGTCAAACACGGTCAATGTAGACCGACACAGACAAACATGATCAACCGAGAGTTATTGGTCACGAAACACGATCGCTTACACGAACTCACGTATAGTATACGATATAGGTAGCCGGTGACTGACTACCTGACGACACAGGAGCTTACGCTTACATTTGTTCACCTCGCTAAGGTGAGTTCACGGCCCCTTTTTACATTTCCTACCTTTGGGGGAGAAAACATTGCATACAACTGTTTTTGAACAACTTACACACTTTTGGTTATTTTTGTACATGCTAATATCGTATATGCATATGTGTGGCATTCATCCACAAAACTGATAAGTCCTCATTAAACACACCTCGAACCGTTAATAGCGCGTTGCGCTCAGCGTGGTAATTCTGAATAGTACTATTTGGGCCTGACAAGCCCCACTGTTGCGAGCCGTATGGCCACCCCGACTAGAGGTCGGAACAGTGCATAATTGACCAAACAACATTTGCCATATCTTGGATGGATATGGCGGGAGGCAGCATGTTAGCTTCGGTTGCGAATCCGCATATGGTATAACACATATTGACTAGCTATCAATTGATATTGCATTGTATTGAAAAATAGACCTGCTAAACATTTATTTTAAACATTTGATGTTTACTGTTGATTACAAACCTGTGCTCTCACCAACCTTTGTGTTGACCTTTTACTCGCATGTTTTCTCAGGTAACTAAGGCACGTGCACAAGGACTAGGATGCTAGGCGAAGTCCCATGCATTGGCTCTAGTGTCTTAGGGCGTTTTGAGAAACATTTATCATTTGATATGTTATGTAATATTAAACATCTTTAATCGCTTCCGCAACTTATGAACATTATCTATGATGATACCTTTAAACTTCCGCAACTCTGATATTACTAAATTGTTTTTATCCAAATTATTGGATGTACGTGTGAAATCAGACATATAGGTATCGCATGTTGTGTGACCGGAGACTGCGATCCTAACACTCTGTTGCCGCTCGCGCCCCGGAAGGGACGGGATTTCTCGGGGTGCGACACAATTGATATGATACCACACAAAATTTTAATATGTTGCCACACAGGACTTTGATACGTAGTCACATAGACAATTGATATGATACCACACAAGATTTTGATATGTTGCCACACACGACTTTGATACGTTTTCACACAAACAGTTTATACAATACCACACAGGATTCTGATATGTTGTCACACAGGACTTTAATACATTGTCACATAGAAAATTGATATGATACCACACAGGATTGTGATATGTTGCCACACAGGACTTTGATACATTGTCACACAGACAGCTGATACGATACCACACAGGATTCTCATATGTTGCCATATAGGACTTTGATAATGTGACAACTAGTACCTGACCGGCCGGCAAGTCCGTACGACATGTGTACTTTCAACAGTAACTATGTGTACATACATGTGTGTAAACAGTATTTGTATTAACAGAATTCTAAATACAAGAAACAGTTGTATGTATTTTCGTGTAAACTTAAATACTGTAAGTACAACACACAAATTGAAACATTAGTTGTGTGTATTTAGTGAAAACCTAAGTACAGTTAACACAACTAACCATGAGAAACAACAGTGTTCATGTGAATAACAGAAACAAATCGGTTGTGATCTGATATCCATAAATGACAGGAATCAGATGGCCGACATTTCAATGTGAAAACAATGTGATAACATGTTGTTTAGTTAAGTCCGATAGTGAGGAAATACAACTTAAAACCATATTGCAGTGTCGTTTCAAAATAACAAACTGACAGTGTGGTTGCTTGGGTGACGATTCACACAAACATATCTGTTAGTTTAACATTCTGAAATGATGACTGAAAAATAGAAAACAAAATTTGGAAAGCAAAACCATCATCGTGTTCGTTCGAATGACGATTCGAACAAATACGCGCGATGGTGACGCGATCTGACGAAACGGAAACGAAACACGACACGAACGAAATTAAATTAATAGAATTAAATAAATAACATTTTACAATTTTGAAGCTCATCAAAATAATTAAATTAACATCTTCTTATTTATTACAAATAAATTATGCGTAAAGATCCGGAAACGCGACGAACAAGCGAACCGATCAACCGAAACAAACCCGAATACGCGCGGGGTATTTAAAAGCTAAATTAGCCTACTTCTTTCATTTTCACCATCACATTTCTCTCTCTAGCTTCAATTTCGGAATCCACAACCCACCACCATTAACAAGCCTCCAAGATCCATAACTCCCTTATTTCTCAACGAAATTCGACGATTCTTTAACCCACGCGTAGCTCTTGATGTCCTCTACATGAAAGTACAGCCGATCTAAAGCCAACTCCACTGAAATTTGAGGTACAAGTGTTTGAAAATCTAAAAATAGGGTTTTCATGTTCATGTGTTCGATTCAAACCACCCTATCGACTTAGAACCGGTGTAAACCAACTCTAGGACTTCGAAAGTTTGATCTGGTTCACCAAGGATGTGGGGGCCTCACTATGGCTGGTTGCAGCTCGAGATGGATGAAGGAGCAGTAACAGGTTCGCCGGGAAAAGGGATGGCCGAACCCTATGGACCCAGCCGAACCCTATGGACCCAGCCGAACCTTGTTGCCACCGAAGTGCTGAGCGAACCAATCCATTTGCCGAACCTCTACTAGCTGCGAACCATATGCTCAAACCTAGCCCCACCTCTCAACAACCGAACCCAATCATTGACTCACGAACCTCTTTAAGGGCCGAACCCTTCATCAACCTAGGCGAACCAATTCTTCACGAACCATTCTAGATCACGAACCTTTGGTTGTATCATGGCCGAATTATCTAATAGGGCGAACCTCAGGCGAACCCATGATGGCAGACGAACCCTCATCATCCACGAACCCATGTTCATTGGTCACTAACCGAACCTGGTTGATGCTGCGAACCCTTTTGAGGCCATGCACAAACCTGTGACCAGCAAGGTTAAAGACACGAACCTAGGACAAACGGGCAACCCTCTCTATGGTAGACGAACCTTTCTTTTCCCGAACCCTTACTCAGCGAACCCATGGGAAACGAATCTTGATCTAGTTGTAACCTCCGAACCCTCTACGAACCATGCACGTAGGCAAACCCTCATGGTGACTCACAAACCTTTGGGACACGAACCTGGTTACTTGAACATCCTACTTCCGTACCCATGACAACTAGTTCCCTTGGCCGAACCTTTATTACCGTAGGAACTAAGGTTCGCTGGATGATTTAGTCGCATACTTATCCGATCGGTTGAAGGCCAATTGACTAGGCCCAATTAGTGGCCAAACCAGAAAACCAAAGGACCCGGGCCCAGCTACTTCACAGCCCATACTCTCGGCCCAAGCCTCAACGTTTGACTCATGTGATTACCGGCCCATTTGTTCAAGAACTAGTGACCCAGATATAAAACCTATTCGGCCCAAAACAATACGTACATTAAACTCCTAGTGCTAAACGGCCCACTTCAGTCAAATGGCCCAACATTTCCATCGGCCTAGAGCCATGTTGGCCCAACAGGCCCATGGTCCTTGTAATTCAGCCCATCATGGCCCAAAGCAACCGTATACATGCATCGGGCCCAAGATCATTCGGCCCATGTAACCTTTCAGCAAAAATGAGTTCCACATTCCGTCACACGGTTAATGATAAAGTCTAACATATTAAATCGGGTTAAATTATGACCACATACCCGAGATTACTCTACTTAATTATTGTAAGGATAATAAGGTTTGAAATTAGATTCATAAATCTTAAAACAATTTAGTTGGAAACACTCAAAAGCGATGTCAAGTGTTAAGTCGAATAAACAAAGGAACATGTAAAATCACAACAAATACACAGGGCCGAATGAAAACAACCGAGACTCACGAGTGTTAACCCATTTTAGGGTTAACACATGCACATGCACAAATTCCTATAACTTATACTTATAGGTTACAACATCATGAAATCAATACAGGATCGTGAAAACACCACAAATACAATCAAGGAGCGTGTGCATTTTCTCTTAAGCTAAGTCAACCACTACAATAACAAGGTGAGTTCATATGCCCCTTTTACTTTAATCTTACTGATCTTAAACTCTCGGAGCTGAGAAACATGCTTACTTTTACTTGTTTAAAAGTTTTGCTTAACATATTGCCTATGCTTTGATTTAGATAATATTAAATTGTTTATTATCGCCTATCATTGCATGCTTGTATGATCATGAGATAACATGGAAACTCAGATGAATATGATAATATAATTTCATAGTTCATCAACACACTAGAATAACATAGTTGTAAGATTTTATCTCACAACACTAAGTTATTCCTACATGAGCAAACAATGAGACAATTCATACACAACAAACAAAGAGAACAATTACAGTGAAACATGATGACACTACACAACACATGGATGATTAGAAGATAAAATATCTTCTAAATATCATTCCACATTATAATTGACCAAGTGTGATAAGTCAAGTACTTATAACACTTAGTTACAACTTAAAAACATACTATGCGATAGTATGAACGCATTTATCAATCCACCACCTGAGCGGATTAAGGGTGGCAAGACTAGTTCTTACCACGGCTTAATGGCAACATGGTGAACATATGGATCATTTAGAATGATAATCATGATAACGTATCTTCATGATAACAATATCATTCTCACATCGGTTGACATAACGTAATAAGACATGTTCTTATTCAACTTTGTTAATCACATGAGAACATCCCACATTGAGAACAACAACAATATCGATGTACATCATCCATCGTTACCTGTGGACTAGTAGACTGGGGAATTTATTTTCTCTCATGTCATATTATTAGTAACAGTTTTGATGAAGGCTATGGGATCACACGGCGGGATAGAGCTGAATCGGGTGCATTGTAATCTGATTACGTGAGGATCACAATGGACTCCTTTTGGGCTCTATACGTTGCATTTGAGAATACATTACAAACAGTTAACTAAAACTTTTAATATCTAAAAGTGAAACAACAGTTAACCCCACAATTATAGAATAATACAAGGAACAGATTGAGAATCTAATATCCTTAACACATATATTGATTATCAATACTTCGGTTTGATAACTACAACGCTGTCATCATATTATTCTATACATGAAAACACAGGTGATCAAGAATGAGATGAACATGTGGAATTGGGAGTGGAAATCAATAGTTGTATTGCAAGTAGTGTGGAGTTCTAGTAGTGATGTGGTGGGATGTTGGCTAGGGCTTAGTTCCCTTACATATGCCCTATATATAAACATCACTACTAGGATGATATAATACTTGTAAATATACCTATTAAGAAGCCATCGGGTGAACAGGTAAACATACACCATACTAGTAACATAACATATATTGTGATAGTGCATGTGAATGAATCATGGTTTTCAATTAACATAGTTATGAACTCACCAACCTAGTGTTGACTTTGTTTAAATATGCATGTTTTTAAAATACTTAAATACAAACAACACATCTATGGGATTAAAATGCAAACATGTTTTTTTTTTAAATAACGTGAAAACATATCGTTACCCGTATGTATCAAAAAAATGTAAGCAAACAGTAAAATTTTGGTAACAATCCTAACCACGTCATTACTGCATTTCATTATTTTGTTGGTTATGATAACATAACCCATTACAACGACTAAAACCTAGAAAAAACTACATATATAACTATTAAATGCCAAATAACATATTTGTATTATGTACGTTAACATAGTATATTAGTGTTAATTTACTTTTAAGTGTAGTACGTAGCATCAAATGTAAGCACATCGCCAAAAACTTCATTGTTCTTCTTTGAAATCTTGTCTGCCGAGAAAACATCCCTTAGCTCACCTTTCAAAACCAAGAAATCAAAATATAAATCTGGTAGATTTTTAACTCGATCATAACCGAGCAAGAAGTAGTTGGGAGTCTCGATTGCCTATAAAAAGATATATTGCCTGACTAAAGTTCTTAACATTAACATTATGATGACCACCATTCATTGACACTTGAACCCTGTGAGCTATTGTAGGACCTATACGATTAAGTGGCATGTGATGAATAAACCATTTTGTGGAGAAAGATAACTTGCGACCTGCTTTGGTTAAGTCACGATTATATGGCTGGACAAGAGGATGGTTGTAACACTCAACAAACTTTTATATAAGAAAAGTTGATGTGGCTGGATAGATATTTGCGCTTTGCAGTCACTAACTTGAAAAGGGCTTTTCCTGACATGCATATAAGATACATTAATGTATCAAATTTGCACTTAGATTGAGGTCTGGTAGCTTTGTCGCATCTCAAGTATTTGTGCGTGATCTCATCATTTTTATTTTTCTTTTTTTTACAAACACGAACAAAAAAACCCGAACTATGAGCATAATTCTTGTACATGCTAAGAACATTCTTCCAAGAACCATAGATAGCACCTACGACTGGTTTAGACTCACTTCTTTGAAAAAAGAAATGCGTCATCTAATGTAACATAGATGTAGCACACATGTAAAGAAACGAAATATGTCATCTAATGTAACATAGATGTAAAACTCATGCAAAAATTATTGAATACAATAATAAACTGTCACACCTCGAGCCGGCGGGGTAGGATTGGGTTTCCCCGACGGGCGGAAGGTTCCCGGGGCGCGATATCGTGAGTGATAATCGAAAGTGATCAGATTGTTCACATTGCGCATTATATAAATGAGAAATGCTAATAGAATAGAATTACAAAGTTAAATTACATCCGAATCGTTCATAATTTAACAATGTAAATCTATCATAAACATCATAAATTAACTATCTTGTAACTACACAGGATGTACAAAATAATTGTGTAATGATGTTTCCCCAAAAATATGCAGGTCCAAAAATACTAAGCCTTCTATTTGAAGTCCTAGTCCAAAAGCATAGGCTTCCTAGTTGACCTGTTCGTCACCTGAGAAGTCATGCAAAAATAAAATCAACACATGGTTGGTGAGTTCATATAGTTTTAGTAATTGAAAATGATTTGAAAACCTCCTTTGGTAAAGACCCTAACCTTATTAACACCACATGTAATATCCACATCGGTATGCATATATAGGGCATATGTAAGGGACAAGCCCTAGCCAACATCCCACCACATACTAATATGCATATGACACTGCTGTTAATGATAATTAAGCATTTTTACCCTTAACACAATCCCATAAGTTTTTCTGTTTGTTGTCCCTGTAATTACAACCATTTGAAATCCATGTTGATTTCATAAGTTCATCACGCAATATGATCAACCATAGAAACTGTATAAACAGTTATAAATGCTTAAGTAAATAAATAAATAAACATTTAATAAAATCTAAGTCCTAATGATTGGGGCCTTGGTCAAAATCGAGTAGACTCGTCTGTCAATCTAGGTACTTAGTAGTTAGGGAATCTGTAAATATCATCAAACATATGACCTACAGATCAAACGGTCTAGCTAGGACTTCTTGAAATGCAGGGTTTTTGTTTCGTTCTTGATTCGTTTTGGCATATGTTATCTTTGATATTTCCCAGGCTTTCCCTTGAAAATGATTTATTGATTCGTCTGATTCTGTTACAAGATGTACTTGATTCTTTGATCATAGAATACTAGATTCATTGATTAAATGTACACTTGATTCGTTGTTCGACAAACACTTGATTTGTTGAACATTGAATATTAACTTTGCAAAGATTGTTTCGTTTGATTCGTTGAAATCCCACACTTGTTTCATCAAAATGTTTCGTTTGATTCGTTGAACTCACACACTTGATTTGTCAAAATGTTTCGTTTGATTCGTTGAAATCACCCACTTGTTTTGTCAAAATGTTTCGTTTGATTCGTTGAACTCACACTCTTGTTTTGTCAAAATGTTTCGTTTGATTCGTTGAACTCACACTCTTGTTTTGTCAAAATGTTTCATTTGATTCATTTGAAATGTTTGATTCGTTTGAAATGTTTAGTTTAACCTGATTTTTCACTAAATTTATAAGTGAAAACGCTTAGTAAAACCTGCATAAAATCTTCCTAGACATGGTCTGGGATAACATTTATATATGTAAAACATATAATTTAAAAGCATTTAAGTAAACACTTTAAGTAAACAGTTTACGCATGCTTCTCAGCCCCGCGTTTTAAAACAAAATGTTAGAAAAGGGGCAATGAACTCACCTGTGCTGCTATGTAATTGATTTAACACAAAATACGCGCTCTTTCTGTAGCTTAGTTTTCTTCAGTTCCTGAGTTATTTTATAAAATTCGAATATAATAAGTACGCGTAATAGTCGTTGTGCCTAAGGTTGGGTCTTGTTGTGTGTGCAACTAAGTGTCTTAGTACTAAGTGTATCTAGAATCTAATCTAACTTAGTTACCCCTTTTTATGACCCCAAATCCCATGGTTAGTTATAATAACTTACTTTTACATTTTTAGAAATTTCGACAGAGTTTCCTTTGTTTTCTGTTTAAAATCCAGACAATTACATTGTCTATTTTACAACAAAATCCCGGTCAACGATATTACAACTAACTTTTATAACAAATTTAACTTAAAAGAAACCAATGACATTTATAAATTTCATTTCCAATTAAACAAGACTTTAGAAATTATTAAATTAACTTTTATAAATTTATAACACCTTTATTTTATGTAAACATCATTACTTGAATTTAACTAACATCTAATGTATAATGGGCTTAGTTAAACCCTATTGGGCCCACTTTGGCCCAATTGAATACCTTTGATTTATAATTGATTAACCAACTTGTGTTTTTGATTCTCATGAATTTGTAATCATCTTACCTTATTTGTTAAACAATCTTGTATGGTCAACCTTTAGTTCTACATATGCATGTATGATTAGGGTTTCATCCTTGTTCATGCACCCAAACATGTATATACAATTGATCCACGTACACACATGCATGCAACTTATATGATCAAATTCTCATGCAAATAATAAATTTAATGGTCCACTAACCATTCTCTAGGTTATAACATTAGTTTCATTGATCCTAGATCCATATTAACCCCATTAAACAAGTCCTAGGTTCGACATGTTGTCCAGGGCAGCGAACCTATGCTATGTCGGCCAAGGGTTCGGCTCTAATGGAGTTAAACGAACCTATAAGGTTCGGTCCATTTTGGTACATCCAGCTCATAGGGTTCGTGAGCTGCATGGTTCGCCATCGTCCCGGCTAGGGTTCGGCCACAAGGTTCGGCTACCATGGAGGGTTCGTCATGCACGCAGGTTCGTGAGTCCTAGGTTCGTGACCACCTAATGTTCGGCTGCAGAGGGTTCGGCTAAAAGATTCCAGGTTCGTGGGACAGAAGGTTCGGCCACCTTCTGTCCAGCTGCATCGAAGGTTCGCCCCTCCCTTTGTCACGAACCTGTAGCCATTTCTTCTTGTTTTCGGCTCCAATCTGTAACAATCACATTCCTAACAATACCTAAACATGTATACACTTTCATCTAAGTGTTCTAAGTGCTCAATATCGGTCATGATAGTAAAACCACATGAATTCAAGAAAACCCTCTAAAACCGAATTTAAAGTGAATATTTACCTTTGACTTCGTGGATAGGAGCTCGAAATACTTGTACTTCTGTAATCTACAAGCTGAGAGGATCGTAATGACACCAAATTTGATCGAATCCGGCTTGAAACGAGTAAGATTTTCTAGAGAGAAGATGGTTTCTTGAGTAAAAACTTGAGAGAGAGGGAAAAACGGGTTTGAGTGAGAGAGGAGAGTGAATGGTGGTGGTTGTGGCATTTAATGCCCACATTAAATGTGGGGAAAATATCTGGTCGCTCGGTCTCGTTTGGTTTCGCGGGAAATGTCGTTTCGCGTAGTTTTCGCGACGGAACGACACATTTTTTAAAAGTAGAATTTATTTAATGATTCAAAGTTGTGATTCCTAATAAATTAACTAATATCTTCTTGTTTATTTAAATTTTAAAATATTAATTTACTGTTTAAATCGAAATGTACGGTCGTCGCGCGTATTCATTCGAATCGTCACTCGTACTAACACGATGATAACTATAATTTTCAATATTGTTTTCTAATTACAGAATATCATTCAGAACGTTAAACTTTCAGATATATTCGTACAGATCGTCACCTATACGAATAATCCGTCAATTTAGCATTCACGTAACGATATTCGTGTTGTTTTGTTCTATAAGGCCTCACATACGTTTATACATACTAAATCCTAACAAATAATCACATGATGGTTCTGTGTTGCCGGATAATTATCTGGCTCAAGAACCATTGTTCTGAACTGTGTTTCTGTTAAATGTTTCAGAATTTGTTCTATGACAACACAAAATGATAATGATAAATGATATGAATATGAAACATACTGAAATGTATATGGTTCGTACCTGTTCTACTATTCAAGTACTGTAGAGATCACTGTTCCGGTGAGGGTTCCGGCACTGTTGTTACAGTCTCCCCTTGTTAGAGAAATTTCGTCCCGAAATTTAAGAGTTGTGATCGGGTACAGCTTCCTCTTCAAACAGTTGGGGATACTTTGACTTCATGTGCTCTTCGCGTTCCCAAGTAAACTCGGGTCCACGTCTTGAATTCCATCGAACCATTACAATCGGAATATGGCTTCGCCTCAGTTGTTTAACCTTGCGATCCATAATATCCAAAGGTTCCTCAATGAAGTGTAATTGCTCATCCACTTGGATTTCTTCAATTGGAATGATGAGAGACTCGTCAGCAAGGCATTTCTTTAGGTTTGAGACGTGAAACACGTCATGCACACCACTGAGTTCATTCGGTAATCTCAGTTGATAAGCTATAGGACCAATACGTTCGATGATTTCGAACAGTCCCACATATCGTGGTGCTAATTTGCCTTTCTTCCCAAAGCGTACAACGCCTTTCCATGGGGATACCTTCGACATGACTCGGTCTCGCACTTGGAATTCCAACGGCTTACGCCGTTTGTCAGCATAGCTCTTTTGTCTGCTCCTTGTAGCTTGTAGTCTTCTTTGAATCTGAGCAATCTTATCAGTGGTTTCCGGAATAAGTTCTGGCCCAGTTATTCGATTGTCTCCGACTTCAATCCAACAGATCGGTGATCGACATTTCCGACCATAGAGAGCCTCGAATGGTGCACATCCGATACTGTTGTGATAACTGTTGTTGTAGGAGAACTCGATCAGTGGCAAATGAGAGTCCCAATTTCCACCGAAATCCAAAACACAGGTTCTTAACATATTCTCTAGGGTTTGAATTGTGCGCTCGCTCTGACCATCCGTTTGTGGGTGGTAAGCTGTACTCAGATTTAACTGTGTCCCCAGAGATTTCTGTAGTGATTGCCAGAACCTTGATGTAAATCTGCTATCTCTGTCTGATATAATAGACAATGGCACACCATGACGTACTACTATCTCATTGATGTACAGTCTTGCCAGTTTGTCCATCGTGAAAGTCTCACGCATAGGCAATAAGTGAGCAGATTTTGTTAAACGATCAATGATCACCCATATCGTATCATGACCACTGGAAGTGCGGGGTAGCTTGGTAATGAAATCCATAGATATTTGTTCCCACTTCCAGAGCGGAATCTCAGGCTGTTCCAGTAAACCTGACGGTCTCTAGTGTTCCGCCTTTACCTTCGCACACGTTAGACATTGACCGACGTATTCGGCTATGTCTTTCTTCATTCCAGGCCACCAATAGAATCCACGCAAATCTTGGTACATTTTATCAGCGCCTGGATGAACAGAGTATTTAGTCTTGTGTGCCACATCGAAGATAAGTTTTCTCAGTTCATCTACCGCCGGAATCCATACACGTTCCCGGTAATAGATCATTCCATCAGGCTTCGTGTCAAACTGTTTTTCTGCTCCGCAATCAAGTTCCTTTTTCAGATTACATCGGTCAACTGCTTCTTGTTGTGCTTGAATAATCTTGTCACTTAAACTGGTCTGCATGGTTATCCCCATTGCTCTAACACGTAAGGGTTTGACCCGTTCCTTCCGGCTCAAGGCATCAGCTACAACGTTCGTCTTTCCCGGATGGTACTTTATCACACAATCATAATCATTCAGAAGTTCAACCCAACGGTGTTGTCGCATGTTGAGCTCCTTCTAATCAAAGATGTGCTGCAGACTCTTGTGATCAGTAAATATGGTACACTTAGTGCCATATAAGTAATGTCTCCAAATCTTCAACGCGAAAATTACAGCTCCCAGTTCAAGATCATGAGTAGTGTAATTCTTCTCATGAATCTTTAACTGTCTTGATGCATAGGCTATGACTTTGTCCCGTTGCATTAACACACAACCAAGTCCCTGATGGGAAGCACCACAGTATACAACAAAAACATCACAGCCCTCTGGGAGAGATAGGATTGGAGCATCACATAGTTTTTGTTTCAGGGTCTAGAAAGCATCCTCTTGTTTCTGCTCCCACACAAACGGTTCACTTTTCTGAGTTAACTTGGTGAGTGGCAAGGCTATCTTAGAAAAGTTTGAGATAAACCTTCTGTAGTAACCTGCCAATCCTAGAAAAGACCGTATCTCCGTCGGTGTCTTCGGAGTGTCCCAATTCTTTATCGCCTCGATCTTGGCAGGATCTACATGAATTCCCTCGCTGTTGACTACATGACCCAGAAATTGAACTTCTCTTAGCCAGAATTCACATTTAGAGAATTTGGCATAAAGTTTCTTTCCCTTCAATAGCTCCAAGATCTTTCTGAGGTGCTGCTCATGTTCTGTCTTGGTCTTGGAATAAATCAGTATGTCGTCAATAAAGACAATGACAAATTGATCCAAGTACGGCTTGCACACTCGGTTCATAAGGTCCATGAAAACCGCAGGTGCATTTGTCAATCCGAAGGGCATCACCAAAAATTCATAGTGCCTGTATCTGGTTCGGAAGGCCGTTTTCGGTATGTCTTCATCTTGAACTCTCAGCTGATGCTATCCAGACCGCAAGTCAATCTTTGAGAAATATTGAGCTCCTTGCAGTTGGTCAAACAAATCATCAATCCTCGGCAATGGATACCGATTCTTGATGGTTAGTTTGTTCAGCTCCCTGTAATCTATGCACATTCTGAACGATCCATCTTTCTTCTTCACGAACAAGACCGGAGCTCCCCAAGGTGAGTAGCTCGGTCTAATGAAACCTTTGTCAAGTAGCTCCTGTAACTGATTAGACAATTCCTGCATCTCTGAAGGTGCTAACCTGTAAGGAGATTTAGCAACTGTGGTTGCTCCAGGATTTATGTCAATACGAAACTCTACCAGTCGCACAGGTGGCAAACCTGGTAGGTCTTCAGGAAACACTTCAGGATATTCTTTCACTACCGGTACATCTTGAATCTTTTTCTTATCCTTCCCTTTTTCCACCACATGAGCCAAGAACGCCACACACTGCTTCTGTAGACACTTACGCGCCTTTATGCAAGAGATGATTTTGACACTTCGTTTTGCTTGATCCCCTTTCACTTCCAATACATGATCACTCGGCAATGGAATTCGAAGCAGCTTTTCAGAGCAGATGACCTCCACTCGATGAGACGAAAGCCAATCCATTCCAACAATGATATCGAAACTACCCAGCTCCATCGGTATCAAATCGATGGTAAATGTATAATCATTAAGGGTCAATGGGCAGTTCCTATAAACTGTACTAACTGTGATCTGTTTCCCGTTAGCTACTTCTATAATGTAAGGGGAATCTAACTGTTCCTCTATGAAATCTAATAGACATGCAAAATCGGTAGAGATAAAACTCTGATCCGCACCAGTATCAAACAGAACAGATGCATAAAAGTCATGTAATAGAAACGTACCAGTGACTACATTTGGGTCCTGGCGTGCAGCTGGTGCTCCTATGGCAAAGGCTCGTCCACGGGGTGCTTGAACTGCTGGTTGTGCCTTCTACGGGCAGTTCTTCGCAAAGTGGCCTTGTTTGCCACAGTTATAGCATCCACCATTGTTCTGATTAGCTGGTGGAGGGAGAGCCAAAGCAGCATTGTTGGCTGCTTGGTTAGGTGTCATCCGGCAGAATTGGACCCAATGGCCCTTTCTTCCACATCCCGTGCATTACTTGCAGGGAGTGTTAGCAATGTGATGATACTGGCACTTGGCACACAGAGGAAACGTGCCAGTGTAGGGTTTGCGGTTGAGGTTCTGTGGTGCTGCTGCTACTTGTTGAAGAGGTGTGGTCACCGTGTAGTTCTTGATGGTCTTCTGTTTCTTCTTCTGGTGGTGGTGGGGTTTCTTTGAAGACTCAGCTTTGTTCTTGCTGGGTTCAGCCTCCTTCTTTAGGACTCCAGAGGCTACCATGAGATCAGTGGGTTTCCCAGACAATCTCACTGCAGATTCAACAGTAGTAGGGTTGGCTGAAACAACCATGCCCTGAATGCAGGCGGGAAGTCCACCCACATATCTGTCTATTCTTTTCTCCAAAGTTGGTACCATGTCTGGCACCAAAGAAACTAGCTCGTGGTAGCGAGTAGTATAGCCCATGTGATCAGCCCCCTTCATCACATGGTTGGATAGCTCAACCTCCAATTTCTGCAGTTCATTCTTGGGGCAGAATTCTGTTCGCAGCAGTGTCTTGAAATCTTCCCATGGCATGGCCATAGCTTCCTCTCTTCCTCGGGCGTTGATCTGACCGTTCCACCAAGTCAGAGCCCGTTTGTTGAATGTTCCAGCTGAGTAACGGACCTTGTGGTGTTCGGGGCAGCTGCAAAGATCCAAGGTTGCCTCGATCTTCTCAATCCATTGGATTAATCCAACGGTGCCTTCAGACCCACTAAAGCTGGGTGGTTCACATCCTACAAAGGACTTGTAGGAGTAATGAGATGAATCTCCAGTATTTCCACTGGCTTCTCCTGATGAGATGCCAGTGTTGAGGATTTCATTACGAAGACGAAGGAACATCTCCGGTATTGCTTCTTTCATCTGATTTCTCATCTGGCTACTCAGTAGTGTCACCAGGGCGACAGTAACAGGATCCAAGGTCGGTGTTGTGCCCGAACCAGATGCTTGATTAGTCAACGGAGGAGGGGGAGGAGGAGGTGGAGGAGGTGGTAGTGGTGAATCATTTGGAGACGGTGTGGAGCCAAGTCTCGTGGTGGTAGCTGTATCAAGGGAGGCTGTCTCCTCGGCGGCATTCTGATCATAACCAATAAAAGTATCGGTTAGTGCAATGATCAAATACGGAAGACAGTATGCAAGTAAATTCCTAAGTCCTGTTTTCTCTACATGCAGGGTCCCTAGGTTATAGTCTAGGCCAAACCGTTTAAATAAGTGACCTATGTTTCTCTATAACCATGGCTCTGATACCAATCTGTCACACCCCGAGCCGGCGGGGTAGGATCGGGTTTCCACGACCGACGGAAGGTTCCCGGGGCACGATATCGTGAGTGATAATCGAAAGTGATCAGATTGTTCACATTGCGCATGATATAAATGAGAAATGCTAATAGAATAGAATTACAAAGTTAAATTACATCCGAATCGTTTATAATTTAACAATGTAAATCTATCATAAACATCATAAATTAACTATCTTGTAAGTACACAAGATGTACAAAATAATTGTGTAATGATGTTTCCCCAAAAATATGCAGGTCCAAAAATACTAAGCCTTCTATCTGAAGTCCTAGTTCAAAAGCATAGGCTTCCTAGTTGACCTGTTCGTCACCTGAGAAGTCATGCAAAAATAAAATCAACACATGGTTGGTGAGTTCATATAGTTTTAGTAATTGAAAATGATTTGAAAACCTCCTTTGGTAAAGACCCTAACCTCATTAACACCACATGTAATATCCACATCGGTACGCTTATATATAGGGCATATGTAAGGGACAAGCCCTAGCCAACATCCCACCACATACTAATATGCATATGACACTGCTGTTAATAATAATTAAGCTTTTTTACCCTTAACACAATCCCATAAGTTCTTCTGTTTGTTGTCCCTGTAATTACAACCATTTGAAATCCATGTTGATTTCATAAGTTCATCATGCAATATGATCAACCATAGAAATTGTATAAACAGTTATAAATGCTTAAGTAAATAAATAAATAAACATTTAATAAAATCTAAGTCCTAACGATTGGGGCCTTGGTCAACCTCGAGTAGACTAGTCTGTCAATCTAGGTACTTAGTAGTTAGGGAATCTGTAAATATCATCAAACATATGACCTACAGATCAAACGGTCTAGCTAGGACTTCTTGAAATGTAGGGTTTTTGTTTCGTTCTTGATTCGTTTTGGCATATGTTATCTTTGATATTTCCCAGGCTTTCCCTTGAAAATGATTTATTGATTCGTCTGATTCTGTTACAAGATGTACTTGATTCATTGATCATAGAATACTAGATTCATTGATCAAATGTACTCTTGATTCGTTGTTCGACAAACACTTGATTTGTTGAACATTGAATATTAACTTTGCAAAGATTGTTTCGTTTGATTCGTTGAAATCCCACAATTGTTTCGTCAAAATGTTTCGTTTGATTCGTTGAACTCACACAATTGATTTGTCAAAATGTTTCGTTTGATTCGTTGAAATCACCCACTTGTTTTGTCAAAATGTTTCGTTTGATTCGTTGAACTCACACTGTTGTTTTGTCAAAATGTTTCGTTTGATTCGTTGAACTCACACTCTTGTTTTGTCAAAATGTTTCGTTTGATTCATTTGAAATGCTTGATTCGTTTGAAATGTTTAGTTTAACCCGATTTTTCACTAAATTTATAAGTGAAAAAGCTTAGTAAAACCTGCATAAAATCTTCCTAGATATGGTCTAGGATAACATTTATATATGTAAAACATATAATTTAAAAGCATTTAAGTAAACAATTTAAGTAAACAGTTTACGCATGCTTCTTAGCCCCGCGTTTTAAAACAAAATGTTAGAAAAGGGGCAATGAACTCACATGTGCTGCTATGTAATTGATTTAACACAAAATACGCGCTCTTTCTGTAGCTTAGTTTTCTTCAGTTCCTGAGTTATTTTATAAGAATTCGAATATAATAAGTACGCGTAATAGTCGTTGTGCCTAAGGTTGGGTCTTGTTGTGTGTGCAACTAAGTGTCTTAGTACTAAGTATATCTAGAATCCAATCTAACTTAGTTACCCCTTTTTATGACCCCAAATCCCATGGTTAGTTATAATAACTTTTACATTTTTAGAAATTTCGGCAGAGTTTCCTTTGTTTTCTGTTTAAAATCCAGACAATTACATTGTCTATTTTACAACAAAATCCCGGTCAACGATATTACAACTAACTTTTATAACAAATTTAACTTAAAAGAAACCAATGACATTTATAAATTTCATTTCCAATTAAACTAGACTTTAGAAATTATTAAATTAACTTTTATAAATTTATAACACCTTTATTTTATGTAAACATCATTACTTGAATTTAACTAAAATCTAATGTATAATGGGCTTAGTTAAACCCTATTGGGCCCACTTTGGCCCAATTGAATACCTTTGATTTATAATTGATTAAGCAACTTGTGTTTTTGATTCTCATGAATTTGTAATCATCTTACCTTATTTGTTAAACAATCTTGTATGGTCAACCTTTAGTTCTACATATGCATGTATGATTAGGGTTTCATCCTTGTTCATGCACCCACACATGTATATACAATTGATCCACGTACACACATGCATGCAACTTATATGATCAAATTCTCATGCAAATACTAAATTTAATGATCCACTAACCATTCTCTAGGTTATAACATTAGTTTCATTGATCCTAGATCCATATTAACCCCATTAAACAACTCCTAGGTTCGACATGTTGTTCAGGGCAGCGAAACTATGCTAAGTCGGCCAAGGGTTCGGCTCTAATGGAGTTAAACGAACCTATAAGGTTCGGCCCATTATGGTTCGTCCAGCTCATAGGGTTCGTGAGCTGCATGGTTCGCCATCGTCCCGGCTAGGGTTCGGCCACAAGGTTCGGCTACCATGGAGGGTTCGTCATGCACGCAGGTTCGTGAGTCCTAGGTTCGTGACCACCTAAGGTTCGGATGAAGAGGGTTCGGCCAAAAGATTCCAGGTTCGTGGGACAGAAGGTTCGGCCACCTTCTGTCCAGCTGCATCGAAGGTTCGCCCCTCCCTTTGTCACGAACCTGTAGCCATTTCTTCTTGTTTTCATCTCCAACCTGTAACAATCACATTCCTAACAATACCTAAACATGTATACACTTTCATCTAAGTGTTCTAAGTGCTCAATATCGGTCATGATAGTAAAACCACATGAATTCAAGAAAACCCTCTAAAACCGAATTTAAAGTGAATATTTACCTTAGAGTTCATGGATAGGAGCTCGAAATACTTGTACTTCTGTAGTCTACAAGCTGAGAGGATCGTAATGACACGAAATTTGATCGAATCCGGCTTGAAACGAGTAAGATTTTCTAGAGAGAAGATGGTTTCTTGAGTAAAAACTAGAGAGAGAGACGGAAAAATGGGTTTGAGTGAGAGAGGAGAGTGAATGGTGGTGGTTGTGGCTTTTAATGCCCACATTAAATATGGGGAAAATACCCGGTCGTTCGGTCTCGTTTGGTTTCGCGTGAAATGTTGTTTCGCGTAGTTTTCGCGACGGAACGACGCGATTTTTTAAAGTAGAATTTATTTAATGATTCAAAGTTGTGATTCCTAATAAATTAACTAATATCTTCTTGTTTATTTAAATTTTTAAATATTAATTTACTGTTTAAATCGAAATGTACGGCGCGTATTCGTTCGAATCGTCACTCGTACGAACACGACGATAACTATACTTTTCAATATTGTTTTCTAATTACAGAATATCATTCAGAACGTTAAACTTTCAGATATATTCGTACAGATCGTCACCTATACGAATAATCCGTCAATTTAGCATTCACGTAACGATATTCGTGTTGTTTTGTTCTATAAGGCCTCACATACGTTTATACATACTAAATCCTAACAAATAATCACATGATGGTTCTGTGTTGCCAGATAATTATCTGGCTCAAGAACCATTGTTCTGAACTGTGTTTCTGTAAAATGTTTCAGAATTTGTTCTATGACAACACAAAATGATAATGATAAATTATATGAATATGAAACATACTGAAATGTATATGGTTCGTACCTGTTCTACTGTTCATGTACTGTAGAGATCACTGTTCCGGTGAGGGTTCCGGCACTGTTGTTACATAAACCAGCCATGTTGATTAGATGTTGAGGGTTTTCAGCTATTGATTCTTCATTGGTAAGAGGCATATGCACATAATCGTCAACATCATCAGGAACATTCCCTGCTAATTAATTAGCATAACATAACAAGTATATTTGGTTCGATGACACAACAAAATTTAATAAAATAAATCTTGTGCAAATGGGACGTAAAATATTGAAAATATATAAACCCATTAAAGTTTACCAGTTTGGGTTGGTAGTTGACTACATTCTTCGTAACAAAAGGGCAATGGAATGTAACCATCACCATCATCAATAGCATAACCAAAAACTTAATTTAATGGATGTACTTCATATGTAAAAATTACAAATACAAAACATGAGAAGAAGATACAAAACAATCCTATAAATGATACATAGGTAAAAGAACAAGGTTATTACCTTCTAAATCTGATGTAATAAACAATTCCTCCTCATATCAGGCAATCAAGGAATCAAACGTATTAAGATCTGTATGGAATCCATTCATGCATACAAGAAACTTAATGAGTGGACTTCATGTAAGGAAACAAGCTTTTGGGGATTCATGGAAGAAAGAAATTTGAATAGATGGTGGCATTGATTTCTCGTGAATAATAACCCTTAACTTAGAAAAAGCATTGATGATGTGATGTATACTTACGCACAAGCACCTTATAATTAATTAATCAAATGATGTCTAAAGATACCATGCTAACATTGTACAAAAAACTTTAATTTTTTAAGGAAAACAAGTAGAAAATTTTAAATAAACAAATAAAAGGTAAAAATGAAAAAAAATGTGTTATGTATAAAAGAATGTTTTACACAACAACAAATTCATCGGAATGTGAAAAATATGTAGCTATTAAGCAAATTTGAAGTACAACCTAAAACGCACGTTACAAACCTTTCATCTGGTTTAAAAGTTTAACATATGTGCTGCTATGAAAAAAACATACATGCAAAGAGTCATTTACGTGTAAAACACATGTAACATTACCTCGCATTCATTGTAGTCTCATGCTTGAACTGGGGTGGTAGGGAATTCATGTGATTGTTCAAGGACAACATTGTAATATTACCTTGCATATGTCATGTACAATGTAAAACACAAGCTACAAACACTTCAACTGGTTTTTTTTTACTTTAATATCTACACTGTTTTGAAAAAAAAAATTGCATTTAATAAGTTTACGACGTGTAAAAACACATAACACTGACTTGAATTCATGAAATGCGGTGGTATGGCGTTGAGGTGATGGGGTTTTAGGGAGGTAACGTTGGTTAAAGTACAGCACTGTTGAATTACCTTATTACCCTCCTGTGTTTCTAAAAGGTATGTTCGCGTTGTATCATATTAGCCACAAAATTAGGTTTTAATGGTTTTCGCATTTATACATGGTTTTCATTTTATATATTCCCTTTATATATATATATATATATAATTTATTTTTAAAAACATGTATATATGTAATTTATGAAACTTATAGAAGGGTACATGTAATTACCTTTTTTTTCTTTTTTTCATCTAAATATACAGGAGTTACAATTTGTATGAGCCTCATGGAAAATATTATTTTTTTTTGTTATTTATTTGATGGTATGTCTAGAGGAAGGACCTTTAGAAAGAACATGACAACCCTACATGAAAGGTACAAAAGATTGATATACAACTCATGATGTATTTTTGCATTTTAATTGAAGTAGAAACATTCGTCGGTGAGGTACATTTTGAGGATCCACATTCTGTTTTGTATCCACAATCAAGAGTATCACAGAGAACACGTCGGGTGATACAAAGATTATATACGAGGATGGTATAGATTCAGTACTAATGAGACATGCCATAGATGCATGATTCAAACTATTTTAAGAAGTTTGGGTCCAGTTGCATGGTATTGGTGTTTGAGTATAACAAGTAAGTTACCCCTATGCTGCAATAGAGCGGTACAATTACAATATGTTGATCACGCATACACATGCATATATAATGGCGCAACATTATATTTGTTTTACATGATGTTACAAAAAAAATAATTTAAAACCTGTCGGAGTTTTTTTATATTTTTTATAAAAATAAGTCAATTAATGTTACAAACCTATAAAATAAATTTTAAAAAACTTTTCTTACATGGTTTTTTTTCCATGTTTTCACTATTTTTATATAAAAATAAGTCATTTTACAAACATGTAAAACAAATTTCAAAAACAAAACTTTTCATACATTGTTTTTTCCATGTTATCACATCAAAATGTTAGTTGTAAAGAACCAATAAGTTATATATAACTAAAAGAACCACATTTATACGTACAAGATTTAAAAGATATAAAAGTAATTTCCCTTGAAAATAGGTAAAGTTACTTTTATGCCCTTCAAAATTGTGGTTATAAATGGTTTTTTTAGTCCTTAACTAACATTGGTTCCCAATTGAACATTCCTATATATATTTGTGTGTGTGTGTGTGAGTGTGAGTGTGAGTGTGTGTGTGTGGCATCTTTTTCTCTAAACGACTAATTTGAATCACTAACGTATCACTGGAGTAGTATCGTGCCACTTGCGGTAGCACCCGATTATATCCACCACCACGTCACCATTTCAGAAAGAAACTAAATGCTTTGAGAAAATCATTTTATGTTTCTTGAGCCTTATCCCTCACCAAGATGCCATTCGGCTGTAAAGCCTTTAGCGTATATATGGTATCTAAAGAAAGCATATTTAACACTTAGGAGTTTCTGGACCATGATAAAAAAATAATTATTAGTGGTCAAAGGATTTAAACATGTATCCATGTAGTCTAATCGAAGACGCCCAAAAAAAGTTGTTTTAGACCTCAAACTTGTTTGTGTTAAAAGAAGGTGCATTTAGCATCTTGATCAAGTGTCTCTAAAAAAACCAACGACACTATTAAAAGAGTATATAGCTAATTTTCTATATGTGTTAATAGAAAATTATTTTTTTCTGGTAGAGTTCAGAGTGTTAGAAACAAAAAGATTAATACCTACAGCACCAATCGCACAACTCTATCATGATCGTTTTTGGCATCAAAGCCCTAAATATACCATCGTCTTTAGGGGTGAAAATCGCACCAGAAACCATGACGACCAGCTCGATCACGCAAGTCCATCATGATTGATGTCGATGAGGCAGAGTTAAGCAAGAACAGGTCCATAAGGATCCCAAGAAACCTCAAAAAAACATTTAATCATCACAGCCCCATAAATACAATTGCCTGTGGGAGCTATTAAGGATCCCAAGAAACCCTAAAATGGTCGTGAAGTAGAAAGGGAAGCCAGAAGAGATCTAACCCAAATATACCATCTCCTGATTCAAGTGTCAATCGCCACCAGAAACCCCTAAACTATTGCGAAGGAGACAGACCTCATCGGATCTTTGGCGCATACCACATCTATCAAACGAACCAGATATCGGAGCAGATACCCATTACTATTCATCCGTTGGATTTTAATAGAGAGGGTAATTAATATATTTTTTTGTTAAATTCAATCCCGAACTTCTGAATTTGGATTAAATTTAAGTCTTACTCAAAAACTAAAAAATTAAATATTTTATTTTATTTTATTTGAATAATTTAAGTCATTTAAAATTCGATTTGCAGAACACTTCTAGTAGTTACAAAATATGTGTTTTTTAACTAATGTCCAATGACCTGAGGTCATCTCCGGCGCAGGTATCGTCACCAGTTTCACCATGGAACATAACAGGGCAAAGCAATTCTCGTTCAACAAGACCCACAAACGTGTGAACCCGATTTAGTGAATTTAAAGGGCTAGGTTTTTATATGATTGGTTCTGAAGTTGGTCAGTTTTTTACTAAAACGCACGAAACACATCAAATTCAAAAATTTATAGCACAACTAGTTTTTACGTATGATTATATTCATTCACCTTATTGGTAATTCTCCTTAATCCTAAACTTGTTTCAGCTTGTTCTTCCACTCCCAGGAACCTTCTCATTTCAGCAAACTTCACACGTCCAAGAGACTTAGTCAAGATGTCGGCCTTTTGTAGATTTCCATTCACGTATTCAACCTCGACTTGCTTCTTTTCAATACTCTCAAAAATGAAATGGTACCTTGTATCTATATGTTTACTTCTACCATGAAACACCGGGTTCTTAGCAAATGCCATTGCTGATTTATTATCAACTCTAATCTTAACACTTTGTAATTCAGTACCCATCATCTCGCTTTACAATCCCCTCAACCAAATGGCTTGACAGGTGACAGAAGTAGTAGCCATAAACTCGGCTTTACATGTTGACAAGGCCATGGTTACTTGTTTCTCTGAGCTCCATGTAATTGGGCCATCTACCAGGTAGAATACATGTCCAGAAGTGCTTCGTCCATCATCACGATCAACATTGTGACTGTTGTTAATATATCCAACCATGTTACTCATCCCCTCGCTTCTGTTGTAGATACCATAAGCTTCAGTTCCTTTTAAGTATCTCAGCACTTGTTTAATCGCAGCTATTTGTGACTGTTTTGGACTTTCCATGTACCGGCTTGTAACCCCAACCGCGTATGCCAAGTCAATTCTTGTGTTGATTAAGTACCTCAAGCTTCCAACGATTCGTCTATAAAGTGTTGAATCTACAAGCTCACTGTCACAGCCCGAGCCGGTGGGCCGGATCGTGTGTCCCGTCGGGCGAAAAGGTCATGGGGCGTGATATTGGGATGATAATCGAAATGATCAGACTGTATACACAGCATCAACATTGAGAATAACAAAATCACAAATGAAATTAAACTAAGATTACAAGGTTAAATTACAATTGTCAATGTTTGATAATTTAACTAAGTAAACCTATCAGGAGAATCATAAGTTTACTATCTTGTAACTATACAAGATATCAAAAGTGATTCACAAGTTTCAACAAAAGTATGTGCTTTCCCAAAAAAACTACTAGGTCCTCTAACTGGGCATCCTAGTGTGCAATCCTAATCCTTAGCTTAATCATGTACATCACCTGAGAAAACATGTAAGAAAACAAAGTCAACAAAATGGTTGGTGAGTTCATATAGTTTAGTATTTGAAAAAAATAGCTTAGCAAACCTTTTCGATAACAACCTTAATCTCATTAACAACCACCTACACTATCCAGTCAAGTATGCTTATATATAAAGCATACGTAGGGGGACAAGCCCCGAGCCGACATCCCACCAAATACTAGACCAAATAGGATATTGTTGTCAATGAAAATTAAGCGTTTTACCTACCTACTAATTCCATTTCCCTCATAGCTTCAAGCGTATAAGTCTTTCTGAGTTTAAATATATGAGCTTTCGACAATATAGTTTATAACATCATTTCAGAGTTTTAGAATTAGTTTTCATAAGCACTTAAAACATCAAGAGTTTCAACATCCAAGTATAATTGTATAAAGCATTAGCATTAAGAATAAGTGTAAAAGCTTTTAAGGAACATTTAAACATTTATTTAAAATATGTAAACATGCTTCTCAGTCTCGAAGGAAAACAAAATAATTTGAAAAGGGACAAGTGAACTCACATGTGTTGCTATTTATTGAATCACAACAGAAAATGCGTGCTCGTTAATTGTAGCTTAAGTATCTTCAATAGCTGAATTGTTTTAAGAAGATTCGAATACTATAAGTATTTATAATAGGCGTATCTAGGGTTTTGGTCTTGGTGTGCAACTATGTGTCCTAGATGCTACTAATGAGTTGTTATGATTTTCTCTAACTAATCTAAGTGTATTACCCATTCATACACCCTTATCCCGTAGATCATGAATATTAAACCTTAGTTATGTAAGGTTTATGTTAAGTATATTCATAATTCTTTTCAAGTTTAACAACATTATTAAATACATTTTAAGTTAAAATCATTTAATTTATTTTAAACAGTTTAATAAAGAAAATAAAAGTTAAAATCATTTAAACAGTTTAATAAAGAAAATAAAAGTTAAAATCATTTAAATAGTTTAATAAAGAAAATAAAAGTTAAAATCATTTAACATCATAAAAATCATTTTCCTTTTATTAAAACACAAATCATTTTAAGAAAATAAAAGTTAACATTATTAGACTTAGGTAATCTAATGCGATTAACTATAAGTCCTTTGATATATTTTCGTTTCGCATGGTTCTTTGACCAACTCTTGTGTATAACCCATCCTAGATAGTTCAAGTGAACAATCTAATGTAGTTATATATTTGCATAAAGTTTCTAAGTGTTAGGTGTTAACGGTGAAATCAACACCTTTATACTTAGACTTTTGTCTTGATCATTAATAAACTCTCACCATACTATTCACGCTTTAGTTTAATGAATTCCCGAACATGTTAAACCCAAATGATGTACAAAATCAATGTTTATGTGTCAAAATGTTTCCAAGGAAACCTTGGTATTTAAAACCCTATTCAAGATGTCTTTAAATGAATCCGTGTGTTTTAAACCCAACTTGTATCCAATAATTCATGATCACACCTGAATATCATTTAGAAAACCTTAATGTTAAACTTTTGTGTTGATGGTTTACAAAAACCGATTTGTATCCTAGTGTAACCCTAACGACTTTACCATGCAACCATCCACGTACACAATCCCATGCATGCCATTACGTAGCCAACTCCATGCATGCGTGCCTCTTTAGGTTAATCCTTTGGCTTTGGTACCCTCACCTAACCCAACCAAGCCATCTGAATGAGATATCATATGAATGGAGGTGTTAGGCTGAATTGGAGCTCATGCGAATATGATGGCCGAATATGGTTAGCCATCGAGTGAAGGGTCTGGCCGAATGGAGACTTGCTGCGAGTGAGGCTTGGGTCGAAAAGACTTGGCATGCGAAGGAAAGCAACATGGCCGAATGGGGTTTGGTGCGAATGAGAGGAACCCGACCGAATGGTGGTTGTGTGAAAGGCCTAAACGGCCTTAGCTCCTCCGGCCTTCGCTCCTTCGGCCTTGGCCATTCGGCCTAGGAGGCAGCTCATGCAGCCTATGGCCATTCAACCGGCATACAGGTGGGCTTCATTCGGCTGTTCGAGACTCAACCCTATCATTGTCACCATTTCCATGTTCTAATCCTAACACAAGGTTTCCCCAAGTTCCTACATCATCCTTAAGTGATTTTGTGGTGTTTCCCTAATGTTTTGAAGGGTGTTAGCCGGTTTCAAGAGGGGTTCGAATGAAGGGGTATGAAAACCCTAACACCGAGATATAAAAATCATTTTTACCTCGATTTGGTTGGTTCAAAGCCAAGATCGTTTGTACATTCATGATCTACAGGTTGTTGTTGTCGTTTTGACACCAAGAAGGGTCGATTTGGTGGAAAAATGATGAATCTAGGGTTTGGGATTCTTAGAGAGACAAAGTAGAGAGTGTGATGAGTTTGAGTGGTGATGGCTGGTAGGTAGGAAGAAATGAGGCAATTAATGCCTCATTAAAGGCTTTCAAAATACCTGGTGTGTTCGGTCTTGCTTGGTTTCGCTCGGTTTCACGTAGAGGTGTCCGTTTTCGCCCGTTTTCGAAATGATTCGTTACGGTTTTAAAAGTAGATTTTGTAAATTTAATTTAGGTGGTAATTCCTGGTAAATTAACTAAATATATTCCGTTTATTTTAAATTTATCAAAATATTAAATTTACAGTTTAAATCGAATCGTTTAGTCGTCGTGCGTATTCGTTCGAATTGTCACCCATACGAATACGACGATAACTACACTTTTCAATATGGTTTTCTAATTATTGGACATCATTCAGAACGTTAAACTTTCAGATGTATTCGTACAGATCGTCACCTATACGAATAATCCGTCCATTTAGCATTCACGTAACGACATCCGTCGTTGTTTTGGTTTGTACAATCTCACATACGTTTATACATAGTAAAATCCTAAATTACAATCATGTGATGGTTCTATGTCGTCAGATAAATGTTTGGCTGTTGAACCACAGTTCTGAGTTACGTTTATGAAATGACTATGATATTGTTCTGTGATAAACAGGAAATGATAATGATATACATCTAATAGACATAGTTTGTACCTAAGTTACTGTGCAAGTTCCTGTGCGAGCTACTGTGCAGATCACCGTTCCAGTTACGTTTCTGGCACTGATGTTACAGTCTCCCCTTTTTAGAGAAATTTCGTCCCGAAATTTAAAAATAGTTATCAGCTATTGCTTCCTTTGTAAACAGGTGGGGATACTTGGACTACATGTGATACTCGCGTTCCCAAGTAAACTCGGATCCACACTTTGAATTCCAGCGAAGCTGACAATTGGAATACGGCTTCGCCTTAGTTGTTCAACTTTGCGATCCATAATCTCTAAAGGTTCTTTGATAAATTGTAATTGCTCATCGACTTGAATTTCCTCAATCTAGATGACGAGTGATTCGTTAGCAAGACATTTCTTTAAGTTTGAAACGTGAAACACGTCATGCACACCACTGAGTTCATCTAGTAGTCTCATTCTATACGCCACATGACCAATACGTTCAATGACCTCGAACAGTTCCACGTATCGTGGTGCTAACTTGCCTTTCTTTCCGAAGCGAACTACGCCTTTCCATGTGGATACCTTTAACATGACACGGTCTCCCACTTGAAATTCCATCGGCTTGCACCGTTTGTCGGCATAGCTCTTTTTTCTGCTTCAGGTTGCTTGTAACCTTTGCTGAATCTGAGCAATCTTATCAGTAGTTTCTTGAATACGCTCTGGCCAGTTATCCGATTATCTCCAATTTCAGTCCAACAAATCGGTGACCGACATTTTCTACCATAAAGAGCCTCGAAAGGTGCACATCCGATACTACTGTGGTAACTGTTATTGTAGGAGAATTCGATCAGTGGCAAATGGGAGTCCCAATTCCCACCGAAATCCAAAAATCAGGTTCTCAACATGTCCTCTAGGGTCTGTATCGTACGTTCGATTTGGCCGTCCGTTTGTGGATGGCAAGCGGTGCACAGATTTAAGTGTGTCCCTATAGACTTCTGCAATGATTGCCAAAACTTTGATGTAAATTTGTTGTCTCGATTAGAAATGATAGAAAATGGTACACCGTGACGTACCACTACCTCGTTGATATATAGCCTTGCCAGTTTATCCATCTTGAAGATCTCACGCATTGGTAAGAAGTGAGCAGATTTGGTTAATTAACCAACGATAACCCAAATAGTATCATGACCACTAGAAGTGCGGGGTAGCATGGTAATGAAATTCATAGCTATTTGTTCCCCCTTCTAGAGCGGAATTTCAGGTTGTTCCAGTAAGCCTGATTGCTTCAGGTGTTCCGCCTTTACCTTCGCACACGTAAGGCATCGACCGACGTACTCGGCTATGTCTTTCTTCATTCCCGACCACCAATAAAATCCCCGTAAGTCTTGTTACATTTTATCGGCGCATGGATGCACCGAATACTTGATCTTGTGTGCTTCCTCAAAGATAAGTTTCCTCAATTCCTCTACCGCAGGAATCCACACACGATCCTTATAGTAAATTACTCCATCAGGCTTTGTTTCAAATTGTCTTTCTGCTCAATAGCCGAGTTCTTTCTTCAGATTTCTAGTTCAACTGACTCTTGTTGTGCCTGAATAATATTTCGCGTAAACTGGTCTGCACAGTCATTCCCATTGCTCTGACGCGCAAGGGTTTGACCCGTTCCTTCCGACTCAAGGCATCTGCTACAACGTTCGCCTTACCCGGGTGGTACTTAATCACACAATCGTAATCATTTAGAACTTCAACCCAACGGCCCTGTCACATGTTGAGTTCCTTCTGATCAAAAATATGCTGCAGACTCTTGTGATTAGTGAATATGGTACACTTGGTGCCATATAAGTAATGTCTCCAGATCTTCAATGCGAATACCACTGCTCCCAGTTCTAGATCATGAGTAGTGTAGTTTTTCTCGTGAATCTTTAACTGTCTTGATGCATACGCGATAACTTTGTCTCGTTGCATTAACACACAACGAGTCCCTGATGGGAGGCATCACAGTATACTACAAAGTCATCACAGCCTTCTGGGAGAGATAAGATTGGAGCATCACATAGTTTCTGTTTCAAAGTTTGGAAAGCTTCTTCCTGTTTCTACTCCCAGATAAACGGTTTGCTGTTCTGGGTCAGTTTAGTGAGAGGCAAGGCTACTTTAGAAAAGTTCAAGACAAACCTTCTGTAATAACTTGCCAATCCTAGAAAAGACCGTATTTCCGTCGGTGTTGTCGGAGTATCCCAGTTCTTAATAGCCTCGATCTTTGCAAGGTTGACATCAATGCCTTCACTGTTAATCACATGCCCTAAGAAATGAACTTCTCTTAGCCAAAATTCACATTTCGAGAACTTAGCGTAGAGTTGCTCATTCTTTAATAGTTGCAAGATTTTCCTGAGATGTTGTTCATCTTCTTCTTTGCTTTTTGAATAGATCAGTATATCATTGATGAAAACAACGACAAACTGATCCAAATACGGCTTGCACACGCGGTTCATGAGATCCATGAAAACCACTGGTGCATTTGTTAATCCGAAAGGCATCACCATAAATTCGTAATGCCCGTACCTCGTTCGTTGTGCTGTCTTTGGTATATCTTCATCTTGTACTCGTAACTAATGGTATCTCGACCGTAACTCAATCTTTGAAAAATACTATGCTCCTTGAAATTGATCAAACAGATCATCGATTCTCGGTAATGGATACCAATTCTTGATGGTCAGTTTGTTTAGTTCTCTATAGTCTATGCACATCCGAAAGGATCCATCCTTCTTTTTCACGAACAAGACCGAAGTTCCCCATGGCGAGTAGCTCGGTTTGATGAAACTTTTATCATGTAGCTCCTGTAGTTGATTCGACAATTCCTTCATCTCGAAAGGTGCAAACCTATAAGGAGATTTAGCAACAGGAGTTTTCTCCAGGAACTAAGTCAATACGGAACTCTACCGGTCGCGCAGGTGGCAAACCTAATAGGTCTTCTAGAAACACTTCAGGATGCTCTTTTACTATTGGCACGTCTTGAATTTAGGTCTTGTATTTCTCTTTCTCCACCATATGAGCCAGAAAAGCTATACCATGCTTCTGTAGACACTTACGCGCCTTTATGCACGATATGATTTTAACACTCCGTTTTGCCTGATCCCCTCGGAAATTGCAATACACGATGATTCTTCAGTGGAATTCGAAGCAGCTTTTCAGAAGAGATGACTTCCACCCTATTGAGAGATAACCAATCCATGCCAACAATAATGTCAAAACTGTCCAACTGCATCAGTATCAAATTGATGACGAATGTTTGGCCATTTAGTGTTAATGGACAGTTCCTAAGTATTGTACTAACTGTGATTTGTTTCCCATTCGCTACTTCAATAATATAAGGGGAGTCTAAAGATTCATCAGTAAGATTAAGTTGTCGTGCAAAGTCAGACAAAATAAAACGCTGATCTGCACCAGTGTCAAACATAATAGATGCATAAAAGTCATGTAAGAGAAATGTACCGGTGACCACATTAGGGTCCTGGCGAGCTGCAGTGGCTCCAATCAGAAATGCCCTCCCACGAGGTTCTTGAAATCCCTGTTGCATTCTCTTCGGGCAGTCCTTGGAAAAGTGGCCTAGTTCTCCACAGTTAAAGGATCCTCTGTTGTTGTTGTGATTACCAGCGTTTGGTGGTGGAGGTAGTGCCATAGCAGTATTGTTAACAGCTGGTGTTGCTGGAGTACGACGTTGTTGAATCAGTGGCCCAGTCGGCCACAGCCGTTGCATTTTCTGCACTTCACGTTAACAGAATGATGAAATTTGCATTGTGCACATTGAGGATGCCTGCCAACATATGGTTTACGTGCCGCAATAGCAGGTACTGCAGTAACTTGTCGCAAAGGGGTGGCCATCACATAGTTTTTGACGTCCATCTGCTTCTTCTTCTGATGATGTTAGGGCTTCCTTGACGGTTCTTCTTTAGCTTTGCCCGAGTCTTTCTTCAGAGTACCTGATTCCACCATCACATCCGTGAGTTTAGACTTCTGCAATGATTGGCAGAACCTTGATGTAAATTTGTTGTCTCGATCCGAAATGATAGGCAATGGTACACCGTGACGTACCACTACCTCGTTGATATATAGTCTTGCCAGTTTATCCATCCTGAAGGTCTCAAGCATTGGTAAGAAGTGAGCAGATTTGGTTAATCGACCAATGATAACCCAAATAGTATCATGACCACTAGAAGTGCGGGGTAGCATGGTAATGAAATCCATAGGTATTTGTTCCCACTTCTAGAGCGGAATTTCAGGCTGTTCCAGTAAGCCTGACTGCTTCTGGTGTTCCGCCTTTACCTTCGCACACGTAAGGCATCGACCGACGTACTCGGCTATGTCTTTCTTCATTCCCGACCCCCAATAAAATCCCCGTAAGTCTTGGTACATTTTATCGGCGCATGGATGCACCGAATACTTGGTCTGGTGTGCTTCATCAAAGATAAGTTTCCTCAATTCCTCTACCGCAGGAATCCACACACGATCCTGGTAGTAAATTACTTCATCACGCTTTGTTTCAAATTGTCTTTCTGCTCCATAGCCGACTTCTTTCTTCAGATTTCCTCGTTCAACTGACTCTTGTTGTGCCTGAATAATATTTCGCGTAAACTGGGTTGCACAGTCATTCCCATTGCTCTGACGCGCAAGGGTTTGACCCGTTCCTTCCGACTCAAGGCATCTGCTACAACGTTCGCCTTACCCGGGTGGTACTTAATCACACAATCGTAATCATTTAGAAGTTCAACCCAATGGTGCTGTCGCATGTTGAGTTCCTTCTGATCAAAAATATGCTGCAGACTCTTGTGATCAGTGAATATGGTACACTTGGTGCCATATAAGTAATGTCTCCAGATCTTCAATGCGAATACCACTGCTCCCAGTTCTAGATCATGAGTAGTGTAGTTCTTATCATGAATCTTTAACTGTCTTGATGCATACGCGATAACTTTGTCTCGTTGCATTAACACACAACCGAGTCCCATATGGGAGGCATCACAGTATACTACAAAGTCATCACAGCCTTCTGGGAGAGATAAGATTGGAGCATCACATAGTTTCTATTTCAAAGTTTGGAAAGCTTCTTCCTGTTTCTACTACCAGATAAACGGTTCGCTCTTCTAGGTCAGTTTAGTGAGAGGCAAGGCTATTTTAGAAAAGTTCAAGATAAACCTTCTGTAATAACTTGCCAATCCCAGAAAAGACCGTATTTCCGTCGGTGTTGTCGGAGTATCCCAGTTCTTAATAGTCTCGATCTTGGCAGGGTCGACATGAATGCCTTCACTGTTAATCACATGCCCCAAGAAATGAACTTTTAGCCAAAATTCACATTTCGAGAACTTAGCGTAGAGTTGCTCACTCTTTAACTGTTCCAAGATTTTCCTGAGATGTTCTTCATGTTCTTCTTTGCTTTTTGAATAGATCAGTATATCATCGATGAAAACGACAAACTGATCCAATTACGGCTTGCACACGCGGTTCATGAGATCCATGAAAACCACTGGTGCATTTGTTAATCTGAAAGGCATCACCATAAATTCGCAATGCCCGTACCTTGTTTGATGTGTTGTCTTTGGTATATCTTCGTCTTGTACTCGTAACTGATGGTATCTCGACCATAAGCCAATCTTTGAATAATACTATGCTCCTTGAAATTGATAAAACATATCATCGATCCTCGGTAATGGATACCAATTCTTGATGGTCAGTTTGTTTAGTTCACTATAGTCTATGCACATCCGAAAGGATCCATCCTTCTTTTTCACGAACAAGACCGAAGCTCCCCACGGCGAGTAGCTCGGTTTGATTAAACCTTTATCAAGTAGCTCCTGTAGTTGATTCGACAATTCCTTCATCTCAAAAGGTGCAAACCTGTAAGGAGATTTAGCAACAGGAGTTTCTCCATGAACTAAGTCAATACGGAACTCTACCGGTCGCGCAGGTGGCAACCTGATAGGTCTTCAGGAAACACTTCAGGATGCTCTTTTAATATTGGCACGTCTTGAATCTTTGTCTTGTATTTCTCTTTCTCCACCACATGAGCTAGAAAAGCTACGCACTGCTTCTGTAGACACTTACGCGCCTTTATGCAAGATATGATTTTGACACTCCGCTTTGCCTGATCCCCTCGGACTTCAAATACACGATGATTCTTCAGTGGAATTCGAAGCAGCTTTTCAGAACAGATGACTTCCACCCTATTGAGAGACAGACAATCCATCCCAACAATAATGTCAAAACTGCCCAACTGCATCGGTATCAAATCGAGGGCGAATGTTTGGCCATTTAGTGTTAATGGACAGTTCCTAAGTATTCCCTTAAACTGTGATTTGTTTCCCATTCGCTACTTCAATAATATAAGGGGAGTCTAAAGATTCATCAGTAAGATTAAGTTGGCGTGCAAAGTCAGACAAAATAAAACGCTGATCTGCACCAGTGTCAAACATAATAGATGCATAAAAGTCATGTAAGAGAAATGTACCGGTGACCACATTAGGGTCCTGGCGAGCTGCAGTGGCTCCAATCAGAAATGCCCTCCCACGAGGTTCTTGAAATCCCTGTTGCATTCTCTTCGGGTAGTCCTTGGAAAAGTGGCCTAGTTCTCCACAGTTAAAGTGTCCTCTGTTGTTGTTGTGATTACCAGAGTTTGGTGGTGGAGGTAGTGCCATAGCAGCATTGTTTACAGCTGGTGTTGCTGGAGTACGACGTTGTTGAATCAGTGGCCCAGTCGGCCACAGCCGTTGCATTTTCTGCACTTCACGGTAACAGAATGATGAAATTTGCATTGTGCACATTGAGGATGCCTGCTAACATATGGTTTACGTGCCGCAATAGCAGGTACTGCAGTAACTTGTCGCAAAGGGGTGGCCATCACATAGTTTTTGACGTCCATCTGCTTCTTCTTCTGATGATGTTAGGGCTTCCTTGACGGTTCTTCTTTAGCTTTTCCCGAGTCTTTCTTCAGAGTACCTGATTCCACCATCACATCCGTGAGTTTAGACTTCTGCAATGATTGGCAGAACCTTGATATAAATTTGTTGTCTCGATCCGAAATGATAGGCAATGGTACACCGTGACGTACCACTACCTCGTTGATATATAGTCTTGCCAGTTTATCCATCCTGAAGGTCTCAAGCATTGGTAAGAAGTGAGCAGATTTGGTTAATCGACCAATGATAACCCAAATAGTATCATGACCACTAGAAGTGCGGGGTAGCATGGTAATGAAATCCATAGGTATTTGTTCCCACTTCTAGAGCGGAATTTCAGGCTGTTCCAGTAAGCCTGACTGCTTCTGGTGTTCCGCCTTTACCTTCGCACACGTAAGGCATCGACCGACGTACTCGGCTATGTCTTTCTTCATTCCCGACCCCAATAAAATCCCCGTAAGTCTTGGTACATTTTATCGGCGCATGGATGCACCGAATACTTGGTCTGGTGTGCTTCATCAAAGATAAGTTTCCTCAATTCCTCTACCGCAGGAATCCACACGCGATCCTGGTAGTAAATTACTTCATCACGCTTTGTTTCAAATTGACTTTCTGCTCCATAGCCGAGTTCTTTCTTCAGATTTCCTCGTTCAACTGACTCTTGTTGTGCCTGAATAATATTTCGCGTAAACTGGGCTGCACAGTCATTCCCATTGCTCTGACGCGCAAGGGTTTGACCCGTTCCTTCCGACTCAAGGCATCTGCTACAACGTTCGCCTTACCCGGGTGGTACTTAATCACACAATCGTAATCATTTAGAAGTTCAACCCAACGGTGCTGTCGCATGTTGAGTTCCTTCTGATCAAAAATATGCTGCAGACTCTTGTGATCAGTGAATATGGTACACTTGGTGCCATATAAGTAATGTCTCCAGATCTTCAATGTGAATACCACTGCTCCCAGTTCTAGATCATGAGTAGTGTAGTTCTTATCGTGAATCTTTAACTGTCTTGATGCATACGCGATAACTTTGTCTCGTTGCATTAACACACAACCGAGTCCCAGATGGGAGGCATCACAGTATACTACAAAGTCATCACAGCCTTCTGGGAGAGATAAGATTGGAGCATCACATAGTTTCTATTTCAAAGTTTGGAAAGCTTCTTCCTGTTTCTACTCCCAGATAAACGGTTCGCTCTTCTGGGTCAGTTTAGTGAGAGGCAAGGTTATTTTAGAAAAGTTCAAGATAAACCTTCTGTAATAACTTGCCAATCCCAGAAAAGACCGTATTTCCGTCGATGTTGTCGGAGTATCCCAGTTCTTAATAGCCTCGATCTTGGCAGGGTCGACATGAATGCCATCACTGTTAATCACATGCCCCAAGAAATGAACTTTTAGCCAAAATTCACATTTCGAGAACTTAGCATAGAGTTTCTCATTCTTTAACAGTTCCAAGATTTTCCTGAGATGTTCTTCATGTTCTTCTTTGCTTTTTGAATAGATCAGTATATCATCGATGAAAACAACGATAAACTGATCCAATTACGGCTTGCACACGCGGTTCATGAGATCCATGAAAACCACTGGTGCATTTGTTAATCTGAAAGGCATCACCATAAATTCGTAATGTCCGTACCTTGTTCAATGTGTTGTCTTTGGTATATCTTCGTCTTGTACTCGTAACTGATGGTATCTCGACCATAAGCCAATCTTTGAATAATACTATGCTCCTTGAAATTGATAAAACATATCATCGATCCTCGGTAATGGATACCGATTCTTGATGGTCAGTTTGTTTAGTTCTCTATAGTCTATGCACATCCGAAAGGATCCATCCTTCTTTTTCACGAACAAGACCGAAGCTCCCCACGGCGAGTAGCTCGGTTTGATGAAACCTTTATCAAGTAGCTCCTGTAGTTGATTCGACAATTCCTTCATCTCGAAAGGTGCAAACCTGTAAGGAGATTTAGCAACAGGAGTTTCTCCATGAACTAAGTCAATACGGAACTCTACCGGTCGCGCAGGTGGCAACCTGATAGGTCTTCAGGAAACACTTCAGGATGCTCTTTTAATATTGGCACGTCTTGAATCTTTGTCTTGTATTTCTCTTTCTCCACCACATGAGCTAGAAAAGCTACGCACTGCTTCTGTAGACACTTACGCGCCTTTATGCAAGATATGATTTTGACACTCCGCTTTGCCTGATCCCCTCGGACTTCAAATACACGATGATTCTTCAGTGGAATTCGAAGCAGCTTTTCAGAACAGATGACTTCCACCCTATTGAGAGACAGACAATCCATCCCAACAATAATGTCAAAACTGCCCAACTGCATCGGTATCAAATCGAGGGCGAATGTTTGGCCATTTAGTGTTAATGGACAGTTCCTAAGTATTGTACTAACTGTGATTTGTTTCCCATTCGCTACTTCAATAATATAAGGGGAGTCTAAAGATTCATCAGTAAGATTAAGTTGGCGTGCAAAGTCTGACAAAATAAAACGCTGATCTGCACCAGTGTCAAACAGAATAGATGCATAAAAGTCATGTAAGAGAAATGTACCAGTGACCACATTAGGGTCCTGGCGAGCTGCAGTGGCTCCAATCAACAATGCCCTCCCACGAGGTTCTTGAACTCCCTGTTGCATTCTCTTCGGGCAGTCCTTGGAAAAGTGGCCTAATTCTCCATAGTTAAAGCATCCTCTGTTGTTGTTGTGATTGCCAGGGTTTGGTGGTGGAGGTAGTGCCGTAGCAGCATTCTTTACAGCTGGTGTTGATGGAGTACGACATTGTTAAATCAGTTGCTCAGTCGGCCACAACAGTTGCATTTTCTGCACTTCACGGTAAATGAATGATGAAATTTGTATTGTGCACATTGGGGATGCATGCCAACATATGGTTTGCGTGCCACAATATCAGGTACTGCAGTAACTTGTTGCAAAGGGGTGGCCATCACATAATTTTTGATGAACATCTGCTTCTTCTTCTGATGATGTTAGGGCTTCCTTGACGGTTCTTCCTTAGCTTTTCCCGAGTCTTTCTTAAGAGTTCCTGATTCCACCATCACATCCGTGAGTTTAGCTGCTACAGAGATGGCTGACTCTAGGGTCGCAGGGTTTGCAGCAAGTACGAGACCCTGACTGCAGGACGGTAATCCTCCTACACATCGATCAATCAGCTTTTCCACAGTCGGCGCCATCTCTGGCACCAAAGCTACCAGTTCATGATAGCGAGTCGTGAAAGTCATGTGGTCTGACCCCTTCATCACATGATTTGACATTTCAGTCTCTAGCTTCTGAAGTTCATTCTTTGGCCATAAATAGAGCCTTAAAAGGATTTTGAAATCTGCCCAAGGCATCACCGGTGCTTCTTCTATGCCTCGAGCTCTTATCTGAGAGTTCCACCATGTTAAGGCCCGCTTGCTAAAAGATGCAGCAGAGTAGCGAACCTTATGATGCTCTGGACAACCGCTAATGTCCAGTGTAATTTCCATCTTCTCTAGACATTTAATCAGTCTAGTAGCTCCTTCAGCACCGCTAAAGCTTGGCGGCTTGCATCCTATGAATGATTTGTAGGAATAGTCTGGAGTAGCGCCGGTGTTTCCACTCGCTTCTCTTGTAGTATGCCCAAAGTTGTTACCGTGGCCTTGAATTCTTTTAATCTTATCCATGATGACCTCCTTTAGCTGGTTTGTCAACTGGTTGCTCAGTAGAGTGGCCAATGCCACCGTAGTAGGACCAGCTCCGCATGCACGTTCGTGTTATGCATTGGAGTGTGTGGGGGAGGAGGAGGCAGAGGAGGAGGAGGTGGCGGTAGTGATGGTGGAGGTTGTCATCTAGGTGGCATTCTGATCACAACCGAAAAGAAAATCGGTTAGTGCAATGATCGAATGCTGAAGATATAATTCAAATAAATCTTAAATCCTATGTTCTATATATGAGGGTCCCTAAATTAAAGTCTATGCCAAAGCGTTCTAATTAAATGACTTATTATTCTCTATAACCTTGAGCTCTGATACCAATCTGTCACACCTCGAGCCGGCGGGCCGGATCGTGTGTACCGTCGGCGGAAAGGTCCCGGGGCGCGATATCGGGAAGATAATCGAAATGATCAGACTGTATACATAGCATCAACATTGAGAATAACTAAAGCACAAATGACATTAAACAAGGATTACAAAGTTAAATTGCAATTGTCAACGTTTGAGAATTTAACTAAGTAAACCTATCAGAAGAATCATAAGTTTACTATCTTGTAATTGTACAAGATATCAAAAGTGATTCACAGTAATCGACAAAATTATGTGCTTTCACAAAAAAAAACAACTAGGTCCTCTAACTGAGCATCCTAGTATGCAATCCTGAGCCTTAGCTTAATCATGTACATCACCTGAGAAAACATGTAAGAAAGCAAAGTCAACACAATGGTTGGTGAGTTCTTATAGTTTAGTATTTGAAAAAATAGCTTAGCAAAGCTTTTCGGTAACAACCTTAATCTCATTAACAACCACCTAAACTATCCAGTCAAGTATGCTTATATATATGGCATACGTAGGGGGACAAGCCCCCAACCGACATCCCACCACATACCGGACCACATTGGATATTGTTGTCAATGACAATTAAGCGTTTTACCTACCTACCAATTCCATTTCCATCATAGCTTCAAGCATTCTGTTTAAATGTTTTAAACACGCACACAATAGCATTTGCATATCAAGTTTTAAGAGTTACCTTTATGGATAATTGTACACCCTAAGGAATTAAGTATCAATCCATAACGGAACATAGTGTGACTTGCATCATCGGTGTTTTAATAAAGGGATTCTCACGATGACACAAAGTCAGCTAAAGAAAACCAGAATCATCCTAGTCACTCGTCTCAAAACCAGAGTGGAATCAAGAAGAACACTGAATGACTAGTAGGGGTGGACACCATAGGTCAACACTCGGCGGTCAATCAGTCTGTCTTACAAAGTCCGATAGCTTTAGCATACAAGTTTATAGCATTCACATAGTTTAGCCTTTACGTATCCTGTGCACAAGTACTAGCTTCACAACCGGAATCCCATTCCGTTTGTCTTAGCATTTCAAGCATATCAAGAATTCAAGTGTTTAAAGCATTCCAAGCATTTCAAGCATATCAAGCATTTCAAGCGTATAAGTCTTTCTGAGTTTAAGTATACGAGCTTTTGACAGTGTAGTTTATAATAGCATTTCAGAGTTTTAGAAGTAGTTTTCATAAGCATTTAAAACATCAAGAGTTTCAACATCCAAGTATAATTGTATAAATCATTAACATTAAGAATAAGTGTAAAAGCTTTTAAGAAACATTCAAACATTTATTTAAAATATTTAAACATGCTTCTTAGTCCCGAAGGAAAATAAAATAATTTGAAAAGAGACAAATGAACTCACCAGTGTTGCTATTTATTGAATCACAACAGATAATGCGCGCTCTTTAATTGTAGCTTAAGTATCTTCAATACCTGAATTGTTTTAAGAAGATTCGAATACTATAAGTATTTATAATAGGCGTATCTAGGGTTTTGGTCTCGGTGTACAACTATGTGTCCTAGATGTTACTAATGTGTTGTTATGATTTTCTCTAACTAATCTAAGTGTATTGCCCGTTCATACACCCTTATCCCGTAGATCATTAATACTAAACCTTAGTTACGTAAGGCTTATGTTAAGTATATTCATAATTCGTTTTAAGTTTAACATCATTATTAAATACATTTTAAGTTAAAATCATTTACTTTATTTTAAACAGTTTAATAAAAAAATCTTACAAATCATTTTCCTTTTATTAAAACACAAATCATTTTAAGAAAATAAAAGTTAACATGATTTGACTTAGGTAATCCCATGCGATTAACTCTAAGTCCTTTGATATTTTTTCGTTTCCCATGGTTCTTTGATCAACTTTTGTGTATAACCCATACTATATAGTTCAAGTGAACAATCTAATGTAGTTATATATTCGCATAAAGTTTCTAAGTGTTAGATGTTTTGTGTATAACCCATACTATATAGTTCAAGTGAACAATCTAATGTAGTTATATATTCGCATAAAGTTTCTAAGTGTTAGATGTTAACAGTGAAATCAACACCTTTATACTTTTGTCTTGATCATTAATAAACTCTCACCATACTACTCACGCTTTAGTTTAATGAATTCTCGAACATGCTAAACCCAAATGATGTACAAAATCAATGTTTATGTGTCAAAATGTTTCCAAGGAAACCTTGGTCTTTAAAACCCTATTCAAGATGTCTTTAAATGAATCCGTGTGTTTTAAACCCAACTTGTATCCAATATAATTCATGATCACACCTCAGTATCATTTAGAAAACCTTACTGTTAAACCTTTGTGTTGATGATTTACAAAACCGATTTGTATCCTAGTGTAACCCTAACGACTTTTCCGAGCAACCATCCACGTACACAATCCCATACATGCCATTACGTACCCAACTCCATGCATGCATGCCTTTTTAGGTTAATCCCTTGGCTTTGGTACCCTCACCCGACCCAATCAAGCCATCCGAATGAGATATCATACGAATGGAGGTGTTAAGCCGAATTGGAGCTCATGCAAATAGATTGCCGAATATGATTAGCCATCGAGTGAATGGTCTGGCTGAATGGAGACTTGGTGTGAGTGAGGCTTTGGCGGAATAGACTTGGCCTACGAATGGAAGCAACATGGTCGAATGGGGTTTGGTGCGAATGAGAGGAACCCGACTGGATGGTGGTTGTGCGAAAGGCCTAATCAGCCTTGGCTCCTTCGGCCTAGGAGATAGCTCATGCGGCCTGTGGCCATTCCGCCGGCCTGCAGGTGGGCTTCATTCGGCTGTTCGAGACTCAGCCCTATCCATGTCGCCATTTCCAAGTTCTAATCCTAAGACAAGGTTTCCCCAAGTTGCTACATCATCCTTAAGTGATTTCGTGGTGTTTCCCTAAGGTTTTGAGGGGTGTTAGCTGGTTTCAAGAGGGGTTCGAACAAAGGGGTAAGAAAACACTAAAACAGAGATATAAAACTCATTTTTACCTCGATTTGGTTGGTTCAAAGCCCAGATCGTTTGTACTTTCATGATTTAAAGGTTGTTGTTGTCGTTTTGACACCAAGAAGACTTGATTTGATGAAGAAATGATGAATCTAGGGTTCGGGATTCTTAGAGAGAGAAAGTAGAGAGAGTGACGAGTTTGAGTGGTGATGGCTGGTAGGTGGGGAAGAAATGAGGCAATTAATGCCTCATTAAAGGCTTTCAATATACCCGGTGTGTTCGGTCTCGCTCTGTTTCGTGTAGAGGCGTCGGTTTTCGCCCGTTTTCGAAATGATTCGTTACGGTTTTAAAAGTAGATTTTGTAAATTTAATTTAGGTGGTAATTCCTACTAAATTAACTAAATATCTCCGTTTATTTTAAATTTCTGAAAATATTAAATTTACAGTTTAAATCAAATCGTATAATCGTCGCGCGTACTCGTTCGAATCGTCACACGTACGAATACGACGATAACTACACTTTTCAATATGGTTTTCTAATTATTGGACACCATTCAGAACATTAAACTTTCAGATGTATTCGTACAGATCGTCACCTATACGAATAATGTGTCCATTTAGCATTCACGTAACGACATCCGTTGTTGTTTTGTTTTGTACAATCTCACATACGTTTATACATAGTAATATCCTAACTAACAATCATGTGATGGTTCTGTGTCGTCAGAAAAATGTCTGGCTGTTGAACCATAGTTCTGAGTTACGTTTCTGCAATGACTGTGAAATTGTTCTATGATAAACATGCAATGATAATGATATACATGTAATGCACATAGTTTGTACCTGAGTTACTGTGCAAGTTACTGTGCAGATCACTGTTCCTGTTACGTTTCTGGCACTGCAGTCACCCATCTCGAATTCTTACCAGATCTTCTGAGCGTATCTTTCTTGCTTAATCATTATTCCTGAGGTGCCTTGACTTACTTCAATACCCAAGTAATAATTCAGTAGCCCTAAATCGCTCATCTCAAACTGCGTTTTCATTTGTTTCTTGAACTCAAGTATGGTAGAAAGACATGAACCTGTCACGTCCAAATCATCTACGTACACTCCAATGATGAGGAGCTTTTCACCAACTTTCTTCCTGTAAACCGAATGTTCTTGGACGCATCATATGTAACCCAAACTCTCTAGATTGTTATCAAGCTTCAAGTTCCAAGCCCTTGGCGCCTGCCGCAACCCATACAACGCTTTTGAGAGTCGATAAACCTTACCTTCTTGACCCTTTTTCTCAAAGCCTTCTGGTTGTTTTACATAGACTACTTATTTTAGATCTAAGTTAAGAAAAGCAGACTTGAAGTTAAGGTGATGTACTTGCCATCCACCTAGAGCTGCAAGTGACAGTATCATCCTAACGGTTTCCATTCGGGCTACCGGGGAAAATACCTCATCAAAGTCGATCCCGTGCTTCTGAAAATAACCTTTGGCGACCAACCTCGCTTTGTACTTTACCACATTTCCCTTGGCATCTTTCTTGAGTTTGAACACCCACTTGAGACCTATCGGCTTTTGATCTTCAGGGGGATCAACCAATGTCCATGTTTTGTTTCTTTCAATTGAATCAAGTTCCACCTTCATGGCCTTAACCCAGTTTGAGTCTTATTTTGCCTCTACAAAAGATTCAGGTTCACCCTCCGTCAGTAACAAGCATTCATTCCCTTTGTTTCGGTCGACTCCATCTTCAATTACGAAATCTTTTAGGCGTTCTGGTACTTTGTGTGTTCAGGTTGAGCGTCTTACTGGTGTTTCATTAGTATCATAATGGTCATGTTCTGATCTTTCTATCTGCCATTGACTACTGCTTGATGCTCTTGAGTTTACCATGTTTGGTTCATGAGACACTTGTTCATCTTCGATTGCAACATTGTCTGGTCCAATGTCAAAGTCATCAACCCCATAGCCATCCTCGGTTGTTCGGTTGTATTTTTCTTCATCAAAATGGAATTCTTGTCCCCTTGTTTCATGAGAGCTGTACCAATCCCAACTTCTGGTCTCATCAAACCGCACATCCCTACTTATGTGCACCTTCATGTTCTTTGGATCATACATTCGATAGGCTTTTGAGCCTATTTCAGAGCTAAAGTACACCATTGCAGTGCTGCAATCATCAAGCTTCCTTTGACGCACCCAAACACTCTTAAGTGCTCGAGGTTTGGCTTTCGTTTCATAAGTGCCTCTTAGGGTGTCATGGACTGAATTCAATACATAGACTGCATGCCTTAAAGCTTCTCCCCAAAATTTATCCGGAACTTTCATGCTCTTAGTATACACCTTACTGTTCCCATCACGGTTCTAGTCCTCCTCTCTACCAAGCCGTTCTGTTGGGGATAATAGGGTGCAGTTGGATGTCTTCGCACAGCTTCTTGCTTACACCATTCAGAGAACTCGAGGGATCTGAATTCGCCACCCCTATCGGTCCTCAAAGTTCCGAGTTTATACTTGGTTTTTGCTTCAACTAGGCCTTTAAATCTCTTGAAAGTCTCATAGTCTTGGTCTTTTGTTCTTATCAAGAAATTCCACATATATCGGGTGCAATCGTCAACTATTAGGAACACATACTGATTCCCTCCTGGGGTGGACGGAGTTATTGGACCATAGAGGTCTCCATGCAGCAGCTCTAGAGGAGTGGTCGCTCTATATTGTGCTTGTTCAGGAAAGGAGGTTCTCGTTTGTTTGCCAGCTAAGCATGAGTCACACAATTGTGGAGGCCGCCTTATAACCAGCATCCCACGAACCCAACCATTTGAACTAAGAGTTTGCAAGGAGTCAAAGTTCAGATGGCCTAGTCGGGCATGCCACAACCAGGCTGGATCGTCTATCTTAGAGAGCAAACTTATCGGTTATCCAACGGGCAAGACAACCTTGTACAGTCGGTTCTTTGATCTCTCTACTTTCATCATTAGTTTCATCGTTTTGACGTACAAAAGTAGCTTATCATCTTCCATTATTACCTTACATCCTGCCTCGGTTGCTTGACTGCGACATCCAGTACCAGATCGTCCGGCAAGTCCGTACGGTATGTCTACTTTCACTATTTACTATGTGTAAATACAAGTAAATAAAAAGAACATGTCGGTTGCGATCTGATATCAACAGATGACAAGAATTATATGGCCGATGAATCAGTATGAAAACAATGTGAAAACATGACGTTTAGTTGAGTCCGTCAGTGAGGAAAAACAATTCAAAACATAATTGCAGTGTCGTTTCAGAATAACGAACTTACAGTGTGTTTGCGTGGGTGACGATTCACACAAACATATCTGTGAGTATAACGTTTGGAAATGATCACTTGAAAGTGGAAAACAAAAGTCAGAAAGCCAAACCATCGTTGTGTTCGTTCGAATGACGATTCGAACGTATACGCGCGATGGTGATGCGTTCTGACGAAACGAAATCGAAAACGACGTGAACAATAATTAACTTAAGAAAATATAATACTTTCTGTTTTACAATTTTGAAAGTCATCAAAAATTAATTATAACAATTCTTTTATTTAAAACGCGTAAAAATACGCGTTACGTTCCGGAAACGCAACGAAGACGAAAACCGAGCAACCGAAACGAACCTGAATACCCTAGGCGTATTTAAAGCCTTAAATGAGGCTTTGCTCTCATTTCTATCAGCTCTCTCTCTCTCTCTAGAACTCCATTCCCGAACCTCTCTCTCTCCCTAGAATAATCACTCTTCAAAACTCCATAACTCTCTCATTTCTCAACGAAATTGAGTGATTTTTGAACCTAAACGAAGCTTTTGATGTTCTCTACCTAGAAGTACAACTGATCTGAGGTTTTATCAAGCCAAAAACGAGGTAATGATCCATGAAAAATCCGAAAGCTAGGGTTTTCTTAAGTTGTCTGACTCACACACAATCAACCGGTTCAAAAACCCTAATATACATACACTACACGCTTGTAAACCCTTCCTGGTACACCATAGATGTCGGAGCAGCACAACAACCAGTCGGAGCTCGAGGAGGATGATGGTGCTGAAACAGGTTCACCGGGGGGGGTGGCCGAACCATCGGATGCTAGCCGAACCTTATGGCTGAGCATTCCATTATCCACGAACCTCCTAGCCCCGAATTGGCGAACCTGCCTGGGTTCCTTGGCCGAACCTTCTGCAAAGTCACGAACCCAGTTTTCACGAGCCAGCATCACCATCCGAACCCTTTCTGTCGACGAAACTGGATGGCAACAAATCTCCCTGGCCGAACCTACGTACCTCATCTCACGAACATCGAACCTAGTTTTCATCATTGCCAAACCTTGCACTCCAGCCAAACCACCCTTTGAACGAACCATCATTGATCCGAGACTCCACTTTGGCCGAACCTTTGTCACTGAAATCAGAAGGGGAGACGAACCTTTAGCCGAGGTTCGCTGGGATTGAGGCCGCACACCACATCGGATAATCAAAGCCCACATGCTTGATCCGCTTGGGCTTATTAGGCCAACGCCATCCACTTCAGCCCAGCAACAAATAACTAGCCCAAATCCATGTTGATTAACCTAGCCAATGAACTTATTCGGCCCATGTGACTAGTTTTGGCCCAAGTGACAATTCAGCCCAAATTCATTCGGCCCAGACACAAATCATTCGGCCCATGTACATGTATTCGGCCCATATCTAACAAATGGAAACAAACACTTGAAAACAATTTCCTAAGTTATATACGCGAGATTTCGTAAATACTACAAAGGTGAAAATGAATTGGTTAGACAAAACCGGTAAAGGCTTTATAACATAAACCTAAGTTCACTCTTGGGTTATTTACGAAACTCTATATGGAAACAATTAATTAACATGGAATGACAATTATTTGAGATTCAAGAGTGAGTTAAAGCTAACGACATAACTTAGAGATATATGGTAACAAAGAACATTACTGATAGGATTAGGGCGGAATGATGTCCTCGACTCACGATTGTTAGCCAACTGTAAGGGCTAACATCAAAACACGCACACAAACACTTACTTAAGAACTTATACTTATAAGTTACATACAACATGAAATCAATACAGGATCGTGAATACACAACAAGTAAAATCAAGAGCGCGTGCATTTCTTGTTTTAAGCTAAGTCAACCACTTCAAACACAAGGTGAGTTCATTTGCCCCTTTTCTAATCATTAGCCGATTTTAAACTCGCGGGGCTGAGAAACATGCTTACTTTTATTTATTTAAAAGTTTCAATGTAACATATTGCTTATACTTTGATTAGATAATATTGCTTGACTTATTATCATTTATCATTGTATGCATGCTTGTATGATCATGATATGACATGAACAACTAAGACGAATATGATAGTATAATTTCATAACTCATCAACACAATAGAATAACATAGTTGTAAGATTTTGTCTTACAACACTTAGTTAATTCTTACAACAACAAAACACATGAATGACATGAAGAGATAACACATCTTTATAATATCATTCAATACTAGAGTTAACTAAGTGTAATAAGACAAGTGCTTATAACACTTAGCTTACAACTCAGCACATATTACAGGATAACATGGAACAAGTATCACCCACCACCTGAGTCGACTAAGTATAGTCTTACCATATCTTAGTGACAACATGGTGACTATATGGAACAACAAAGAATGATAATCATGATAATGTAACTTCATGATAACAACATCATTCACACAACAATTAACATAATGTAATATGACAAGTTTTTATTTAACTTTGTTAATAACAACGAGAACATACAACATTGAGAACAAACAACATTGATGAACACAATACAATTGATTACTATTGAACTGTCTGCATTATATCATTTCAATCATGTGCCATGTACTCAAGTTTGATCCTTGTAAGTCCCTTCACAAATCGCTGACAAGTGAGTTTGATGTGACTAAACTGACGATAGCATAGTGGTACCATATGTTTTACAAACCTCTAGCTTGTAGGGCTAGTATGTTGATCGTATTGATTTATTGCCCGGTAACGTATGACCAGTGACATGGCAACTCAAGTCAGGGTCTGGAAAGCGACACATGGTGATATAAATCTACAGTTATAATTGTAAATAATCCATCGTTACCTGTTGACTAGTAGACTGAGGAATTTATTCTCTCAAGTCATAACACTAGTAATCGTTTCAATGAGGTCTATGGTTACACTTAATGAAAGAGGTAAATCGGATGCATTGTAATCTGATTATGTGAGGATTGCAATGGATTCCTTTTAGGCTCTATGCACTTCAAGTTGAGAACAAATATCAAATGGTTAACTAACACTATTATTATTAACAGTGATTAACAGTTAACCCCACAAGAATAGAATAATAACAAGGATCAAATTAAATTAATCTAATTTCCTTAACGCATTGAGGGTTTATCAATACTTCTGTTTGGTAACTAAAATCATCTTATTATATTATAATACATATGATATAACGGGTGATGAACACAGACGGACGGGTGAAATGAAATGGATATCCATAGTTGTATTGTAAGTGGCATTAAGTTCTATTAAATATGTGGTGGGATGTTGGCTAGGGCTTGGTTCCCTTACATATGCCCTATATATAAGCATAGCTAATAGGATGAGATATCACTTGTAAATATAACTATGGAAAGGCCATTGTGTCAATCGGTGAATCAAGCAACTTACAAACTACAAGTATGACATTGTGATTGTGCATGTGAGCATTTCAAGGCTTTCAAATATCAAACTTATGAACTCACCAACCTAGTGTTGACTTTGTTTAAATGCATGTTTTTCTCAGGTGACGAACAAGTTTAGTCACGAAGATTACAGGGACTTAGCTAGTGGACTTTAAGAAGGCCTAGCTACTTTTGTGTTGCATACTTTTGGATGACCAAACAATGAATCATCTTTTGTATATCTTGTACAGTTACAAGATATAACTCATTGATTCTTTTGATAAGATTTACTTAGTTAAATTATGAGGAAACAATGTAATTTAACTTTGTAATTCTATTTCATTGTCATGTTAGCATTTCTCATTTATTTATCATGTGCAATGGAAACAATCTGATCAATTTGATTATCACAACGATATCACGCCCCGGGAACCTTCCGTCGGGCGGGAAAGTCGATCCAGCCCGCCGGCTAGAGGTGTGACAGATTGATATCAGAGCCATGGTTATAGAGATATATAGGTCATATTACTTAAAAGGTTTGGCCTAGACTATAACCTAGGGACCCTCATGTAGTGAACTTACAACATAGGATTCTATTTGCATATGTCTTATGCATCTGATCACTGCACTAACCGATTTTCTTTCGGTTATGATCAGAATGCCGCCACGAAGACAACCACCTCAAGATTTAGCTCCACACTCATCGACACCGACACCACCTGACTCTCCTCCACATCCACCTCCTCCTCTGCCACCACCTGTTCATCAGTTGGATCCTGCTACTATAGCACTGGCCACACTGCTGACCAGCCAACTAAGGGATGTAATCCCGGAGATGATGAACCAGATCAACAACAACAGTAACATCGCCAACTCATCTGGAGAAGGAAGCGATAATACCCGCCATCATCAGGACTACTCCTACAAGAACTTTGTAGGGTGCAAGCCACCGAGTTTCAGTGGCAGTGAAGGAGCCGTCAGATTGATCCAATGGATCAAGAAGATGGAGACAATTTTGGAGACCAGTAACTGTCCTAAGCAGTACAAGGTGAAATATGCTGCTAGCTCATTCAACAAGAGAGCATTAACTTGGTGGAACGCTCAATTTCAAACTAGTGGCAGAGATGAGGCTCTGTCTATGCCTTGGGATGATTTCAAGGCCATACTGCAGGCAGAGTTTTGCCCAAGGAATGAACTCAAGAAGGTTGAGACTAAGTTACTCAATCTTGTTATGATTGGTGCTGGGCATCTGGCCTACACCACGAGATTTCACGAGCTATCATCATTGGCACCGGATATAGTGCCAACACTGGAGAAGAGAATTGAGCGGTATGTCGGGGGATTACCGGCTTCTATGCAAGGTTTTATTCTTGCTGCTCATCCAACAACCCTGGAAATGGCTGTTACTCTGTCATCAACAATGACAGATGCGATAGTTGCCTCTGGGGCACTCAAGAAAGAGTCTGACTCAGCAAACGCTGGGAGTTCAAGAAAGCCGGATAAACGGCCGGCGAAGAAACAAAAGGTGGCCAAAAATTTTGCTGCAACCACCCAGACACCGATGATCAACCAACCACAACCCCTACAGATCAAGAAGCCCTACACTGGCATAGCACCTTTGTGCAACACCTGTCAGTATCATCACCAGCCAAACACCCAGTGCAAACAATGCACTAACTGTGGGAAGTTTGGCCACAGGGCAAGCAATTGCAGGAGCACAGGGGCTCCAAACAGAAACAACAATGCAGCTACTACTACTACTGTTGCTGCTGATAACAGGTCTTGCTACAACTGTGGCGAGCTTGGACACTTTTCTCGGGATTGTCCCAAGAAGAACCAGCCAAGGGCTCAAGTAGCACGAGGACGAGCCTTTCAGATTGGAGCAGCTGCTGCTCGACATGACCCAAATGTGATCACGGGTACATTTCTCTTATCCGACTTCTATGCATCCATATTATTTGACACTGCTGCGGATCAGAGTTTTATCTCATCCGACTTTGCATGCCATCTTAATTATGTTGAGGAATCTTTAGACTCCCCTTACACTATAGAGATAGCAAACGACAAACAGATCACAGTAGACAAAGTACTTAGGAATTGCCCACTAACACTTGGCGATCACACATTTTCCATCTACTTGATACCGATGGAGCTGGGCAGTTTCGATATCATTGTCGGAATGGATTGGCTATCTCTTAACAGAGTAGAGTTCATCTGTTACGAAAAACTACTACGTATTCCAGTGGAGAACAATGGGATTTTGGAAATTCATGGAGATCAAGCGAAACGCAGTGTCAACATAATATCGTGTATGAAGGCTCGCAAGTATCTCAGAAAACAATATGTCGCATTTCTAGCTCACGTGGTAGAGAAAGACAAGAAAGCAATCAAGATTCAAGATGTACCAGTGGTGAAAGACTATGCGGACGTGTTTCCGGATGACTTACCGGGACTGCCACCCGAGAGATCGGTGCAGTCTCGAATCGATTTGATTTCGGGAGCGACTCCTATAGCTAAGTCTCAGTATAGGCTTGCACCATCAAAAATGCAGGAGTTGTCCAATCAATTACAAGAACTACTCAACAAGGGATTCATCCGACCGAGCTTTTCCCCGTGGGGAGCCCCGGTACTTTTTGTTAAGAAAAAGGATGGATCGTTCAGAATGTGCATAGATTACAGAGAGCTCAAAAAAATCACCATTAAGAATCGGTACCCGTTACCGAGGATTTATGATTTGTTTGATCAATTACAGGGAGCACAACACTTCTCAAAGATAGAACTGCGTTCAGGTTATTACCAGCTCCAGATTCAAGAGGAAGACATACCAAAGACAGCCTTTCGTACCCGATACGGTCACTACGAATTCATGGTAATGCCATTTGGATTGACGAATGCACCAACAATGTTCATGGATTTAATGAACCGGGTGTGCAAGCCTGTAACATTTGTGCATATAGTCATGTAGTTGTAAACAGTGTTAGAACAGTGTCCGTTCAGTTTCAGTTCAATCAATGTGTTTCAGTATGTTCATAATGTGTGCTTGTGTGTTACAGGATCTTAGTAGTCAGAAAACAAGTATGTATTATCTATTTACAGTCGATTTCACTAAGCAAGAACAGTAACTTGTTATATCGAAACAGTGGTGGGCAGCGAGAGTGAGCCCTATACATATACTGCGTTCGGTGTAACAGGTTAGTGTTAGTGCGTAGTGTTGAGACGAATAGTATAACAATTAATTAATTCAACCAAGATCGTAATCTGTAAGCGAGACTGAGTATAGTTATGGGTGACGATCCATAATAATACGAATGTTGAACTTATAATTACGATTAAACGACTTTAAATATTTTAATACGATCGGAAAACGTACGCGATTGCGGGTATACACGTAAATTGTGAATGTTTAACGATCCGACAACACACGAAGAGTAAAATAATTAAATTTATTATTTTATATTTTTACAATTTTGAAACTCATCATTTTAATGAGTTTAATAACTCTTTTTATTTTAACAGCGTAAAATACGCGTTACGTTCCGGAAACGCGAACCGAGCGACCGAAACGGACCCGAACTTCACCCGAGCTATAAAAGCCTTGAACAAGGCTTAAATGCTCATAAATTCCACCAACAACCCTTTCTCTCTCTAATAGTTCGTCTACCCCTCTCTCTCTCTAAAAACCAAGCTTTAAACGCGCGTAACTCGCTTATTTCTCAACGGATTTCGGAGTTCTTGGTGTCCACGCGAAGCTCTCAACAAACTCTACAAGAAAGTACAAGAATATCGTGATTTCATCCAGCCAATCTCGAGGTAATTGAGCTTGAAGTTTCGGAAAAATAGGGTTTTTGTTGTGATCTTGTTAACCCATGTTAAAATCGGTGATAAAGACCACGTAGACCAACCCTTGACCTGCGAAATGTGTTTCTTGTGCACCGATTTTGTGAAGACTACATCAAGGAAGGTTGTAGCTCGATTGGGATGTGAAGTTGTTGCAGGTTCGTGGGAAAAAGGGGGCTGCCGAACCCTCTTCAGCAACCAGCCGAACCATGGACAATCCCACGAGCCTTCACGAACCACCTGATGAACCAACGAACCCTTCTCAGTGCACACCTTCTGCGAACCATGTGATATCAGCCGAACTATCCTACATGAACCAACTCAGGCGAACTCTAAGGAACCACGAACCAAGAGGGAACGAACCCTGTTGCATGCTAGTCTCACGAACCCTTGGCTATCCTCAGCCGAGCCTTCTACCATGTCGCGAACCCTGCATGGCCGAAGTTGCTAGGGTTTCCTAGTCGAACCTTCTACTACCACGAACCCTTGCGAATCAACCACGAACCACAGCAAACCTTAGGACTTGAGCCGAAGTCCTCCTAATTAACGAACCCTCGTTTGTTCAGCTTTATTGTCCGAACCCTTTATGATCATGAACGAATCTGCAGTATACTATCTTGGCCGAACCCTGTTGCCTATTAGCCTCGCGAACTCTAGGTGGGCCACGAACCCTTCACATGATGGCGAACCCATGCATAAGTTGCATGGGCGAACCTTAGGTCAGAAAACCTAAAAGGTTCGCTGCCAAGTAGGGTAGCCGAGCCAACATCATGCAATTCTCTTTGGGTACCTTGGCCCAACCTAATGGGGTATCTCGGCTCATGTTAGAATAGCCCAATTCAACTATATTCGGCCCAATTCAATGCTACAAGGCCCAATTGCATTAGCCCTTGGCCCATAGGTTTTCAACTAAGCACATTATAGTTAAATTGGCTCATTAGGGTTTAATTGGCCCGACATTTGTCTTAGAAACTTGTGTGTGGTTTACATACACATTAGTGGGCCCAATTAAATACTTAGACCTAATCCAAGTCCATTAGGCTCACCATTAACCTAATTGGCCCATGGACTTGGTTTAAAGACCACCATGGTTTATGGGTTTAAGGCCCAAATTGTGTTGGCCTCGACTTATGATATTTATGAATTGATCACGAAGAGGTTAAGTGACAACTTAACATAATCGAGAGATCAATTCATAATCACAATGACTTGAAATCAATTGAACATCTTTTCACAACAAATGGCAATCAATGGCTATCAAATTCATAATCAAATGTCATTTTATGCATAAGAATTATGCACAAGGATCATTTCACATTAGTTTCTTGAACCCATGATCAAACAATCAATCAAAGACATAACTTTCAAGTGTTAATCAAGTTCAAGAGAACACAAGTCAATCAATGAATCAAAGTTATATAATTATAAATCCTATATCTTATGTATGATTACAATGTTATAGGAAACAATTAGAAGTCTTGTTTGCTACTTGCTATCTGTTTTGTTCTGAGTCTACTGCAGACAGGTGAGAACTTTAGCCCCTCTTTTACTGTTTTATAACTGTTTTGGGGTGGAACACGTGATCAAAACCGCTATTTCAAACTTGTTTCATGGTACAGTTTATGTGTATTCATAAGCATTACAGGTTTATCTTATGAATCCAAAGGATTCTTCAACTGTTTAAGGAACTGTCGACTGTTTTAAAGGAATTATTCACTGTTAAACTTTTATTAACAAAAAGGATTTATAAATTGTTTCTTTGAAAAGTTTATAATAGTTTCACTCAAATGTTCTTTAAAAAGGTTAAATGTTTTTTTTATATAAATGGTTTCATAAACTCATCTTTTGTTATAAACCTTGTTATTTCACAAGGTCATCACATCATGATATTCAAAACAAGTGGTTCACAACATGGCATTCAAACTCATTGGTTCAAAACATGGTATTCAAGTCAAGTTGTTCACATCATGGTATTCAAATCAAGAGATTCATTTCATGTTACATAAACAAAGGATTCAACTCGTGGAGTTAAATCCAGGTTTTCAATAAGACATTAACACATCCGGTTAAAGTAAGATTCAGAAAACATGGTGTCATTTGTTGTAAACAAACTTATAAACCCATCAAGTATCATATTCATTAGCGTTAGTACTGGGTGATCACAACAAGGGAAAGCGGACACATACATTGGGGCAGGCCGATTGCTGCAGTTAGTTTTTAAATCTGTTTTATAAACTAACTGCAGATTTCGGTTACATATGGTTTATTCAAAACTGTTGACATATTATCTAACTCCAAACGTGGTTTGGGACTTGATATTAGATGTTGACTCATGTGCAAACAGTGATTGGACTGTTTACACTCATTTTCTTACTTGATGTTAGTTTGGGTTACAGCTCATCCGTGTGAATCTTATGATGCTTTAACTTACCTATGTCTTATATCATATAACTCATGTTTACAAATGTTTAAACCTATTGTTCTCACCAACTACGTCTGTAGTTGACAGTTACTTTTCACGTGTTTCAGGAAATCAGGTTTAAGACAATCTCAGGGACAACTAAGGAGACCATTCTAAGATAGAACAAGATGAAGAAACATGCTAGGATGGATTAGAAACACATTAAATCCTAAATGTTTAATTGTCTTGTTTGGAGTCTTATTTTGTAACTATATTTTGGGTCTGTAGTTGTCTTTCTTTTGGTAGATAGATTGTCTGTAACTAAACAATTGTCTAAACATTATGCAACTTAGTAATCCATTGTGGTTGTTCTTATTCAATACTTGTGCATGATTCAACTGATCATACGTCACCGCGCCGTGGATTCCGCACGCGGCGCAGGGGTGTGACAGGTTGGTATCAGAGCCAAGGTTGTAGAGAACTAGGAAAAACCCAATGTTTAATGACCTAGACTATAACCTAAGCTACCCAATAGGACTAAGTGCTATAGGCTTGAGGATACTTAGGATCTAAGTAACTTAAGTGAGCATTAAGTCTACAATAAGCTTGAAAGATCTTAGGGACATTTTTCTAAGATTAGACATCGAGTCAAGGAATTTGAATCGGATTTCTATAATTTTAGAAACCGAATTAAATTCTCACACATATGCATTTAAGGATTTCAGAGGCAAGGATCTGTAATCTTAGTATCCTTGATCTGAAATTCTCACACAGAGATCATTATAGAAATTCAGATGCAAAGATCTGTATTATCAGTATCTTTGATATGAATTCCTTGTCATATTCATTATAGGATTCAAAGGTCAAGATCTATTAATTTAGAACTTGGATTTGAGATCCTTGTCATATTCATTATAGGATTCAAAGGTCAAGATCTATTAACTTAGAACTTGGATTTGAGATCCTTGTCATATTCATTATAGGATTCAAAGGTCAAGATCTATTAACATAGAACTTGGATTTGAGATCCTGGTCATATCACTATAGGAATTCAAAGGTTGAGGTCTATTAATTTAGAACTTAGATTTGAAATCCTTGTCATTGCTATCATTATCATGGATTCATTATCATAGGAACTGTATAACTTAAAATCTGTGTAACAGTATTCTTTAGTTGAAGTTCTCACAGGAAATCATTATGCCCAGTACTGTAAGTATTGGGAAACTAGGTTCATTAACCTAGGACACATATACAAAAACCTAAGGTCTTAGTTTCTAGTAAATTAAGGACCATGGTTTACACAATCATAAACAGAATCAAGGAACAAGAGAAATCATGAGACAATCATAATCAATCAACAGTTGGAATCTTAGCCCCAAATATAGACGACGGGTTAACGCTGACGTGTTGAGGTAAGTGGTGGGTCGGTGAGAGCTTACCCTATATATAAGCTTATTTCAGTATGTTAGGGGGAATCCGGCGTTTGTATTTGGAGTGAGGATTCGGGATCAACTGGACACATGGAACATTAGTCAAAACACATGGGATACAAACATTTGGGAAACAATCATTGGTGAATCAAATCATAATGAAATTCAAACTTGGATGAACCAGACATTATGGTGAATCAACCAAGTTGTGAACATATCATAAATGTAAACCTTAAGTGAAATTCTTAAGTGATTACATCATTAGTACTTACTGACATAAGTTAACAGGAAAGTGTAGAACACACGTATGACTTAGTTCTACATGTTAACAACTGTTAGTAGGTGCACGCATAACATAATCATAGTTCAATCATGGAATCAATCATAGTTCAAGTTGATCAAAGATCATGGGATTCTTAATCAATGGAAAACACATGGAAATCAGTACAAACGTGTTGCCAAATGCTAGCAAGGGCATGATCGTGGTATACCGAAACGGTGGTGGGCAGCGAGAGTGAGCCCTATATATAAGCTATTTTCGGTATATCGGGAAAGTGTCAGTGTGTAGGTTTGGTGGAGAGATCATGAGACATCGTACATATTCACATGATAAGTATACAAATAAGTTGATAACTTATACGTGTACTGGATCATATTACAATTGAATGATAATACTAGTAGTATGGATATATTACTGACTTTATCATGAAAAATTCAATTGTATCCATTCTCATTACTGACCCGCTTGTGGCTTCTATTCGTAGAATGCCTCCTCGACGAGACCCAAATGCTGGTGGTTCGACAAGCGGTAATGATGATGAAATTAACAAGATTGCTCGAGCTATCGCTGTTCACATGAGGGATGTGATCCCGGGTATGGTCACTGATATTACCCAGAACCTTCGGGGAAGTACCGGTGATTCTGCACACAACTCCAATGCCACTAACGTTGGAACTGCTAACTTTACTTTTAAGCAGTTCAACGATGCTAAACCTCCCAAGTACTCTGGTACAAAGGGAGCAACCGGTCTACTACAGTGGCTGGAAAGCATCGAAGACATTCTCGACTTCACTGGATGTCCTGAAAATCTGAAGGTCAAGATGGCCTCGAGTGCATTTCACAAGGGCGCACTCACCTGGTGGAATTCTGAGAAGAACACCAGAGGACGTGAAGTCGCTCTAGCCTTACCATGGAATGGATTCAAGAACTTACTGGTGGAAAAGTTTTGTCCACGTCACGAGCTAAAGAAACTGGAAGTGGAGATGTGGAATCTGGTGCAGGATAGTGGCGAAAATGCCAAGTATACAACTCGTTTTCATGAGTTGTGTATTTTGGTACCACATCTGGTTACTCCTCTATCCCGCAGGATAGAGAAATACATCGAAGGCTTGCCTCTAGTGGTTAGAGGAACTGTTATGGGGAACAACCCCACTACTTTGGAAGCTGCGATTCAACTTGGTGCTACTCTTACTGAAGAGTATGTAAAGTCTGGAGTGCTCACCCGAAAGGGATTCAAGAGAGCACAGATTGAAGAAGGCAAGAAGCCTGAACAGCACCATCCCAAGAAGAAGAAACAGAAGACAATCAAGAACTTTGCAGCGTTGACTGCGGCTGCACCTACTCATGCTACTCCCCTCACTGCTATGCCACAACCTGCTAATGTCAGAAAGCAGTACACTGGCTCATTTCCACTCTGCACCAGATGCCAATACCATCATCTACCCACTATTCCATGCAGAAAGTGTCTCAAGTGTGGGCGTATGGGACACTTGGCGGCTACATGCCGATCTGCTCATCTTGCTGCTGCAACAACTGCTGCCACAACTTCTGCTGCTACAGGTGGAAGAGTTTGTTACAATTGTGGGGCAGAGGGACACTTCAGAAATCAGTGTCCGAAACTCAACAACAATACTGCTGTTGCTCGTGCTTTCGTTATTGGAACTGCTGAAGCACGTGAAGAGCCGGCAGTCATCACGGGTACATTTCTTATCAATAATCACTATGTTCCTATCATATTTGATACTGGTGCTGATAAAAGCTTTATCTCTGCTCATACTGCTTCTGTTCTTAATATGCAACTATCCACACTTACTGCTCCCTATACTGTAGAAGTAGCGAATGGTAAAACCATAGTTGTAGATTCCATCATAAATGCTTGTGAGCTAAGATTAAATGACCATCTTTTCCCTATCGATCTCATTCCTATGACTCTCGGAAGCTTCGAAGTTGTAGTAGGAATGGATTGGTTATCTAAGAATAATGCTGAAATCGTATGCTCGGAGAAACTTATTCGAATTCCCCTACCGTCCGGCGAAACGATGATAGTCTACGGTGAGAAACCCTGCCGCGAATTGAAGATTGTATCGTGCATCAAGGCGAGGAAGTATCTGAAGAAGAAATATTATGCATTCTTAGCTCACGTGGTGGAAAAGAAACCTGACAAGAAAGCAGTTGGAGACGTACCGGTTATCAAAGACTATCCAGACGTATTTCCAGAAGACTTGCCTGGACTACCACCAGTCCGACAAGTGGAGTTTAGAATTGATCTCGTCCCTGGAGCAAACCCAGTGGCGAAGTCACCGTATCGGTTAGCACCGTCTGAGATGCAAGAACTGTCTAGTCAGCTTCAAGAACTTTTAGACAAAGGTTTCATAAGACCGAGTTTCTCTCCATGGGGAGCTCCGGTTCTATTTGTCAAGAAGAAAGACGGTTCATTTCGCATGTGCATAGATTATCGTGAGCTGAACAAGTTAACAATCAAGAACAGATATCCTCTACCTAGGATCGATGATCTATTTGATCAATTACAGGGAGCAACTTGCTTCTCTAAGATTGATTTACGATCCGGGTATCATCAGTTAAGAGTAAATGATGAGGATATACCAAAGACTGCATTTAGGACTCGATATGGACACTATGAGTTTGTGGTTATGCCATTTGGGCTGACCAATGCACCCGCAGTGTTCATGGATTTGATGAATCGAGTCTGCAGGCCTTACTTGGATCAGTTTGTTATCGTCTTTATTGATGATATACTGATTTATTCCAAGTCAGAACGAGAACATGAGGATCACTTGAAGAAAGTCTTGGAACTACTAAGAAAGGAACAACTTTATGCTAAATTCTCAAAGTGTGAATTTTGGCTAAAGGAGGTTCACTTCTTAGGACATGTCATAAACAAAGATGGAATTCATGTAGATCCAGCCAAGATTGAGGCGATTAAGAACTGGACTACTCCATCTACTCCAACAGAGATTCGTTCATTTCTGGGTCTGGCAGGTTATTATAGAAGATTCATTGCAAACTTCTCTAAGATAGCTTTGCCACTCACTACATTGACTCAGAAAAGTCAAGCTTTTATATGGGGACAGAAACAAGAAGATGCATTTCAACTTCTTAAACAGAAGTTATGCAATTCCCCTATCCTTAGTCTTCCAGAAGGCAGTGATGATTTCATTGTCTACTGTGATGCTTCAAACCTTGGTCTCGGTTGTGTACTTATGCAACGGGACAAGGTCATTGCTTATGCTTCAAGACAACTCAAGGTTCACGAGAAGAATTACACTACTCATGACCTTGAGTTAGGGGCTGTGGTCTTTGCATTGAAGATTTGGAGACACTACCTGTATGGTACTAAATGTGTTATCTATACAGACCACAAGAGCCTTCAACACATTCTCAATCAGAAAGAACTCAACATGAGACAACGACGTTGGGTTGAGCTTCTAACTGATTACGACTGTGAGATTCGTTACCATCCGGGTAAAGCCAATGTGGTGGCGGATGCTCTTAGTCGCAAGGAACCAGTCAAACCGATTCGTGTAAGAGCCATGGAGATCAACACACAGCCAAACTTGAAAGACTTGATTCGTATTGCACAACAACAAGTAGTAACAGATAATCAACTCAAGACAGACTTGGATTGTGGTATTGAGAAGAAACTAGAACCTCGAGCTGATGGAGTGTTATATCTCAACGGCCGCATTTGGATTCCAAAGTCTGAAGAATTGCGCACACTCATCTGTGATGAGGCACATAAGTCGCGATACTCAGTTCATCCTGGAGCCGACAAGATGTATCAGGACTTGAGGACATCTTACTGGTGGCCGGGAATGAAGAAAGACATAGCACTGTACGTGGGAAAATGTCTTACTTGTTCAAAGGTCAAAGCAGAACATCAAAAGCCTTCGGGACTTCTGCACCAACCTGAAATTCCTCAATGGAAATGGGAGCAAATTTCCATGGATTTCATAACAAAGTTGCCGAGAACTCCGAGAGGTTTCGATTCGATTTGGGTGATCGTTGATCGACTCACCAAATCTGCTCATTTTCTCCCAATCCGAGAGGATTACAAGATGGAGAAGTTATCCACATTGTACATCAACGAAATCATTGCACGTCATGGTACACCAACATCAATCATATCTGATCGTGATAGTCGCTTCACTTCTCGCTTTTGGCAATCATTGCAAAAGGCTTTGGGAACGCGTGTTAATCTTAGCACGGCGTATCATCCCCAAACCGATGGCCAAAGTGAAGGACTATCCAAACACTTGAGGACATGCTCCGTTCTTGTGTCATTGACTTCGGTGGAAGTTGGGACACTCATCTCCCACTCATTGAGTTTTCATATAACAATAGCTATCATACGAGCATTCAATGTGCACCATTCGAAGCTCTATATGGTAGAAAGTGCCGATCACCGGTCTGTTGGACCGAGATTGGTGACTCACAGGTCGTAGGACCAGAACTCATTCAGGAAACATCAGACAAGATCACAATCATTCAGTCACGGCTTAAGGCCGCACGAGATCGGCAGAAGAGTTATGCTGATCGACGTCGGAAACCACTTGAGTTTCAAGTGGGTGACCGAGTCTTACTCAAAGTTTCTCCCTGGAAAGGCGTTGTCCGATTCGGGAAGAAAGGGAAACTTGCACCAAGGTACGTTGGACCTTTTGAGATCCTGGAACGGATTGGTCCCGTAGCCTACAAACTCAAACTTCCAGTGGAGCTAAGCAATGTTCATGATACTTTTCATGTATCGAATCTTAAGAAATGCTTGGCGGATCATGATGTTCAGATTCCACTGGAAGACATACAGATTCAGAACAACATGCAATTCATTGAACATCCAGTTGAGATCATGGATCATGGGGTCAAGAAACTTAAACGCAGCCGTATCCCGATCGTGAAAGTGCGATGGGAGGGCAAACGCGGTGCTGAGTTCACCTGGGAACGTGAAGACCAGATGAAGCTTAAGTACCCTCATCTTTTTACAGTATCTTCGGCTAGTTAATTTCGGGACGAAATTCCCTTAACTAGGGGAGACTGTAACATTTGTGCATATAGTCATGTAGTTGTAAACAGTGTTAGAACAGTGTCCGTTCAGTTTCAGTTCAATCAATGTGTTTCAGTATGTTCATAATGTGTGCTTGTGTGTTACAGGATCTTAGTAGTCAGAAAACAAGTATGTATTATCTATTTACAGTCGATTTCACTAAGCAAGAACAGTAACTTGTTATATCGAAACAGTGGTGGGCAGCGAGAGTGAGCCCTATACATATACTGCGTTCGGTGTAACAGGTTAGTGTTAGTGCGTAGTGTTGAGACGAATAGTATAACAATTAATTAATTCAACCAAGATCGTAATCTGTAAGCGAGACTGAGTATAGTTATGGGTGACGATCCATAATAATACGAATGTTGAACTTATAATTACGATTAAACGACTTTAAATATTTTAATACGATCGGAAAACGTACGCGATTGCGGGTATACACGTAAATTGTGAATGTTTAACGATCCGACAACACACGAAGAGTAAAATAATTAAATTTATTATTTTATATTTTTACAATTTTGAAACTCATCATTTTAATGAGTTTAATAACTCTTTTTATTTTAACAGCGTAAAATACGCGTTACGTTCCGGAAACGCGAACCGAGCGACCGAAACGGACCCGAACTTCACCCGAGCTATAAAAGCCTTGAACAAGGCTTAAATGCTCATAAATTCCACCAACAACCCTTTCTCTCTCTAATAGTTCGTCTACCCCTCTCTCTCTCTAAAAACCAAGCTTTAAACGCGCGTAACTCGCTTATTTCTCAACGGATTTCGGAGTTCTTGGTGTCCACGCGAAGCTCTCAACAAACTCTACAAGAAAGTACAAGAATATCGTGATTTCATCCAGCCAATCTCGAGGTAATTGAGCTTGAAGTTTCGGAAAAATAGGGTTTTTGTTGTGATCTTGTTAACCCATGTTAAAATCGGTGATAAAGACCACGTAGACCAACCCTTGACCTGCGAAATGTGTTTCTTGTGCACCGATTTTGTGAAGACTACATCAAGGAAGGTTGTAGCTCGATTGGGATGTGAAGTTGTTGCAGGTTCGTGGGGAAAAAGGGGGCTGCCGAACCCTCTTCAGCAACCAGCCGAACCATGGACAATCCCACGAGCCTTCACGAACCACCTGATGAACCAACGAACCCTTCTCAGTGCACACCTTCTGCGAACCATGTGATATCAGCCGAACTATCCTACATGAACCAACTCAGGCGAACTCTAAGGAACCACGAACCAAGAGGGAACGAACCCTGTTGCATGCTAGTCTCACGAACCCTTGGCTATCCTCAGCCGAGCCTTCTACCATGTCGCGAACCCTGCATGGCCGAAGTTGCTAGGGTTTCCTAGTCGAACCTTCTACTACCACGAACCCTTGCGAATCAACCACGAACCACAGCAAACCTTAGGACTTGAGCCGAAGTCCTCCTAATTAACGAACCCTCGTTTGTTCAGCTTTATTGTCCGAACCCTTTATGATCATGAACGAATCTGCAGTATACTATCTTGGCCGAACCCTGTTGCCTATTAGCCTCGCGAACTCTAGGTGGGCCACGAACCCTTCACATGATGGCGAACCCATGCATAAGTTGCATGGGCGAACCTTAGGTCAGAAAACCTAAAAGGTTCGCTGCCAAGTAGGGTAGCCGAGCCAACATCATGCAATTCTCTTTGGGTACCTTGGCCCAACCTAATGGGGTATCTCGGCTCATGTTAGAATAGCCCAATTCAACTATATTCGGCCCAATTCAATGCTACAAGGCCCAATTGCATTAGCCCTTGGCCCATAGGTTTTCAACTAAGCACATTATAGTTAAATTGGCTCATTAGGGTTTAATTGGCCCGACATTTGTCTTAGAAACTTGTGTGTGGTTTACATACACATTAGTGGGCCCAATTAAATACTTAGACCTAATCCAAGTCCATTAGGCTCACCATTAACCTAATTGGCCCATGGACTTGGTTTAAAGACCACCATGGTTTATGGGTTTAAGGCCCAAATTGTGTTGGCCTCGACTTATGATATTTATGAATTGATCACGAAGAGGTTAAGTGACAACTTAACATAATCGAGAGATCAATTCATAATCACAATGACTTGAAATCAATTGAACATCTTTTCACAACAAATGGCAATCAATGGCTATCAAATTCATAATCAAATGTCATTTTATGCATAAGAATTATGCACAAGGATCATTTCACATTAGTTTCTTGAACCCATGATCAAACAATCAATCAAAGACATAACTTTCAAGTGTTAATCAAGTTCAAGAGAACACAAGTCAATCAATGAATCAAAGTTATATAATTATAAATCCTATATCTTATGTATGATTACAATGTTATAGGAAACAATTAGAAGTCTTGTTTGCTACTTGCTATCTGTTTTGTTCTGAGTCTACTGCAGACAGGTGAGAACTTTAGCCCCTCTTTTACTGTTTTATAACTGTTTTGGGGTGGAACACGTGATCAAAACCGCTATTTCAAACTTGTTTCATGGTACAGTTTATGTGTATTCATAAGCATTACAGGTTTATCTTATGAATCCAAAGGATTCTTCAACTGTTTAAGGAACTGTCGACTGTTTTAAAGGAATTATTCACTGTTAAACTTTTATTAACAAAAAGGATTTATAAATTGTTTCTTTGAAAAGTTTATAATAGTTTCACTCAAATGTTCTTTAAAAAGGTTAAATGTTTTTTTTATATAAATGGTTTCATAAACTCATCTTTTGTTATAAACCTTGTTATTTCACAAGGTCATCACATCATGATATTCAAAACAAGTGGTTCACAACATGGCATTCAAACTCATTGGTTCAAAACATGGTATTCAAGTCAAGTTGTTCACATCATGGTATTCAAATCAAGAGATTCATTTCATGTTACATAAACAAAGGATTCAACTCGTGGAGTTAAATCCAGGTTTTCAATAAGACATTAACACATCCGGTTAAAGTAAGATTCAGAAAACATGGTGTCATTTGTTGTAAACAAACTTATAAACCCATCAAGTATCATATTCATTAGCGTTAGTACTGGGTGATCACAACAAGGGAAAGCGGACACATACATTGGGGCAGGCCGATTGCTGCAGTTAGTTTTTAAATCTGTTTTATAAACTAACTGCAGATTTCGGTTACATATGGTTTATTCAAAACTGTTGACATATTATCTAACTCCAAACGTGGTTTGGGACTTGATATTAGATGTTGACTCATGTGCAAACAGTGATTGGACTGTTTACACTCATTTTCTTACTTGATGTTAGTTTGGGTTACAGCTCATCCGTGTGAATCTTATGATGCTTTAACTTACCTATGTCTTATATCATATAACTCATGTTTACAAATGTTTAAACCTATTGTTCTCACCAACTACGTCTGTAGTTGACAGTTACTTTTCACGTGTTTCAGGAAATCAGGTTTAAGACAATCTCAGGGACAACTAAGGAGACCATTCTAAGATAGAACAAGATGAAGAAACATGCTAGGATGGATTAGAAACACATTAAATCCTAAATGTTTAATTGTCTTGTTTGGAGTCTTATTTTGTAACTATATTTTGGGTCTGTAGTTGTCTTTCTTTTGGTAGATAGATTGTCTGTAACTAAACAATTGTCTAAACATTATGCAACTTAGTAATCCATTGTGGTTGTTCTTATTCAATACTTGTGCATGATTCAACTGATCATACGTCACCGCGCCGTGGATTCCGCACGCGGCGCAGGGGTGTGACAAAGCCATACTTAGATCAGTTTGTTATCGTCTTCATTGATGATATACTGATTTATTCAAGAAACGAGAAGGAACATGAACAACACCTCAGAACAGTCTTAGAACTCCTGAGAGAAGAACGACTCTATGCCAAATTCTCCAATTGTGAATTATGGCTAAGAGAAGTTCAGTTCTTGGATCACATGATTAACAGTAATGGTATTCACGTGGATCCTGCCAAGATTGAAGCAATCAAGAACTGGGATGTGCCTACAACACCGACCAAAATCAGATCATTTTTGGGATTGGCGGGTTATTACAGGAGATTCATCTCGAATTTCTCTAAGATAGCCTTGCCTCTCACCAAACTCACACAGAAGAGTGAACCTTTTGTGTGGACACAAAAACAAGAAGAGCCATTCCGGACATTGAAACATAGATTGTGCAATGCTCTTATCTTAACACTCCCAGAAGGCAATGATGACTTTGTGGTGTATTGTGACGCTTCCCATCAGGGACTCGGATATGTTTTGATGCAATGAGACAAATTCATTGCTAATGCCTCACGACAGCTGAAAGTACACGAGAAGAATTACACAACACACGATCTAGAACTGGGAGATGTTGTCTTTGCTTTAAAGTTTTGGAGACACTACCTGTATGGTACTAAATGCACTATCTTCATGGATCACAAGAGTTTACAGCACATATTTGATCGGAAGGAGCTTAACATGAGACAGAGACGTTGGGTTGAGCTCCTGAACGATTACGATTGTGTGATCAAATACCATCCGGGCAAAGCAAATGTTGTTACAGATGCTCTGAGCCGGAAGGAAAGATTCAAACCCTTCCGCATTCGAGCAATGGGAATGACGGTGCAAACAAGTCTGAGAGATCAAATCATACAATCACAACAAGAAGAAGTGGCAAGAGACAATTTGAAACACGAGCTCGATTGTGGAGCCGAGAAACATTTCAAGACAAAACAAGATGGATTTATTTACTTTCAGGATCATGTTTGGATCCCGACAGTAGATGAACTTCGAACACTTATACTTGACGAGGCACACAAGACACGATACTCTATTCATCCTGGTGCCGATAAGATGTACCAAGATCTTAGGTCGTTTTATTAGTGGCCGGGAATGAAGAAAGATGTTGCCACTTATGTTGGCAAATGCATCACATGTGCCAAAGTCAAAGCTGAACACCAGAAACCTTCGGGTTTGCTGGAACAACCGAAGATACCACAACGGAAGTGGGAACAGATAGCTATGGATTTTATTACCAAGCTACCCTGCACTTTCAGGGGACACGATTCGATTTGGTTCATCATTGATAGATTGACCAAGTCCACGCATTTCTTGCCGATTAGAGAAACTTACAAGATGGAAAAGCTAGAAAGACTCTATGTTGATGAAATAGTACTACGGCACGGTGTGCCATTGTCTATTATTTCAGACCGGGACAGTTGATTTACATCGCGGTTCTGGCAATCATTGCAACAATCCTTAGGGAAAAGTGTTAACTTGAGCACCGCTTATCATCCACAAACGGATGGACAAAGCGAGCGAACCATTCATGTCACACCCCGAGCCGGCGGGAACGGGTCGGGTTTTCCTATCGGGCGGAAGGTTCCCGGGGCGTGATGTCGTGAGTGATAATCGTATAATCAGATTGTTTACATACCACATGATAAATAAATAAGAAATGCTAGCACATCCATGATATAGAATTACAAGATTTAATTACAATGTATCGTTCATAATTTAACCAAGTAAATCTATCAAAAGAATCAATGTGACTATATCTTGTATCTGTACAAGATATACAAAAGATGATTCATTGTTCTTGTCACCAAAAGCATGCAACATAAAATAAAGCTAGGTCTTCTAAAAGTCCACTAGCTTAGTCCATGCATATATGTAGCTACACATTTTCATCACCTGAGAAAACATGCATTCAAACAAAGTCAACACTAGGTTGGTGAGTTCATAAGTATGTTAACTGAAAACCTTGATTCATTCACATGCACATGCACAATCACAATGTATGTTATGTTACTTGTATGTTGTATGTTTACCTGTTTCCCCCAATGGCTTCTCAATAGTTATATTTACAAGTCTTATATCATCCTAGTAGTGATGCTTATATATAGGGCATATGTAAGGGAACTAAGCCCTAGCCAACATCCCACCACATCACTACTAGAACTCCACACTACTTGCAACTAAACTATTGATTTCCATTCCCAAATTTACATGTTCATCTCATTCTTGATCACTTGTGTTCCCATGTATAGAATAATATGATGATAGCGTTGTAGTTATCAAACCGAAGTATTGATAACCAATGTATGTGTTAAGGATATTAGATTCTCAATCTGTTCCTTGTATTATTCTATAATTGTGGGGTTAACTGTTGTTTCACTTTTAAATATTAAGAGTGTTAGTTAACCATTTGTAATTTGTTCTCAACTTATAGTGCATAGAGCCTAAAATAAAACCATTGAGATCCTCACGTAATCAGATTTCAATGCATCCGATTTACCTCTAACACTTTGTGTACCCATAGACCTCATCGAAACAGTTACTAGTAATATGAATTGAGAATATAAATTACTCAGTCTACTAGTCAACAGGAAACGATGGATTAATTACTTATCACTGCAGATTAATATCACCATGTGTCGCTTTCCAGAACCTGACTTGAAGTCGCCCTGTCACCGGTCATACATTACCGGCCAATGAATCAATACGATCAACATACTAGCCCTACAAGCTAGAGGTTTGTCAAACCTATGGTACCACTATGCTATCGTTGGTTTAGTCACATCAAACTAACTGGTCAGCGAATTATAGGGGTTTACATGACCAACTTGAACTAATGGCACATGATTGAAGTGATATAATACAACAGGTCAATAGTAACTAATTGTAATTGTGTTCAACCGTGTTATTGCCCTCAATGTCATATGTTCTCGGTGTTATTAACAAAGTTAAATAAGAACTTGTCTTATTACATTATGTTAATTATTGGGTGAATGATGTTGTTATCATGAAGTTAAATTATCATGATTATCATTCTTTGTTCCATGTTCTCCTGTAATATGTGTTGAGTTGTAAAGCTAAGTGTTAAAAGGACTTGTCCTATTACACTTACTTAACTCTTGTGTCGAATGTTATACAAGGATATATAGTATCTTTATAACATTCATATGCTTGCCTGTGATTATTCCAATGTTTTGTTTATGTAAGAATAACTAAGTGTTATAAGATAAAATCTTACACTCGGTTATTATAATGTGTTGATGAACTAATAAGATATGTTATCTTGTTCATCTGATTATCCCTGTCATATCATGATCATACATGCATGCATACAATGATGAACGATAATAAACAATTAAGTATTATCAAAATCAATGTAATAGCAATATGTTAAACAAAACATTTAAGTAAATAAAAGTAAAGCATGTTTCTCAGCCCCGTGAGTTTAAAACCAGTTAAGATTAAAGAAAAGCGACATATGAACTCACCTGGATGTTTGAAGTGGTTGACTTAGCTTAAAAGAAGAATGCACGCGCTCTTGATTGTACTTGAGTTTGTTTTCACGATCCTGTATTGATTTCACGTTGCATTTAACCTATAAGTATAGATTGTATTTGATTTGTGCGCGTGTATGTGTTAGCCCTAATGTTGGCTAACACTCGTGAGTCTAAATCTTGGTCTTCATTCGGCCCTGTTTACATGTTATAGACTTTTTAACAACTACTTTCTTTAACTTAAAGTTTTAAATATCTGTTATATGTCTTCATGTCCATTTGTTTAGTATCTAGTTAACTTGTGAAAACTTGAACTTTATGTCTTTGTTGATACTTATAATCCATATGGGCCGAATGATAGATGAGCCTTGGGCCGGTTGTATGTGTGCGTGGCCCGCTTGATTAATTGTGGCCCGAATCCAATGTCATGAGCTTGTTATGTGTTCGGTTTGGGTCGAGGCTTAGAGATATGGGCCGAAGGGTGTTATTGGGAATAAAGTTGGGCCAATTAATTGACAAGGGCTTGACAACAAGATTGGGCCGGATTAATCCCACATGAAACCATGGTGAGCCGAATTGGACCTAGAGTGGTTCATGGGCCGATTGATGGAGTTGGGCCTGATTAGGTTTATGTGGGCTGAGGGAATAATCATTGGCTTCGACTAATCTGACAATAGGATAGTTTCCCATTGCAGCGAACCTAGGATGTCCAGTTGGCTAAGGTTCGGTCATAATGTGATGCCACTGGTTCGGCTACATGATGGCTCCAACATAGGTTCGTATAAAAGGAATAGGTTCGCCGAATATTGCAGCAAAATGGGTTGGGTTGTTATCTACTGTACATGGGTTCGCCACAAAGGGTTCGATTGAGGATGGAAGGGTTCGTGAGTCCATGCGTGCTGCTCTTAGGTTTGGCTGGTTGGTATTGGTTCGTTCATGGCAGCTAGGAATAGGTTCGGTGATTTCATGATGGTTCGGCCACCAAAGGTTCGTTGCAAGCATTCATGGGTTCGTGAACATGTAAAGAATTCGTGGACAAGACAATGGTTCGGCTAACTGAGCAAGGTTTGCCGCACATAGTTCGGTGAAAGTTCGTGAGTCGCCATGAGGGTTCGCCTGCGTGCATGGTTCATATAGGGTTCGGTGGGTAAGGGTTTGGCTACTTGGCTTGATGAGAAGGTTCGTGGGCATGGATTCGCCACATGTTGGGTCAGATAGTTCGGCTGGCAGGTGCTTCACAGGGTTCGGCTAACCCTCGTAACAGGTTCGCCAACCTGCTACTCACGAGCCTTATCCATCTTCAACCATCTCATCAAACTCGATCAGTCGCTGGTCCACTCCACCAATTGTGATGTGTCATGAGGGTGTCTCGACGTTATATGGTGCGTGTAGTATGGTCTAAAACCGGCTAACCATGGTGGATCGAATAATTATACATGAAAACCCTATATTTCGTGATCTTTCAGGCTCCATACCTTGAATTCCAGTAGATAAATCTTCATATCCTTTTTACTTTCAGGTAGAGGAGATCACGAGCTATGCGTGGACACCAAGAACGCCCAAATCCGTCAAGAAATGAGCGAGTTATGTGGATCTGAAGAGTGATTCTCCTGGTGAGAGAATAGGTTCGTGGATCTGCACTTAGAGAGAGAGAGAGAGAGATTCCATAAATGAGGAAAAACACCCTCATTTGGTTTTATATACCCTCGGGGTATTCGGGTTCGTTTCGGTTGCTCGGTTCGCGTTTTCGTTGCGTTTCCGGAATTTTACGCGTAATTTATTTGTTGTAATTGAAGAGGAGTTAATTTGATTATTTTTATGAGTTTCAAAATTGTAAAATGTTATTTATTTTATTTTATTAATTTAAACTCGTTCGTGTCGTGTTTCGTTTTCGTTTCGTCAGATCGCGTCACCATCGCTCGTATTCGTTCGAATCGTCACTCGCACGAACACGGCGATGGTTTTGCTTTCCGACTTTTGTTTTCTACTTTCCAGTTATCATTTCAGAACGTTAAACTCACAGATATGTTTGTGTGAGTCGTCACCCACGCAAACACACTGCCAGTTCGTTATTCTGAAACGACACTGCTACATTGTTTTAAATTGTATTTCCTCACTGTCGGACTCAACTAAACATCCTGTTTTCACATTGTTTTCACATTGAAATGTCGGCCATCTGATTCCTGTCATCTATGGATATCAGATCGCAACCGGTTTGTTCTTTTTATTTGTATGAACACTCTTGTTTCTCGTGATTTGTTGTGTTAACTGTACTTAGGTTTTCACTTAAATACACACAACTTATGTTTCAAATGAGTGTTGTACTCACAGTATTTAAGTTTACACGAAAATACGTACAACTGTTTCTTGTATTTAGATTTCTGTTAATACAAGTACTGTTTATACACATGTAATTACACATAGTTACCGTTTAAAGTACACGTACCGTACGGACTTGCCGGCCGGTAAGATACTAGTTGTGACAATTCAAACACTAGAGGATATGTTGAGGACATGCATCCTAGACTTCGGTGGAAGTAGGGATAAACATTTACCACTTATTGAGTTCTCCTACAACAGCTACCACATCAGCATTGGATGTACTCCGTTTGAAGCACTATATGGTAGAAAATGCCGGTCTCCAATTTGTTGGACCGAAGTGGGAGACAACAGAATCACTGGGCCTGAACTTATTCAGGAAAGTACTGATAAGATAGCCCAGATTCAACAGAGACTACAAGCAACACGTAGCCGCCAAAAGAGTTACACAGACAAACGGCGAAAGCCTTTGGAATTCAAAGTGGGTGACCGAGCTATGTTGAAAGTGTCCCCATGGAAAGGCGTAGTTCGTTTTGGGGCTAAAGGGAAATTAGCACCAAGGTATGTCGGACCGTTTGAGATTACTCAACGCATAGGTCCTGTGGCATACAGACTCAAACTCCCTAATGAACTCAGCAGAGTACATGATGTATTTCATGTATCAAATCTCAAGAGATGTCTAGCTGACGAATCATTGATCATACCGTTAGAAGAGATACAAGTTGATGAGCAATTACATTTCATTGAAGAACCTGTAGAGATTATGGAACGTGAAGTCAAGAGAATGAAACGAAGCCGTATCCCTATTGTAAAGGTTCGATGGAACTCCAAGCGTGGAAAAGAATTTACCTGGGAGAGCGAGGACAACATGAAGACAAAGTATCGCCACCTATTCGAGAAGTAGAGCCTGACGTTGATTCTAAATTTCGGGACGAAATTTCTTTAACAAGGGGAGACTGTGACATCCAATACCAGATCGTCCGGCAAGTCCAAACGGTATGTGTACTTTCACTATTTACTATGTGTAAATACATGTATATGAACAGTGTTTGTATTAACAGAATTCAAAATACAAGAAACAGTTGTACGTATTTATGTGAAAACTTAAATACCATAAGTACAACAACTCACGATAAACCATAGTTGTTGGCATTAAGGTGAAAACCTAAGTACCGTTAATACAACGAATCAAGAGAAAAAATGGTGTTCAAGTAAATAACAAGAACATGCCGGTTGTGATCTGATATCCACAGATGACAGGAATCAGATGGCCGATGAATCAGTATGAAAACAATGTGAAAACAGGAGGTTTAGTCGAGTCCGTTAGTGAGGAAAAACAATTCAAAACATAATTGCAATGTCGTTTCCGAATAACGAACTGACTGTGTGTTTGCGTGGGTGACGATTCACACAAACATATCTGTGAGTTTAACGTTATGAAATGATGACTAGAAAGTGGAAAACAAAAGTCAGAAACCCAAACCATCGTCGTGTTCGTTCGAATGACGGTTCGAACGAATACGCGCGATGGTGACGCGTTCTGACGAAACGAAAACGAAAACGACATGAACAATAATTAACTTAAGAAAATATAATATTTTCTGTTTAACAATTTTGAAACTCATCAAAAATTAATTATAACAATTCTTTTATTTAAAACGCGGAAAAAATACGCGTTACGTTCCGGAAACGCAACGAAGACGAAAACCGATCAACCGAAACGAACCCGAATACCCTAGGGTTATTTAATGCCTTAAATGAGGCTTTGCTCTCATTTCTATCATCTCTCTCTCTCTATAACTCATTTCCCGAACCTCTCTCTCTCTCTCACTAGAATAATCACTCTTCAAAACTCCATAACTCTCTCATTTCTCAACGAAATTGAGTGATTTTTGAACCTAAACGAAGCTCTTGATGTTCTCTACCTAGAAGTACAACTGATCTGAGGTTTTATCCAACATAAAACGAGGTAATGATCCATGAAAAATCCAAAAGCTAGGGTTTTCTTAAGTTGTTTGACTCGCACACAATCAACCGGTTCAAAAACCCTAATACATACACTACACTCTTGAAAACCCTTACTGGTACACCATCGACGTGGGAGCAGCACAACAACCAGTCGGAGCTCGAGGAGGATGATGGTACTGAAACAGGTTCGCCGGGGGGTGGCCAAACCATCGGACGCTAGCCGAAATTTGTTGCTGACCATTCCATTATCCACGAACCTCCTCGCCCCAAAGTGCCGAACCTGCCTGGGTTCCTTGGCCGAACCTTCTGCAAACTCACGAACCCCAGCCTTCACAAACCAGCATCACCAACCGAACCCTTTCTGTCGACGAACCTGGATGGCAACAAATCTCCCTGGCCGAACCTACATACCTCATCTCACGAACAGTGAACGTACTTTTCATCATTGCCGAACCTAACACTCCAGCCGAACCACCCTTTGAACGAACCATCATTGATCTGAGACTCCACTTTGGCCGAACCTTTGTCACTGAAATCAGAAGGGGAGATGAACCTTTAGCGGAGGTTCGCTGGGATTGAGGCCGCACACCACATCGGTTAATCAAAGCCCACATGCCTGATCCGCTTGGGCTTATTAGGCCAACGCCATGCACTTCAGCCCAGCAACAAATAACTAGCCCAAATCCATGTTGATTAACCTAGCCAATGAACTTATTCGGCCCATGTGACTGGTTTTGGCCCAAGTGACAATTCAGCCCAAATTCATTGCCCAGCAACAAATAACTAGCCCAAATCCATGTTGATTAACCTAGCCAATGAACTTATTCGGCCCATGTGACTGGTTTTGGCCCAAGTGACAATTCAGCCCAAATTCATTCGGCCCAGACACAAATCATTCGGCCCAGACACACAAATCATTCAGCCCATGTACATGTATTCGGCCCATATCTATCAAATGGAAACAAACACTTGAAAACAATTTACTAAGTTATATACGCGAGATTTCGTAAATACTACAAAGGTGAAAATGAATTGGTTAGACAAAACTGGTAAAGGCTTTAAAACATAAACCTAAGTTCACTCTTGGGTTATTTACTAAACTCTATATGGAAACAATTAATTAACATGGAATGACAATTATTTGAGATTCAAGTGTGAGTTAAGGCTAACGACATAACTTAGAGATATATGGTAACAAAGAACAATACTGATAAGATTAGCTCCGAATGATGTCCGCGACTCACGATTGTTAGCCAACTGTAAGGGCTAACATCAAAACACGCACACAAACACTTACTTAAGGACTTATAAGTTACATACAACGTGAAATCAATACAGGATCGTGAATACACAACAAGTACAATCAAGAGTGCATGCATTTCTTGTTTTAAGCTAGGTCAACCACTTCAAACACAAGGTGAGTTCATATGCCCTTTTCTAATCATTAGCTGATTTTAAATTCGCGGGGCCGAGAAACATGCTTACTTTTATTTATTTAAAAGTTTCAGTTTAACATATTGCTTATACTTTGATTAGATAATATTGCTTGACTTATTATCATTTATCATTATATGCATGCTTGTATGATCATGATATAACAGGAACAACTAAGATGAATATGATAATATAATTTTATAACTCATCAACACAATAGAATAACATAGTTGTAAGATTATGTCTTACAACACTTAGTTATTCTTACAACAACAAAACACATGAATGACATGAAGATAACCCATCTTTATAATATCATTCAATACTAGAGTTAACTAAGTGTAATAAGACAAGTGCTAATAACACTTAGCTTACAACTCAGCACATATTACAGGATAACATGGAACAAGTATCATCCACCACCTGAGTCGACTAAGTATAGTAAGACTAGTCTTACCATATCTTAGTGACAACATGGTGGCTATATGGAACAACAAAGAATGATAATCATGATAATGTAACTTCATGATAACAACATCATTCACACAACAATTAACATAATGTAATAAGATAAATTCTTATTTAACTTTGTTAACAACAACGAGAACATACAACATTGAGAACAAACAACATTGATGAACACAATACAATTGATTACTATTGAACTATCTGCATTATATCATTTCAATCATGTGCCATGTACTCAAGTTTGATCATTGTAAGTCCCTTCACAAATCGCTGACCAGTTAGTTTGATGTGACTAAACCGACGATAGCATAGTGGTACCATAGGTTTGACAAACCTCTAGCTTGTTGGGCTAGTATGTTGATCGTATTGATTCATGGTGATATAAATCTACAGTTATAATTGTAAATAATCCATCGTTACCTGTTGACCAGTGGACTGATGTAACACACAAGCACACATTTTGAACATACGAATCACATTGATGAACTGAACCATGAATAGACACTGTTCTAACACTGTAGCATCAGAAGGGTTCGCCACCCTTAGACTGAAGGTTCGTGATGATGGTTATGGTTCGGTGAGGGCTCGTGGAACTCCCTAAGATTCGGCAGATGCTCACACGAACCATTGCAGGGTTCGTGAAGTTCCTTGTGGTTCGTCATGCCCAGGTGAGGGTTCCGCCGAGAAACCCTCCAGCGAACCTGTACGAGCATCATCACCACCATCGAACCACCAGCTCCCTACCACGATCTAGTCATTCTACTCTCGAGGAAGGTTGCTACAGGTGCGAAACTAAGATTGGTGGTGCTAGAACAGGTCGTTAATCGGGTTTGAACACACACACAACAACCAAACATGAAAACCCTCTTTTCCAGAATTTTCAACCACAGCCGAAGCCTACATGGTTCGTGAACGTACCAGCCGAACCCTTATGCATGTGAACGAACCATTTAGTGAGACGAACCCTTAGACGTTGAACGAACCATAGAACCATCATGAGCCGAACCTTTGAACACATTATTCTGGACGAACCATTTGGCCATAGGGCCGAACCTTGGCTGGAGCCAAAAGGTTCGCTGCCCAAAGTTGGCAGCCGTAAACCTTCGGCCCAATCCCACCATATCCGGCCCAACTCCACAAAGCAACTTGACCCATAGATGGAACTAAGCCCAATTAAGTTGTACATGACCCAATTGGAATCAAATCGGGTTAATAATGTGTTGGGGTGTTGCAAGGCCTAATTTCATGTTGTTGGGCCAACATCACATCCATTGGGCCTAACACCACATTCATTTGGCCCATCGTGAACCTAAGTGGCACATGGACTTGATTCAAGAACCATTGTGGTTACATAGGTTCAAAGCATATTATTGAATCATAACTTGACAATTGTGAATTAATCATTAATGGTTTAAGTGTAACTTAACCGTTCATGGAATTAATTCACAACACAAAGACTTAAACATTTGAACAGCTTTTCACAACTCATGTTAACAAATGGTTTATCAAACACTTAAACAAATGTGAAGCAAGCATGTTGTTGTACAAAAGATCATTACACAAGTTTCTTGAACCCATGATCAATCAAGTAATCAAGTTAAACAAGTTCAAGTGAACACAAGTCAATCAACAAATCAAAGTCTATACAATTATAAATCTTATATCTTATGTATGATTACAATGATATAGGAACAAGTTAGAAGTCCTGTTTGCTACTTGCTAACTGTTTTGTTCAGAGTCTACTGCAGACAGGTGAGAACTTTAGCCCCTCTTTTACTGTTTTATAACTGTTTTGGGGTGGAACACGTGATCAAAACCGCTATTTCAATCTTGTTTCATTGCACAGTTTATGTGTATTCATAAACATTACAGGTTTATCTTATGAATCCAAGTGATTCTTCAACTGTTTAAGGAAATTGTCAACTGTTTTAAAGGAATTATTCACTATTAAACCCTTATTACTAAAAAGGAGTTTATAATGTTTTCTTGAAATGTTTTATAACAGTTTTACTCAAATGTTCTTTTAAAAGGATAAACATTTTTAAATAAATGATTTCATAAACTCTTTCTTTTGTTAAAAAACCTTGTTGTTACACAAGGTCACTATATCATGGTATTCAAAGCAAGTGGTTCATTTTGTGGTATTCAAATCAAGTGGTTCATTTTGTGGTATTCAAATCAAATGGTTCATTTCATGGTATTCAAATCATATGGTTCACATCATGGTAATCAAATCAAGGGATTCATTTTCATGTTACATAAACAAAGGATTCAACTCGTGGAGTTAAATCCAGGTTTTCAATAAGACATTAACACATCCGGTTAAAGTAAGATTCATAAACATGGTGTCCATTGTTGTAAACAAACTTATAAACCCATCAAGTTTCATTGTCGTTAGTACTGGGTGATCACAACAAGGGAAAGCGGACTCATTGTTTCTTATCCAGGATGGAGTTAGCTTTTAAATTTGTTTTAAAAGCTAACTGTAGGTCTGGTGTCATTGTTTTCTTATCCAGGATGGAGTTGGCTTTTAAATTTATTTTAAAAGCCAACTGCAGGTCTGGTGTCATATGGTTATCAAAACTGCTGACGTATTATCTAACTCCAAACGTGGTTTGGGACTTGATATTATTGGCTTTCGTGCGAACAGTGATTGGACTGTTTACACTCATTTTCTTACTTGATGTTAGTTTGGGTTACAGCTCATCCGTGTGAATCTTATGATGCTTTAACTTACCTATGTCTTATATCATATAACTCATGTTTACAAATGTTTAAACCTATTGTTCTCACCAACTACGTCTGTAGTTGACAGTTACTTTTCACGTGTTTCAGGAAATCAGGTTTAAGACAATCTCAGGGACAACTAAGGAGACCATTCTAAGATAGAACAAGATGAAGAAACATGCTAGGATGGATTAGAAACACACTAAATCCTAAATGTTTAATTGTCTTGTTTGGAGTCTTATTTTGTAACTATATTTTGGGTCTGTAGTTGTCTTTCTTTTGGTAGATAGATTGTTTGTAACTAAACAATTGTCTAAACATTATGCAACTTAGAAATCCATTGTGGTTGTTCTTATTCAATACTTGTGCATGATTCAACTGATCATACGTCACCGCGCCGTGGATTCCGCACGCGGCGCAGGGGTGTGACAGGTTGGTATCAGAGCCAAGGTTGTAGAGAACTAGGAAAAACCCAATGTTTAATGACCTAGACTATAACCTAAGCTACCCAATAGGACTAAGTGCTATAGGCTTGAGGATACTTAGGATCTAAGTAACTTAAGTAAGCATTAAGTCTACATTAAGCTTGAAAGATCTTAGGACATTTTACTAAGATTAGATATCGAGTCAAGGAATTTGAATCGGAATTCTATAATTTTAGAAACCGAATTAAATTCTCACACATATGCATTAAGGATTTCAGAGGCAAGGATCTGTATTCTTAGTATCCTTGATCTGAAATTCTCACACAGAGATCATTATAGAAATTCAGAGGCAAAGATCTGTAGTTTCAGTATCTTTGATATGAATTTCTTGTCATATTCATTATGGGATTTAGAGGCAAAGATTGTTATCTTTGATCTAAAGTCCTTGTCATATTCATTATGGGATTTAGAGGCAAAGATTTTTATCTTTGATCTAAAGTCCTTGTCATATTCATTATGGGATTTAGAGGCAAAGATTGTTATCTTTGATCTAAAGTCCTTGTCACATTCAGTATAGGAATTCAAAGGTCAAGATCTATTAATTTAGATTCTTGATTTGAAATCCTTGTCACATTCAGTATAGGAATTCAAAGGTCAAGATCTATTAATTTAGATTCTTGATTTGAAATCCTTGTCATATTCACTATAGGAATTCAAAGGTCAAGATCTATTAATTTAGAATCTTGATTTGAAATCCTTGTCATTGTTATCATTGTTATCATTATCAGGTGTTCATTATCATAGGAACTTTATAACTTAGAATCTGTGTAACAGTATTCTTTAGTTGAAGTTCTCACAAGAGATCATTATACTCGATACTGTAGGTATTGAGAACCTAGGTTAATTAACCTAGGACACACATGCTAAAACCTAAGGTTTTAATTTCAAGCAAATTAAGAACCATGGTTTACATAATCATAATCATAGCCACAGAACAAGAGGCAATCATGAAACAATCATAGTCAATCAACAGTTGGAATCTTAGCCTCAAATATAGACGACGGATTAACGCTGATGTGTTGAGGTAAGTGGTGGGTCGGTGAGAGCTTACCCTATATATAAGCTTATTTCAGTACGTTAGGGGGAATCCGGCGTTTGTATTTGGAGTGAGGATTCGGGATCAACTGGAAACATGGAACATGAGTCAAACACATGGGATACAAACATTTGGGAAACAATAATTGGTGAATCAAATCATAGTGGAATTCAAACTTGGATGAACCAGACATTATGGTGAATCACTCAAGTTGTGAACATTCCTTCAATGTAAACCTTAAGTGAAATTCTTAAGTGATTACATCATTAGTACTTACTAACATAGTTAACAAGAAAAATGTAGAGCACACGTATGATTTAGTTCTACATGTTAACAACTGTTAGTAGGTGCACGCATAACATAATCATAGTTCAATCATGGAATCAATTATAGTTCAAGTTGATCAAAGATCATGAGATTCTTAATCAATGGAACACACTTGCAAATCAGTACAAACGTGTTGCCAAATGCTAGCAAGGGCATGATCGTGGTATATCGAAACGGTGGTGGGCAGCGAGAGTGAGCCCTATATATAAGCTATTTTCGGTATATCGGGAAAGTGTCAGTGTGTAGATTTGGTGGTGAGATCATGAGACATCGTACATATTCACATGATAAGTATGCAAATAAGTTGATAACTTATACGTGTACTGGATCATATTACAATTGAATGATAATACTAGTAGTATGGATATATTACTGACCTTATCATGAACATTCAATTGTATCCTTCCTCATTACTGACCCACTTGTGGCTTCTATTCGTAGAATGCCTCCCCGACGTGATCCTAACGGAGGGGGTTCGACAAGTGGCAACGACGATGAGATTAACAAGATAGCTCGAGCTATCGCGGTTCATATGCGGGATGTGATCCCGGGTATGGTCACTGATATCACCCAGAATCTTCGGGGGAGTACCAGTGACTCAGCAAACAACTCCAACACCAATCACTCTGGAACTGCTAACTTCACATTCAAGCAGTTCAACGATGCTAAGCCTCCCAAGTACTCTGGTACTGAAGGAGCTACCGGCCTACTGCAATGGCTGGAAAGCATCGAAGACATTCTCGACTTCACAGGATGCCCTGAAAATCTAAAGGTCAAGATGGCCTCGAGTGCATTTCATAAGGGCGCACTTACCTGGTGGAACTCTGAGAAGAACACCAGAGGACGCGAAGTCGCTCTAGCTTTACCATGGGAAGGTTTCAAGAACTTGCTGGTGGAAAAGTTTTGTCCACGTCATGAACTAAAGAAACTGGAGGTGGAGATGTGGAACTTGGTGCAAGACAGTGGTGAAAGTGCCAAGTATACAACTCGTTTCCATGAGTTGTGCATTTTGGTACCACACTTGGTTACTCCTCTATCTCGCAGGATAGAGAAATACATTGAAGGTTTGCCTTTGGTGGTCAGAGGAACTGTCATGGGGAACAACCCCACTACTTTGGAAGCAGCAATTCAACTTGGTGCTTCACTCACTGAAGAATATGTGAAATCTGGAGTGCTCACCCGAAAGGGATTCAAAAGAGCACAGACTGATGAAGGCAAAAAGCCTGAACAGCATCATCAAAAGAGGAAGAAGCAAAAGACAATCAAGAACTTTGCAGCCCTGACTGCAGTTACTCCCACTCATGCCACACCCATTACTGCTATGCCACAATCTTCCACAGTCAGAAAGCCTTATACTGGTCCATTGCCACTCTGCACCAAATGCCAATACCATCATCTACCCACTATTGCATGCAGAAAGTGTCTCAAGTGTGGGCGTATGGGACACTTGGCAGCTACATGCCGATCTGCACATCTTGCTGCTGCCACAACTGCTACCACCACCACTGCTACTACAGGTGGAAGAGCTTGCTATAATTGTGGGGCAGAGGGACACTTCAGAAATCAGTGTCCAAAACTCAACAACAATACTGCTGCTGCTCGTGCTTTCGTGATTGGAACTGCTGAAGCACGTGAAGAGCCGGCAGTCATCACGGGTACATTTCTTATCAATGATCACTATGTTCCTATCATATTTGATACTGGTGCTGATAAAAGTTTTATCTCTGCTCATACTGCTTCTTTGCTTAATATGCAACTATCAACACTTACTGCTCCCTATACTGTAGAAGTAGCGAATGGTAAGACCATAGTTGTAGATTCCATAATTCATGCTTGTGAGCTAAGATTAAATGACCATCTCTTTTCCATCGATCTCATTCCTATGACTCTCGGAAGCTTCGAAGTTGTAGTAGGAATGGATTGATTATCCAAAAACAATGCTGAAATCGTATGCTCGGAGAAACTTATCCGAATCCCCTTACCGTCCGGCGAAACGATGATAGTCTACGGCGAGAAACCATGCCGCGGATTGAAGATTGTATCGTGCATCAAGGCGAGGAAGTACTTGAAGAAGAAATATTATGCTTTCCTAGCTCACGTGGTGGAAAAGAAACCTGAAAGGAAAGCAGTTGGAGATGTTCCAGTTATCAAAGATTATCCAGACGTATTTCCAGAAGACTTGCCCGGACTACCACCAGTCCGACAAGTGGAGTTTAGAATTGATCTCGTCTCTGGAGCAAACCCAGTGGCGAAGTCACCGTATCGATTAGCACCGTCTGAGATGCAAGAACTGTCTAGTCAGCTTCAAGAACTTTTAGACAAAGGTTTCATAAGACCGAGTTTCTCTCCGTGGGGAGCTCCGGTTCTCTTTGTCAAAAAGAAAGACGGTTCATTTCGTATGTGTATCGATTATCGTGAGTTGAACAAGTTGACAATCAAGAATAGATATCCTCTGCCCAGGATCGATGATCTGTTTGATCAATTACAGGGAGCAACTTGCTTTTCTAAGATTGATTTACGATCTGGGTATCATCAGTTGAGAGTAAATGATGAGGATATACCAAAGACTGCATTTAGGACTCGGTATGGACACTATGAGTTTGTGGTTATGCCATTTGGGCTGACCAATGCACCCGCAGTGTTCATGGACTTGATGAATCGAGTCTGCAGGCCATACTTGGATCAGTTTGTTATTGTCTTCATTGATGATATACTGATTTATTCCAAGTCAGAACAAGAACACGAGGACCATTTGAGGAAAGTCTTAGAGTTACTAAGAACTGAACGACTATATGCTAAATTCTCAAAATGTGAGTTTTGGCTAAAGGAGGTTCACTTCTTAGGACATGTCATAAACAAGGATGGGATACATGTAGATCCGGCGAAGATTGAGGCGATTAAGAACTGGACTACCCCATCTACTCCAACAGAGATTCGTTCGTTTCTGGGTCTGGCGGGTTATTACAGGAGATTCATTGCAAACTTCTCTAAGATAGCCTTGCCACTTACCACATTTACTCAGAAAAGTCAAGCGTTTATATGGGGACAGAAACAGGAAGATGCATTTCAACTTCTTAAACAGAAGTTATGTAATTCCCCTATCCTTAGTCTTCCAGAAGGCAGTGATGATTTCATTGTCTACTGTGATGCTTCAAACCTTGGTCTCGGTTGTGTACTTATGCAACGGGACAAGGTCATTGCGTATGCTTCAAGACAACTTAAGGTTCATGAGAAGAATTATACTACTCATGATCTTGAGTTAGGGGCTGTGGTATTTGCATTGAAGATTTGGAGACACTACCTGTACGGTACTAAATGTGTCATCTATACAGACCACAAGAGCCTGCAACACATTCTCAATCAGAAAGAACTCAACATGAGACAACGACGTTGGGTTGAGCTTCTAACTGATTACGACTGTGAGATTCGTTACCATCCGGGTAAAGCCAATGTGGTGGCGGATGCTCTTAGTCGCAAGGAACCAGTCAAACCAATTCGTGTAAGAGCCATGGAGATCAACACACAGCCAAACTTGAAAGACTTGATTCGTATTGCACAACAACAAGTAGTAACAAACAATCAACTCAAGACAGACTTGGATTGTGGTATTGAGAAGAAACTAGAACCTCGAGCTGATGGGGTGTTATATCTCAACGGCCGCATTTGGATTCCAAAGTCTGAAGAATTGCGCACACTCATCTGTGATGAGGCTCATAAGTCGCGATACTCAGTTCATCCTGGAGCCGACAAGATGTATCAGGACTTGAGGACATCTTACTGGTGGCCGGGAATGAAGAAAGACATAGCACTGTATGTGGGAAAATGTCTTACCTGTTCAAAAGTCAAAGCAGAACATCAAAAACCTTCGGGACTTCTGCAGCAACCTGAAATTCCTCAATGGAAATGGGAGCAAATTTCCATGGATTTCATAACCAAGTTGCCGAGAACTCCGCGAGGTTTCGATTCGATTTGGGTGATCGTTGATCGACTCACCAAATCTGCTCATTTTCTCCCGATCCGAGAGGATTACAAGATGGAGAAGTTATCCACATTGTACATCAATGAAATCATTGCACGTCATGGTACTCCAACATCAATCATATCCGATCGTGATAGTCGTTTCACTTCTCGCTTCTGGCAATCATTGCAAAAGGCTTTGGGAACGCGTGTTAATCTTAGCACGGCATATCATCCCCAAACCGACGGCCAAAGCGAAAGGACTATCCAAACACTTGAGGACATGCTTCGTTCTTGTGTCATTGACTTCGGTGGAAGTTGGGACACTCATCTCCCACTCATTGAGTTTTCATATAACAATAGCTATCATACGAGCATTCAATGTGCACCATTCGAAGCTCTATATGGTAGAAAGTGCCGATCACCGGTCTGTTGGACCGAGATTGGTGACTCACAGGTCGTAGGACCAGAACTCATTCAGGAAACATCAGACAAGATCACAATCATTCAGTCACGGCTTAAGGCCGCACGAGATCGGCAGAAGAGTTATGCTGATTGACGTCGGAAACCGCTTGAGTTTCAAGTCGGTGACCGAGTCTTACTCAAAGTTTCTCCCTGGAAAGGCGTTGTCCGATTCGGGAAGAAAGGGAAACTTGCACCAAGGTACGTTGGACCTTTTGAGATCCTGGAACGGATTGGTCCCGTAGCCTACAAACTCAAACTTCCAGTGGAGCTAAGCAATGTTCATGATACTTTTCATGTATCAAATCTTAAGAAATGCTTGGCGGATCATGATGTTCAGATTCCACTGGAAGACATACAGATTCAGAATAACATGCAATTCATAGAACGTCCAGTTGAGATCATGGATCATGGGGTCAAGAAACTTAAACGCAGCCGTATCCCGATCGTGAAAGTGCGATGGGAGGGCAAACGCGGTGCTGAGTTCACCTGGGAACGTGAAGACCAGATGAAGCTTAAGTACCCTCATCTTTTTACAGTATCTTCGGCTAGTTAATTTCGGGACGAAATTCCCTTAACTAGGGGAGACTGTAACATTTGTGCATATAGTCATGTAGTTGTAAACAGTGTTAGAACAGTGTCTATTCATGGTTCAGTTCATCAATGTGATTCGTATGTTCAAAATGTGTGCTTGTGTGTTACAGGATCTTAGTAATCAGAAAACAAGTATGTATTATTTATTTACAGTCGATTTCACTAAGCAAGAACAGTAACTTGTTATATCGAAACAGTGGTGGGCAGCGAGAGTGAGCCCTATATATATACTGCGTTTGGTGTAACAGGTTAGTGTTAGTGCGTAGTGTCGAGACGAATACTATGACATTTAATTAATTCAACAAAGATCGTAATCTGTAAGCGAGACTGAGTATAGTTATGGGTGACGATCCATAATCGTACGAATGTTGAACTTATAATTACGATTAAACGACTTTAAATAATTAATACGATCGGAAAATGTACGCGATTGCGGGTATACACGTAATTTCGAATGTTTAACGATCTGACAACGCACGAAGAGTAAAATAATTAAATTAATTATTTTATATTTTTACAATTTTGAAACTCATCATTTTAATGAGTTTAACAACTCTTTTATTTTAAAACCGCGTAAAATACGCGTTACGTTCCGGAAACGCGAACCGAGCGACCGAAACGGACCCGAACATCACCCGAACTATAAAAGCCTTGAACAAGGCTTAAATGCTCATTTATTACTTCAACAACCCATTCTCTCTCTACAATTTCCGTCTACCCTCTCTCTCTCTAGAAAACCGACCTTCAAACGCGCGTATCTTCTTCGTTTCTCGACGAAATTCGGCGTTCTTGGTATCCACGCGAAGCTCTCAACATTATCTACACGAAAGTACAAGAAAACAACGGATTTGTCCGGCCAAATCTGAGGTATTATCGGTTGAATATTCTGGAAAAGAGGGTTTTCATGTTTGGTTGTTGTGTGTGTGTTCAAACCCGATTAACGACCTGTTCTAGCACCACCAATCTTAGTTTCGCACCTGTAGCAACCTTCCTCGAGAGTAGAATGACTAGATCGTGGTAGGGAGCTGGTGGTTCGATGGTGGTGATGATGCTCGTACAGGTTCGCTGGAGGGTTTCTCGGCCGAACCCTCACCTGGGCATGACGAACCACAAGGAACTTCACGAACCCTGCAATGGTTCGTGTGAGCATCTGCCGAATCTTAGGGAGTTCCACGAGCCCTCACCGAACCATAACCATCATCACGAACCTTCAGTCTAAGGGTGGCGAACCCTTCTGATGCTACGAACCCTGTGGATCAGTCGAACCCTTTGCGAACCATGTGATATTAGCCGAACCTTCATGCATCATCAACCACAGCCGAAGCCTACATGGTTCGTGAACGTACCAGCCGAACCCTTATGCATGTGAACGAACCATTTAGTGAGACGAACCCTTAGACGTTGAACGAACCATAGAACCATCATGAGCCGAACCTTTGAACACATTATTCTGGACGAACCATTTGGCCATAGGGCCGAACCTTGGCTGGAGCCAAAAGGTTCGCTGCCCAAAGTTGGCAGCCGTAAACCTTCGGCCCAATCCCACCATATCCGGCCCAACTCCACAAAGCAACTTGACCCATAGATGGAACTAAGCCCAATTAAGTTGTACATGACCCAATTGGAATCAAATCGGGTTAATAATGTGTTGGGGTGTTGCAAGGCCTAATTTCATGTTGTTGGGCCAACATCACATCCATTGGGCCTAACACCACATTCATTTGGCCCATCGTGAACCTAAGTGGCACATGGACTTGATTCAAGAACCATTGTGGTTACATAGGTTCAAAGCATATTATTGAATCATAACTTGACAATTGTGAATTAATCATTAATGGTTTAAGTGTAACTTAACCGTTCATGGAATTAATTCACAACACAAAGACTTAAACATTTGAACAGCTTTTCACAACTCATGTTAACAAATGGTTTATCAAACACTTAAACAAATGTGAAGCAAGCATGTTGTTGTACAAAAGATCATTACACAAGTTTCTTGAACCCATGATCAATCAAGTAATCAAGTTAAACAAGTTCAAGTGAACACAAGTCAATCAACAAATCAAAGTCTATACAATTATAAATCTTATATCTTATGTATGATTACAATGATATAGGAACAAGTTAGAAGTCCTGTTTGCTACTTGCTAACTGTTTTGTTCAGAGTCTACTGCAGACAGGTGAGAACTTTAGCCCCTCTTTTACTGTTTTATAACTGTTTTGGGGTGGAACACGTGATCAAAACCGCTATTTCAATCTTGTTTCATTGCACAGTTTATGTGTATTCATAAACATTACAGGTTTATCTTATGAATCCAAGTGATTCTTCAACTGTTTAAGGAAATTGTCAACTGTTTTAAAGGAATTATTCACTATTAAACCCTTATTACTAAAAAGGAGTTTATAATGTTTTCTTGAAATGTTTTATAACAGTTTTACTCAAATGTTCTTTTAAAAGGATAAACATTTTTAAATAAATGATTTCATAAACTCTTTCTTTTGTTAAAAAACCTTGTTGTTACACAAGGTCACTATATCATGGTATTCAAAGCAAGTGGTTCATTTTGTGGTATTCAAATCAAGTGGTTCATTTTGTGGTATTCAAATCAAATGGTTCATTTCATGGTATTCAAATCATATGGTTCACATCATGGTAATCAAATCAAGGGATTCATTTTCATGTTACATAAACAAAGGATTCAACTCGTGGAGTTAAATCCAGGTTTTCAATAAGACATTAACACATCCGGTTAAAGTAAGATTCATAAACATGGTGTCCATTGTTGTAAACAAACTTATAAACCCATCAAGTTTCATTGTCGTTAGTACTGGGTGATCACAACAAGGGAAAGCGGACTCATTGTTTCTTATCCAGGATGGAGTTAGCTTTTAAATTTGTTTTAAAAGCTAACTGTAGGTCTGGTGTCATTGTTTTCTTATCCAGGATGGAGTTGGCTTTTAAATTTATTTTAAAAGCCAACTGCAGGTCTGGTGTCATATGGTTATCAAAACTGCTGACGTATTATCTAACTCCAAACGTGGTTTGGGACTTGATATTATTGGCTTTCGTGCGAACAGTGATTGGACTGTTTACACTCATTTTCTTACTTGATGTTAGTTTGGGTTACAGCTCATCCGTGTGAATCTTATGATGCTTTAACTTACCTATGTCTTATATCATATAACTCATGTTTACAAATGTTTAAACCTATTGTTCTCACCAACTACGTCTGTAGTTGACAGTTACTTTTCACGTGTTTCAGGAAATCAGGTTTAAGACAATCTCAGGGACAACTAAGGAGACCATTCTAAGATAGAACAAGATGAAGAAACATGCTAGGATGGATTAGAAACACACTAAATCCTAAATGTTTAATTGTCTTGTTTGGAGTCTTATTTTGTAACTATATTTTGGGTCTGTAGTTGTCTTTCTTTTGGTAGATAGATTGTTTGTAACTAAACAATTGTCTAAACATTATGCAACTTAGAAATCCATTGTGGTTGTTCTTATTCAATACTTGTGCATGATTCAACTGATCATACGTCACCGCGCCGTGGATTCCGCACGCGGCGCAGGGGTGTGACAACTGAGGAATTTATTCTCTCAAGTCATAACACTAGTAATCGTTTCGATGAGGTCTATGGTTACACATAGTGATAGAGGTAAATCGGATGCAATGTAATCTGATTACGTGAGGATTGCAATGGATTCCTTTTAGGCTCTATGCACTTCAAGTTGAGAACAAATATCAAATGGTTAACTAACACTTTTATTATTAACAGTGATTAACAGCTAACCCCACAAGAATAGAATAATAACAAGGATCAGATTAAATTAATCTAATTTCCTTAACACATTGAGCGTTTATCAATACTTCTGTTTGGTAACTAAAATCCTCTTATTATATTATCCTACATATGATATAACAGGTGATGAACACAGACGGACGGGTGAAATGAAATGGATATCCATAGTTGTATTGCAAGTGGCACTAAGTTCTATTAAATATGTGGTGGGATGTTGGCTAGGGCTTGGTTCCCTTACATATGCCCTATATATAAGCATAGCAAATAGGATGAGATATCACATGTAAATATAACTATGGAAAGGCCATTGTGTGAATGGGTGAATCTAGCAACTTACAAACAACAAGCATGACATTGTGATTGTGCATGTGAACATTTCAAGGCTTTCAAATATCAAACTTATGAACTCACCAACCTAGTGTTGACTTTGTTTAAATGCATGTTTTTCTCAGGTGACGAACAGGTTTAGTCACCAGGATTACAGGGACTTAGCTAGTGGACTTTAAAAAGGCCTAGCTACTTTTGTGTTGCATACTTTTGGATGACAAAACAATGAATCATCTTTTGTATATCTTATACAGTTACAAGATATAAACTCATTGATTCTTTTGATTAGATTTACTTAGTTAAATTATGAGGAAACAATGTAATTCTACTTTGTAATTCTATTTCATTTCATGTTAGCATTTCTCGTTTATTTATCATGTGCAATGGAAACAATCTGATCAATTTGATTATCAAAGCGATATCACGCCCCGGGAACCTTCTGCTCGGCGGGAAAGTTGATCCAGCCCGCCGGCTCGGGGTGTGACATTGACCTAAACTCTAAATATTGCACTTCAACTCTGGTAGATAATAGACGCCAGCCATGACTCTATGTTCTCCCGTTTTGCTTCGAAATAGAACTGACCCTTTGCCTTTGATTTCAATTCTTGAGTTGTCTCCAAACTTAACCAATCCTTGTACTCACTCATTCAACTAAGAAAAGAAAGCCATATTACCGGTCATGTGACATGATGCACCATTATCCAGGTACCAAGTTTTCTCCTCCACTTCTTCAGCTACAAGAGTTCTTGGAAAAACCATGTTCTGATTTATTTGAATCAGTTGGTGCATGAAAAGTGCAGGATTAGGTTGCTCTTCATGTGCTGCATACTTCGCTTCTTGTTGTTTCTGTTTTTGATAGGGGCACACGTTAGCATAGTGTCCCTTCATATCACACCTATAGCATTGAATATGTGACTTATCCTTTTTGCGCTTGTCTTTCTCGCGATCTTCATTGCCATTGGGTCTGGATCCCTGACTACCAACCTGACCACATCCTCTTCCTCGGTACGATGAGCCTCCCCAGTTCTTGTACTTGTTCTGTGAGGATTCAGTGAATCCAACCTTTGGTGGGTTTTCAGTTTTGTGGAACATCAATTTTTCTTGAGATTCGCCTTGAACAACTTCGTCTTTTATTCTTTCCTCATACGCTTTCAATCTCCCAATCACATCATCAAACGTTATGGTTTTCAATTCCACAACCTGCTCGATGGATGCAACCATAAAGATAAACCCCTTGGGAAGTCCATTCAGGAACCCCTTTACGATTTTTTGTTCATCAATTATTAAGCCCAACCCAGCTGCTTTGGATACCACTGCTGCAATTTTTGCAGCATACTCGTCTATAGTGCTGGGGTCCTTCATTCTCAGGGTCTCAAACTCAGACATCAGTGTTTGGAGGCGTGCCTCTCGCACCCAATCTTTTCCAAGGTTTCGAAGTTTTATGGCATCCCACATCTCTTTCGCGGTGTCAAAGTTACCTACTTGGATCAGTTGTTCCTCAGGAAGAGCCTGGAAGATTAGGGCAATGGCGAAACTGTTTTTCTTGGCATCAAGGGCAGTTCCGGGTTCTACTTGTTCCAAGCTCCGTGGACATTCAAAATGACCTTCATTCTCATTGACTATGTTGTGTAGTTTCCCACCGTGAGCATGGGACATGTTAGCGATACCACGTTTTCTTTTCCATTGTTCTGCCGATTCACAACTGCGTCTCCCATTCCGCCTTCTTGATCAGGAAGATTTCGAATGAACAGCTACTCCTGTTCAACATCTCCCAGATCACGATGTCGCTAGTGTTTCTAGATTCGATTCTCAAATTGCTCTGATACCAATTCAAGAGCCGAACTAAACATAAACACAAGCACACACAATAACTTTATGGAATACTCTCCAATATTATTCAGAAAACTTACTCAAAATCTGAATCTCCAACTCAATACCCATACCACAATCATTGGTAGGTGTATTTATACTAATCACATGTACTCGATAAGTATTGTTAATTAGATTACAATTATAACCCTCATGTTTATCAAAAACCATAGAATTATAACTAATAACCTATTATGTGGGATAAATCATTGACTCGATTATATCCCAAGTTTTAGTATTAATTCAACAATTTATACTCTTTGTGGTTTTGTGTCGGTTTAGTTTCCATTAGTTCTAACCCGATTGTCGACCCTGGAACTAAATACCATCCTCAACTAACAGGTAGCCAGAGTGACGATTGTGACTCTTTTAGATCATTCCTATTCACAATCCAATTCAACCAAACCTTTTAATAAAAAAACTAATTTCTCTATCTCTTTCACCTACACAACTCAATCAAACCCAAATTTTTACTCTTATTAACAACCAAACCTTTACTACTGATTATTAAACTAAATATAGTTTATGATTTTTAGTTTTTAATGAGATAATCTTCAGAATTTCCAAGATTCAACAAAAATTTAGATATGAAGGACGTATAATAGAAATTATGAAAGGCTGAAATCAGAATATGAAACTATATTAATATGACATTTATAAGGTGTGAAAACATTAAGGACCGATGATTTCTGTATTGGACGGAAGGTTAGGGCTAGAACACATGATGAATATGAATCAAATCATATGGTATATTGATTAAATCAATGATTACAAGATCGAATCCACATCATAAAAGAACATAGTGTTGCCGGGGAGAGATTGAGCATGATCTCTTCCCCTCTCGTGCTCAAAACCCTAGAACACTCAAAACCCTTAACTCTCAAGAACTGAAAACTGGTATTTATAGGGGCTGAAATCCATTCGTACAAATGGAGACATTCGTATGCTCATTCGTACGAATGGACCCTTACACATTAAATTCATTTGCATATGCTCCTACGAATGACTCAGTTCCCATTGTAACAACATACAAATACATACGAGTGATTACAAATGAACAAATACTAATCTAAGTTATTCGACCAGCAGCGGACACCCAAAATATGCACCAACATAAGGAGAAATAACGAATTTTGAAAACAAATAAATATATTAAATAGTTAATTTTTTTTTAAATAATGAGTTTGATGCAGAAAATCTGTTGAACTAATAAAAAAATCCCCACAGTTTTTGATATGATAATCAATGAGTGTATATATATTTATTTTATAGTTGTTTAGAACCTATGCATTACATGTGTTTAATAAATTTAACATGTTGTAAACAATAATTTTTTATAAAAGTCTATATGTTTTATATTATTAATTGTTTATAAAATAATAACTATGGAATGTTTAAAAATAACATATTACAAATAATAATTAAGAATTATAAATTTATATTTTAAGATATTATTTAATTGAAATTTTCTTTTAATTTATTAACTGTTAATTAGTTTTTATGATAAGAAGATGTATATGTTTTATATTTAATTGTATAATTCAATTATTTAAAATTATTTATTATTAATCTATCTTAAATAACAAATCAAAGTTTTTGTTTGCCACATGTCATGCAATGGAGCATGTTTCATTTTTGTTTCCCTCCTAAAACTTAGAGCATTAAATCATATATTAACACTCTTTTTATTAACAGTGATAATTAACAAGTTTGACAAATTATTACTTTAACTTATTTTTTTATATGTAATAAATTATGTAAATAAATAAATAATTAAGTCATGAATATCTTACACTTTCAATGTAGAAACTTAATAATATTTTTAGAGTATATTGAAAAACGCAAATAACTAAACAAAATAAAATAAAATAGATACATTATAAAACAAATTATAAACTATACAAATAATGATTTTATTAAAAATGAGAATATTAAAAACCCGAATTATTTCATGTATATTCATGTATTTTTATAACAAAATAAAATAAAACAGATATATCATAAAACAAATCGTAAAGTATACAAATAATGATCTAATTAACAATAAGAATATTAAAATCCTAAATTATCTCATGTATATTAATATATTTTTATATTTTAACTTACTAGTTTCATTAAATAATATAAAACTTTTAAATCTTTTCACTTCTTAGGTAAGTTACAAAAACTAAGGACTTATTTATATATTTTACAAATTATGGTATAATTATAATTCATAAAAGTTAATTTTTTTATGTATACTAATATTTATATATTTTTACTTATTCAGCTAATTATATAATAAAATATGAAAATTAACTTTAATATTCGTATAATTTATTTATTTTTTTTTTGCAACAACTTATTTTAAATTGTTATTAACATATAACTCTTAATTTTAAAAATAAAAATATTTGGTAACTTTTATTATCATTGTAATCATTTAGTTTTTGTTTTTTAATGTGTATCTATTATTTAAATGTAAATTATAAATATGAAAAATAATTAATATTATCAAGCAAATGAAATTAATCTGTTATTAGTAAGAAAATTTTTAGTTAAACTTTTTTCTTATCTAAACTTGTATTTAGGCCTCTTACTATCATTAACTTCAAATTATGTTTATTAAAACAACAACAACAACAAGACGACGACGACTATTTTTAAAAATTTTGAAATATTTAGCTTGATAGTATGATATGAATGTTAAAATACAATATGTATAATTATAAAAAAAACTTCAAGTGTAATTTTTATTTTTTTTATAGACATAACTTTTTTATTAAAAAGTATGTAACATTTTGTATATTAAATCCGTGTAACAAACGTGATTTTACCTATTACTTAATATAAAAGATATTTAGTATTTAATAGAAGAGAGACGGAAAAAAGTTTTTATAACTAATGAGAAAATGACAAGTATCCATAGTAGCTATTTTTTATTAAAATAAAGATTAAAAAAATTATTTTTTTAAACAAACTTTGTTTTTAAGAAAATTTATGTCGGGATGTTCATAAAGAAAACTTATTTAGAGTGTGTTTTTAGATTTTTTTTTTTTAAATTTTAATTGTTAGAAGTTATTAAAAAAATAAGATTATATCTATGACTAATTATGATAAAATAAAAAAGGAAAAAAAAACATATCCACTATATTATTGACACATGGCATAAATATGGGGATGAATCGGGTTGGGTTTTGAGTTGTCTTTAAGAACTGGCTGGTTATAAAAGGAAATTGTAACAAAATATAATGAATAAATCTTACTATAACATAAAATACGTTACTAAATTAATTTAATTATTAACTAAATCTAAATCAATAAATTGTACAATGTTCTCAATACCATTAAATGACACTGCTTTTAAAGCCGAATCGGACCTACCGGCCGAACAGGTCGGACCGGAAACCGGGGGTCGACCGGCCAAAAAACAACATGTGAACTGCTCTCGAGGGAACCGTGCGCTTAAGCCAGTTTACCGGTCAGACCGTGAATCGGTTCACTGGTTGGACCATATTTCAATTTTTTTTTAACTAACATCCAAGGAATTAAATATTAAGATCAAAACTTTTATTTTTTTTAACATGATTGTGTTTGTATGAACATTAATTATGTTTGTTTAAATGTGTTTATAATTTTATAGCTTTTTTTGGAATTTTTTATATATTTATTATGTCATCTGGTTCTTGAATCCGATCCAACCGGTCCGACCAGTAACCAGTAAAGTGTTCGGTTCGATGTCCGATCCGGTTCTGAAAACATGACGTATCAAGGTTAACATGGCGACATCATTTAGGTATAAATTTTTTTTATGAAATACTAAATTGTGTATTCACTAAATTAACGAAGCATCTAATGCTTCAATGTCTCTATTTGTCAATATGTTGCAATATCTTCTATCAATCCTCATATATCACTTTTTATCTTAAACATGCTTGAAAATATATATAGCTTGTGAGTCCGTAATTTGAGACAATAGACACAAATAAGTTAGCGCATATGGATTCAACAATGCTTATCCAATGTACTCAACTAAAATATCACACATACATAATACCATGTTAGCCTTGCTGATTTGGTAGTGTTAACCCGATAGTTTTCTTCCATCACCATAAAATTTTGGTGGAAGTTGGAACACGTCACAATTCAGACAGTACCACTCAAGCATATACTCGGCTCACACATCATTAGTTAATAATTAAGTCAATCCAAAGTTAATGATACACTTGTTAGAACAATGAGTTTGAGTCGTCACAAAAATTGCAAGTAAAACGAGAAAAAGCTACGAATACTTACATGGTTATGAAAACGTGTTACAATATCAGATTGGTACATGGTGTTGTGTTGTGTGAACGGTGATTTTTAGATATACACTATTGCATATTGACAAATGCATCAATATGATTATAAAATGTACTACTTTACTATTTTTTATATTTTATAGATTAGAAGAAACGGTGAGAATAAATGATAAATATTTTAAGTTTAAAAATGAACTTGATCTCTTGAATATAAGTGTAGATGTCGAATATGAAAATATATATATATATATATATATATATATATATATATAGGGAATAAATAATTTGAAAACCACTTCTTAGTGCGAAAACCTTAATAAACATGTAAAAAAACTTTTTTTTTTGAAATTTATTTTACAGGTTTGTAACACTATTGAACACATTTTTAGAAAAAAAATCAAAAAAGCGCCGACCATATATTTTTAAAAAAAATATTTTATAAAACCATGTAAAACATACGTAACAAAACTAAAAAAATTTCGTCAGATCTTACGAAGAGTTACATATGTTTTACATGGTTTAATAAAATATTTTTTTAAAAAATATATGGTCGGCACTTTTTTTATTTTTTTTATAAAAATATGCCTAATAGTGTTACAAACCTGTAAAAAAAATTCCAAAAAAAAATATGTTTTTTTTACATGATTTTTACATGGTTTTCAAGGTTTTCGCACTAAGAAGTGATTTTTCAATTATCTATTCCATATATATATATATATATATATATATATGCAAGAAGTCATGTTTGAACACAAAGTTCTAAAATGAACATATATGCAAGACTAAATTAATATCCATCCAAACATACAATATTCTTTATTAATATTGTCATAATACAATCATAAACATACATTATTATGGAAATTCATGTCAAGAAATATAAACAGTTAACTTTAAAAGATAACTAGTGAACATGCAACTAAAAGTTTAGATATAAGAAATACTTGGAATGTTCATCATTAACTGTAGGTAAATGTCACGATCTATGTTAGAATCATATCGAGGTATCCAGAGTTCTCCCTCACAAGGACAACCATCAGCCATTGGTTCACCCCAATTAGGTAACAACTTCCCAACAAATGATTCTTGCTCCTCAAAAAAACGATCCCACATTACCGCTTTGTATGACATAAAACCAATGAATTCTAAAATAAGAATTTTATAATTTGGTTTTGGTGCTAGAAATTTAGTCAAGAGATAACCCAAAAGTTGCTTTAAATGTTTGTTTGGCATACATTCGCAAAAGATCTGATACTTTGATGTATCACCAATTAGAGTACATCTAAAATTAAGATTTCGTATTTTCTTATTAATAACAATGATGTGACTCATTAATCGGTTCAAAGAAAAATCATTTTCCATTCGAGAAGCCCATAAATCCGCCACTTGCATTTTCAGTTCATAATCACTTCTAAGTGGCCCATGTTTTGGTCCTGACATGTTTTTTTCTGTTTTCATGATTTCCTGTAAAAAATACAGGAAAAATATATTTCAAATTAATAACCAAGATTAACATACTAACAATGACATATAATCCATAATAATCATTTCACGTTGTGTTCCATAATGTAAATACATAATCATTAAATGATATATATACTTGTTCATGTATTCATAATTGTTACGTTAAATAAAAAATATATATAAAAATTCTTGACGATGTTGACATATTATTCTCCACCAAATATTAAAAAAAATATAGCAGTCGTATGTTTATGAGAATAATAAAAATTATTGTGACAACTAGTACCAGACCGGCCGGTAAGTCCATACGGTACGTGTACTTTCAACAGTAACTACGTGTGATTTCATGTGTATACACACTATTTGTACAAACAGAATTCAGATTTACAAGAAACAGTTGTATGTATTATTGTGTAAACTTAAATACTATAAGTACAACACTCAATTGAAACATAAGTTGTGTGTATTTAAATAAAAACTTAAGTACAGTTAACACAACTAAACATGAGAAACAACGATGTTCAAGCGAATGACAAAAACAAATCGGTTGCGATCTGATATCCATAGATGACAGGAATCATATGGCCGACAATTCAATGTGAAAACAATGTGAAAACAATGTGAAAACAGGGTGTTTAGTTGAGTCCGACAGTGAGGAAACACAATTTAAACATAAGTTACAGTGTTGTTTTAGAATAACGAACTGACAGTGTGTTTGCGTGTGTGACGATTCACACAAACATATCTGTGAGTTTAACGTTCTGAAATAATGACTGGAGAGTAGGAAACAAAAGTCGGAAAGCAAAACCATTGTCGTGTTCGTTCGAATGACGATTCGAACGAATACGCGCGATGACGACGCGATCTGACGAAACGAAAATGAAACACGACACGAGTGTTTGTAGACGGTCCGCCAGAATTTTGGTTTCGAAACATTGTCTACAAAATATGATATTTGACAAGATCTTAAAATAATTCATCATAATTTAACTTATAAGCTATCATCAAAATTCATCATGTTATTTCAATCATTGTTAGTATTTCAAGTATACTATTCTACCTATTCCTTTGATAGGCACTTATCTTAATTCGGTTAAAGCTTAGATACATTCGATAGTATCTATTTCGCTAAAACCAGGAGCTCTGATACCAACCTGTCACACCCCGGGCTCTCGACGGCCCGGGCGCTGCGACTCGATTGGTTTCATTGATAATTACAGTCTCGGTCAGAGTTTATTATTTATTTTAATATGTTTCAGCGGAAGCATTGTTTCATAAATTCATAATTTTATAGTTAATTCACTTGCATGGATGTGAATTCCGTTTTCATAATTTACAAATAATTCATACGCATAGATATGAAAAACCACATTTTCATCGTTTATAAATAACTTTTCAGAGTTTTATAAAATTTCATATGCATAGATATGAACACAACATTTTATTTCATTTTAAACCGAGTTTTTACAAACATATTTTACATATTTCGATTTACATGGGACTTGGAGGTGTAACTCCAATCGCTCCTCGGTTGTGCCACAAGATTTTTATTTAAGGCGTCATATGCCCTAAACCTCTAATCTTGCTTCTGATTTGTCATTCATTATTACCTGAAAAGTTTTTTGAAAATAAAACGTCAACATAATGTTGGTGAATACAAAGAACCGACTCGATATGTAAGCATATCATATTCGGTACTTTAACCATAATTAATAATGACAATACTACACATTTAGCAGGTTATTTCACTGATCGATACAACCACTGCATACCCTGGCTTGTACTGTCACCGGTTAGGAACAACAGCGGAGTGCGTCTTACAATTGTTCCCTCCAGCCCACAGCCCGTCACTGGTTAGGTGGCCTGCGGAGTGCGTCTTACGTATAACCTTCCAGCCCACGTTACCAGCCACATATGGGAATTTCACCCATAGCGGATACAATTTGCAATTCGTACGTATACTAATGGCCTAAATGCTGGTCTAATAGTATCCCTTTATGCGTCAAAGTTTAAACATACCATGCTCATAAAAAATCATTTATAAATTTAAAAATAAGTTAAATGTATTCACCTGAATTTTGAGTTGGCAGGGTGACATCTTTAAACTTGTTATTGTAAATTGGGCAGCGTTTCTGCTTAATATATGCTTATAACTGTTCTGCAAAGAACATTTACTGATTTATTTATTTATTTATTTATTATTATTATTATTATTATTATTATTATTATTATTATTATTATTATTATTACGACGATGATGATTATTATTATTGTTATTATTATTATTATGATTTTTATTATTATTATTATTATTATTATTATTATTATTATTATTATTTATTTTTACTACGACGATAATAATAATAATATTATTATTATTATTTTTATTATTATATTATTATATTATTATTATTATTACGATGATAATTAATATTATTATTGTTATTTAAGTAAACTAAAATTTTTAATATATACATAGGGTCGGATCTTAACCCTAACCTTATAAGTTAACATTTTAATAAAACTTTAAATTTATGAGTTTAACTAAAAATTAGATAACATACCCAAACGAACCGACTTCTTAATCTTAACCCCTTTAAACTGATCAGCACCTCCAAGCATCCAGGTCTCCTTATTTCCTCAAAATATATGCGTGTATATATTTGTGTGTGTATATATATTCTGTATGTGTTTTTGTTTCTATTAAAGTTTGTTAGTATTTATACTCAATCGAAACTTAATGTGAAAGAAAAAGTATGACATAAGTTTTATATGTGGGTTTTATTCGATTGAATGAATGATCATAATTTGAGTTTGAAGCTTACACGTATACATCCTAGATATATTTCAATTTCAATTTGATTGACATTCTAATATTATATTATTTTATTATTATAATTAATTTAACTCATATTTCGTTTTTCTCTTATAACTTTTAAAATATGAAGTTTTATAAAATTCTAAAAATACTGCTAGTACCTACTCATTTTTATCTACATTTCGACCAAAGTTTCGTTAAAAACGGAGAAAGTTATCGTTATAATATATTTTATTAAAATTTTTAATAATCATTTTACTCGTTACTTACTAGTATGTAAGTGTCACATATGAGTATATAAAAACTAGATAATTAAAATTATAATATTGAACAATATATTTTATAAAAATAAATATGTATGTGTTACACTTTTGGACTAGGTTACAGATAGAGGACCTAGCTTTTTGGACCTACATATTTTTGGATATCATACACCATTATTATGTATATCTTGTGCAGATACAAGATTGAAGATTTATGATGTTATATTAGATTTACATTGTTAAATTATAAACTTAACTGATGTAATTTAACTTTGTAATTCTATTTTATTTTAGCAAGTTTCTCATTTATATATCATGTGCAATGTAAACAATCTGATCATTTCGATTATCACTCTCGATATCGCGCCCCGGGAACCTTCCGCCCGTCGGGGAAACCCGATCCTACCCCGCCGGCTCGAGGTGTGACACGTGTCTTCTTTATTTTAAGCTAAGTCAACCATACATCAATAAGGTGAGTTCATATGCCCCCTTTTACTTTAATCTTAACTGATTTTAAACTCTCGGGGCTGAGAAACATGTTACTTTTATTTATTTAAAAGTTATGCTTAACATGTTATTTATACTTTGATTTAGATAATACTTAACTGTTTATTATCGCTTATCATTGTATGCATGCTTGTATGATCACGATATGACAAGGATAATCAGATGAACAATATAATATATCTTATTAGTTCATCAACACATTAGAATAACATAGTTGTAAGATTCTATTTTATAACACTTAGTTATTCTTACATAAACAAACATTGGAACAATCACAGGCAAACATATGAATGTTATAAAGATATTACATATCTTTGTATTAACATTCGACACAAGAGTTAAGTAAGTGTAATAGGACAAGTCCTTTTAACACTTAGCTTTACAACTCAATACATATTACAAGAGAACATGGAACAAATAATGATAATCATGTTAATGTAACTTCATGATAACAGCATCATTCACTCAAATAATTAACATAATGTAATAAGACAAGTTCTTATTTAACTTTGTTAATATCATGGAGAACATATGACAATGAGAACAATAATACAGATGAACACAATTACAATTACAATTAGTTACTATTGACCTGTTGTATTATATCACTTCAATCATGTGCCAATTGTACAAGTTGATCATGTAAGCCCCTTTAATTCGCTGACCAGTTAGTTTGACGTGACTAAACCGACGATAGCATAGTGGTACCATAGGTTTGACAAACCTCTAGCTTGTAGGGCTAGTATGTTGATCGTATTGATTCATTGGCCGGCAACGTATGACTGGTGACAGGGCGACTTCAAGTCAGGTTCTGGTAAGCGACACATGGTGATATTAATCTGCAATGATAAGTAATTAATCCATCATTTCTTGTTGACTAGTAGACTGAGTAATGTATATTCTCATGTCATATTGCTAGTAACTGTTTCGATGAGGTCTATGGGTATACAAAGTGGTGGAGGTAAATCGGATGCATTGAGATCTGATTACGTGAGGATGTCAATGGATTCCTTTTAGGCTCTATGCACTATAGTTCAAGAACAAATTACAAGTGGTTAACTAACACTCTTAATATTTAAAAGTGAGACAACAGTTAACCCTACAAATATAGAATAATACAAGGAACATATTTGATAAATCTAATATCCTTAACATATAATGGTTATCTAAACTTCGGTTCGATAACTACAATTAAATCATTATATTATTCTATACAAGTTATCACTGGTGATTCAAGAACGATATGGACAAGTGGATTTGGGAATGGAAATCAGTAGTTGTATTGCAAGTTGTGTGGAGTTCTAGTAGTGATGTGATGGGATGTTGGCTAGGGCTTAGTTCCCTTACATATGCCCTATATATAAGCATCACTACTAGGATGAAATATTACTTGTAAATATAACTATTGAGAAGCCATTTGGGTGAACAAGTGAACAAACGACATACAAGTAACAAAATACATATTATGATTGTGCATGTGAATGAATCAAGGTTTTCAATTAACTTACTTATGAACTCACCAACCTAGTGTTGACTTTGTTTAAATACATGTTTCTCAGGTGATGAACAAGTGTAGATACATACATGCAAGGATTAAGCTAGTGGACTTTTAGAAGACCTAACTTTATTTTGTGTTGCATGCTTTTGGTGACAAGAACAATGAATCATCTTTTGTATATCTTGTACATATACAAGATATAGCTATATTGATTCTTTTGATAGATTTACTCGATTAAATTATGAACAATACATTGTAATTTAATCTTGTAATTCTATATCATGGATGTATTAGCATTTCTCAATTATATTATTATGTGCTATGTAAATAATCTGATCATTTGATTATCATTCAAGATATCGTGCCCCGGGAACCTTCCGCCAGACGGGAAAACCCGATCTGTTCCCGCCGGCTCGGGGTGTGACATATTGGTATCAGAGCCATGGTTATAGAGAAGTATAAAACCTCATCAGCTCGAGGTTCTAGTTTACCCTCAACTCCGCAGTCTAAATCTGTCTTCAGTTGATTGTCGATCACTACTTGTTGTTGTGCAATACGAATCAGATCTTTTAAGTTTGGTTGTGTGTTGATCTGCATGGCTCTTACACGAATTGGCTTGACTGGTTCCTTCTAAGAGCATCCGCCACCACATTGGCTTTACCCGGGTGGTAACGAATCTCACAGTCATAATCAGTTAGAAGCTCAACCCAACGCTGTTGTCTCATGTTGAGTTCCTTCTGATTGAGTATGTGTTGCACGCTCTTATGTTTTGTATAGACGACACATTTAATACCATAAAGGTAGTGCCTCCAAATCTTCAATGCAAAGACCACAGCCCCTAACTCAAGGTCATGAGTAGTATAATTCTTCTCGTGAACCTTAAGTTGTCTGGAAGCATATGCAATCACTTTGTCTTGTTGCATAAGTACACAACCGAGTCCAAGGTTTGAAGCATCACAGTAGACAATGAAATCATCACTGCCTTCTAGAAGACTAAGAATAGGGGAGTTGCATAACTTCTGTTTAAGAAGTTGGAATGCATCTTCTTGTTTCTGTCCCCATATAAAAGCCTGACTTTTCTGGGTCAGTGTGGTAAGTGGCAAGGCGATCTTTGAAAAGTTCGCGATGAATCTTCGGTAATAGCCTGCCAGTCCCAGGAATGAACGAATCTCTGTTGGAGTAGATGGGGTAGTCCAGGTTTTAATTGCCTCAATCTTCGCTGGATCTACGTGTATCCCATCCCTGTCAATGACATGCCCTAAGAAGTGAACTTCTTTTAGCCAAAATTCACACTTTGAGAATTTAGCATAAAGTTGTTCAGCTCTTAATAGCTCTAAGACTTTCTTCAAATGATCCTCATGTTCTTGCTCCGTCTTTGAATAAATCGGTATATCATCAATGAAGACGATAACAAACTGATCTAAGTAGGGCCTGCAAACTCGATTCATCAAGTCCATGAACACTGCCGGTGCATTGGTCAGTCCAAATGGCATAAACACGAACTCGTAGTGTCCATATTGAGTCCTAAACGCAGTCTTTGGTATATCCTCATCATTTACTCTCAACTGATGATACCCGGATCGTAGATCAATTTTAGAAAAGCAAGTCGCTCCCTGTAATTGATCAAACAGATCATCGATCCTAGGTAGAGGATATCTGTTCTTAATTGTCAACTTGTTTAGCTCACGATAATCGATGCACATACGAAATGAACCATCTTTCTTCTTGACAAAGAGAACCGGAGCTCCCCAAGGAGAGAAACTCGGTCTTATGAAACCTTTGCCTAGAAGTTCTTGGAGTTGACTAGACAGTTCCTGCATCTCAGACGATGCTAATCGATATGATGACTTCGCCACTGGGTTTGCTCCAGGGACGAGATCTATTCTAAACTCCACTTGCCTGATCGGTGGTAGTCCAGGCAAGTCCTCTGGAAATACATCAGGATAATCTCTAATGACTGGAACGTCTCCAACCGCCTTCTTCTCAGGTTTCTTCTCTACCACGTGAGCCATGAACACACAATATTTCTTCTTCAGGTACTTCCTAGCCTTGATACACGACACAATCTTCAATCCGCTGCAGGGTTTCTCACCATAAACTTGCATCATTTCGCCGGACGGTAAGGGAAGTCGAATAAGTTTCTCTGAGCATACCATCTCGGCGTGGTTTTTGGTAACCAATCCATTCCTACTACAACTTCGAAGCTTTTGAGTGTCATACGAATGAGATCGATAAGGAAAAGATGATCGTTCAATCTCAATTCACAATCGCGAATTATTGAATTTAGTAATATTGTCTTACCATCCGCTACTTCTACGGTGTAAGGGGCATCAAGTATAGATGGTTGTTTATTAAACAGGGGAGCAATATTAGTAGAGACAAAACTTTTATCAGCACCAGTGTCAAATATGATAGAAACGTAATGACTGCTGGATCCTCGCGTGATTCGGATGTTCCGATAACAAAGGCACGAGCAGTAGCAGTTGTAGCGACTGGGTTGAGTTTTGGGCACTGGTTTCTGAAGTTTCCTTCTGCTCCACAGTTGTAACAAGCCCTTCCACCAGTAGTAGCAGGATTAGTGGTGGTAGTTGTAGCAGCAGATAGATGAGCAGATCGACATGTTGCAGCCAAGTGTCCTATCCGTCCACACTTGAGACATTTTCTGCATGGAATAGTGGGTAGGTGATGGTATTGGCATTTGGTACAAAGTGGAAACAGACCAGTATAAGGCTTTCTGGCCGTTGCAGGTTGTGGAATAGCAGTAATGTGAGTGGCTTGAGTAGGTGCAGCTACAATCATGGCTGCAAAATTCTTGATTGTCTTTTGTTTCTGCTTTTTCTTTTTGGGTTGGTGCTGTTCAGGCTTCTTGCCTTCTTCAACCTGTGCTCTCTTATACCCCTTTCGAGTGAGCACACCCGCTTTGACATATTCCTCAGTAAGGGTAGCACTAAGATGAATCGTTGCCTCCAGAGTAGTAGGGCTACTCCCCATAACAGTTCCCCTGATGACTAGGGGTAATCCTTCAATGTACTTCTATATCCTGCGGGATAGAGGAGTAACCAGATGTGGCACTAGAATGCACAACTCATGGAAACGGGTTGTATATTTTGTGTTCTCGCCACTGTCCTGAACTAAATTCCACATCTCCACCTCGAGTTTCTTTAGTTCATGTTGTGGACAAAACTGTTCCACCAATACCTTCTTGAAATCTTCCCATGGTAGGGCCAAAGCAACTTCTCGTCTCCCTAGTGTTCTTTTCAGAATTCCACCAGGTGAGTGCGCCTTTATGAAAAGCGCTTGAAGCCATCTTGACCTTCAGATTTCCGGACATCCTGTGAAGTCTAGGATATCCTCAATGCTTTCCTGCCATTGCAGTAGACTGGTAGCTCCTTCAGTCCCAGCATACTTAGGAGGCTTAGCATCATTAAACTGTTAGAAAGTGAAAGTAGCGTTTCCGGCGTTGTTGGCATTTGAATTGTGTGCTGAATCACTGGTACTTCCCCCAAGGTTCTGGGTGATATCAGTGACCATACTCGGGATAACATCCTTCATATGTACAGCGATGGCCCGGGCAATTTTGTTAATGTCATCATCGTTGCCACTTGTTGAACCCCCTCCGTTAGGGTCACGTCGAGGAGGCATTCTACGAATAAAAGCCACAAGTGGTTTAGTAATGAGAAAGGATACAATTGAATTTACATGATAAAGTTAGTAATATATCCACACTACTAATATTATCATTCAATTGTAATATGAGCAAATACACGTATAAGCAATCAACTTATTAGCATACTTCTCATGTGATTGTTTATGATGTCTCATGATTTCACTCCACCAAACCTACACACTGACACTTTCCCAGTATACTGAAGATAGCTTATATATAGGGCATACAAAAGGGTCAAGCAAACTGCCAGCCCAGTCGCCAGCCCACCACCACTTCGATATACGACGATCATGCCCTTGCTAGCATTTGGCAATACGATTGTATTGATTTCCATGTATGTTTCATTGATTAAGAATCCCATGTTCTTTGATCACTGAACTATGATTGAATCTATGATTGAATTATGATTGAATTATGAGTGCACCTACTAACAATTGTTAACATGTAGAACTACATCCTCTGTGTGCTCTACATTTTTCTTGTTAACCTATGTTAGTAAGTACTAAACATGTAATCACTTAAGAATTTCACTCAAGGTTTACACTTAAAGAATGTTCAAAACTTGATTGATTCACACACAATGATTGACTCATCTATGGTTGATTAGCACAATGATTGTTTCACACAATGGTTGTATCTCAAATGGTTATATCTCATATGTTTGACTAATGTTCAATGATTCCAGTTTCTCACGAATCTTTACTTCAAATACAAATGCCGAATTCCCCCTGTCATACTGAAGATAGCTTATATATAGGGCTTACGTAGGGTCAAGCAAACTGCCTGCCCAGCCGACATCCCACCACCACTTCAGTATGCCAGAGTTTGGCCGCCATTTGTATTTGAAGCTAGGATTCTAACTCTTGATTGATTATGATTGATTCATGATTGTTTCTTGAACTATGAATATGATTATGATTGTCAAAACCGAGATTCTCGATTTACTAAAAATCAAGACCTTAGGTTTTAATATATGTGTCCTAGGTTAATTAACCTAGGTTCCAATACTTACAGTATTGAGTATAATGATCTCCTTGTATGAACTTCAATTAAAGAATGCTGTTACACAGATTCTAAGTTATGAAGTCCTAATGATAATGAATACATGATAATGATAACATGATGAGAATTTCAGATCAAAGATACTAAGAATACAGATCTTTGCGTCTAAAATTCTATGATGAACTCTGATTGAGAATTGCAGATCGAGGATACTAAGAATACAGATCCTTGCCTCTGAAATCCTTTAATGAACACTGATTGAGAATTTCAGATCAAGGATACTAAGAATAAAGATCCTTTCCTCTGAAATTCTGTGATGAACTCTGATTGAGAATTTCAGATCAAGGATACTAAGAATACAGATCCTTGCCTCTGAAATCCTTTAAATGAATATGTGTTGAGGAATTTAGTTCGGTTTCTAAAGTTATAGAATTCCGATTCAAATTCCTTGACTCGATATCTAATCTTAGAAAGTATCCCTAAGATCTTTCAAGCTTATTTTAGACTTAATGCTCACTTAAGTTTACTTAAATCCTAAGTATCCTCAAGCCTATAGCACTTAGTCCTATGAGGTAGCTTAGGTTATAGTCTAGGTCATTAATTATTGGGTTTTTCCTAGTTCTCTACAACCTTGGCTCTGATACCAACCTGTCACACCCCTTGCGCTGCGTGCGGAATCCACGGCGCGGTGACGATCGATGGTTGAATCATGCACAAGTATTGAATAAGAACAACCAAAATGCGTTACTAAATTTCAAAATGTTTAGACCATTGTTTAGTTACAGACATTCTATCTATCTATCAAAAGAATAACAACTACAGACCCAAAATATAGTTTACAAAATAAGACTTCAAACAAGACAATTAAACAATCAGGATTTAGTGTGTTTCTAATCCATCCTAGCTTCTTTCTTCATCTTGTTCTATCTTAAACGGTCTCCTTAGTTGTCCCTTAGAATGTCTTAAACCTGATTACCTGAAACACGTGAAAAGTAACTGTCAACTACAAAAGTAGTTGGCGAGAACAATAGGTTTAACATTTGTAAATATGAATCTGCATTGTAAGGCATATGTATAAAAAAATGAATGAAAATACATGGATGGTTGCAACCCAAACTAACATCAAGTCTGTAAAACGTGTCCAAACAGTCATCAGACTGTTTGCTAGAATACCAACTTATAATGAAGTCCCAAACTACGTTTGGAGTTAGAAAATTTGTCAGCAACATTGAAATAATCATTCGTAACCAATCCTGGAGTTAGTTTTTAAAACAAATTTAAAAGCTAACTCCAAAACTTGGTCTGCCCAATTGTGTCCGCTTTCCCTTGTTGTGATCACCAGTACTAACGCTAAATGAATATGTAACTTGATGTGTGTATAAGTTTGTTCACAACGATGAACACCGTGCTTTTGAAAACTTGAATTGAAACCCTTTGATTGAATGCCTTATTTGATTTCCATGATTTGAAAACTTCCCGTGAATACCATGAATACCAATGGTTGAAATAACTTGTTTGAATACCATGAATTGAAATCCTTTGTTTGAATACCACTATGAAAACCATTGGTTGAAAACCTTGTATTGAAACCCTTGATTTGATACCAAAGATAGTGTCCTTGTGTAATAACAAGGTTTATAACATATCATTTTTTATCAAAAACACAAGTTTATAGTAAAAGAGTTTATAATATCTCATTAGTTAAAAGTGTTTAGCATTAATAAAATCATTAGTGTAAAGCTGATATAAAATAGTTTAAAGAACCTTTATAAAACCTTTTTAGTAGCAACAAGTTTAACAGTTGATAAAACATTATAAACAGTTGATAAATCCTTTGAAAATAGTTGAGAAATCCCTAGGATTTCTAAAGTGAACTTGTAACAGTAGAACTGTAGTATAAATCCTGTCTATGAAATATGTTTGGCATAAAGAGTGTTTGATCACGTGTTCCACCCCAAAACAGTTGAAAAACAGTAAAAGAGGGGCTAATGTTCTCACCTGTCTGCAGTATGCTCTGAACTATAACAAGTAGCAAGTAGCAAACAGGACTTCTAACTGGTTCCTATATCATTGTAATCATACATAGGATATAAGATTTATGATTGTATAAACTCTGATTCATTGATCGACTTATGTTATCATGATCTTGATTAACTCTTGAATAATTTGTTCTCATGTTAAGAATGTTGTGTGAATTTGAACATCATGATTGAGTCACTTGATTGATAATTGATTCATGAAAAGAATGAGTCATGTCCTTTTATGCACAAACTTGTTATGCATAAAATAACATGTGTTGATGACTTTGATAACCCTTGTTAAATATGTAGTTTGAAAAGATGTTCGAATTGTTTTAAGTCTTTGGGATTATGAATTGATATCTTAATTATGTTAAGTTATAGACTTAACCCGATTAAGATAAATTCACAATTTCTTTAAGTCGTGGGCCAAACATTGGGCCTTGAGTCCATGAAACCATAGTGGCTTAAACAAAGATCATGGGCCTCTTAGGTTAGACATGGGCCAAAAGATGATTGGGCCTTGGACCGGTTTATTGATTTGTTGGGCCATATAAATGTGTGGAGTTTTTCATTCGGCTTAATTACACCTATATGGGCCGAGGGTTTGGGCTGCATTTGAATATTTGGGATCCCATGATTGTTTCAGCCGAATACTCACTTGGTCAGCGAACCTTTTGGGTTCAAGAAGACAAGGTTCGGCTATGGATGATGAGGGTTCATTGCATCCTAGGTTCAGTGATGGTTCGTGAATAATGATGCAAGGTTCGTGGTTCTTGAGTGTTGAAAGGTTCGCAAGGGTTCGGTCCTGGCAGCCTTAAGGTTCGGCATTATCTTTTGCATGGAAGGTTCGCGCCATGCAAGTTGGTCCGGTGCAGGTTCGTGAAATCCTAAGGTTCGTGACTATGGTTCGTGAATGCATGCATGGGGTTCGTTTGAGCCATCATGGGTTCGCCAGGAACCAGGGTTTGTTCATCATACAAGAAGGGTTCGCTAAGTATCTAACGGTTCGGCTGGTCGAGCTGGATGTCTGAGGGTTCGGGAGCCATGCTGGGTTCGGCTACAATCTTAAGGTTCGCCGTGGTTGTTGGGGTGAGGAAGGTTCGGCCTGGTAGGGTTCGGCCATGAACTACAGGTTCGGCCCTGGGCTGTTGGGGTCGAGCACCACCCACGAACCTGTCATCATCCCCTCCATCCATCTCATTCCTTTAATCCAACCGTTCCCAGACCAGGCCTACTCGTGGACACATCCTCGAAACGTTGTAGATTCTAAGGTTTAGACCCAAAGCTGGTTTATAACGTGGTAACCAACACATACATCAAGATAATGAAAAACCCTATTTTTCAGCACATTCATGGCTTCGTACCTCAGATTCTGTTGGTGAAAGTCCCAGATCCTTTGTACTTCTGTGTAGGGAATGTCGAGAGCTACGCGTGGACACCAAGAAGACCTAAATCCGTCAAGAAACGAAGGAGATACGAGCGTTTGAAGCTTGGATTTCTAGAGAGAGGGTTTGGCTGAATTAAATGAGGGGAAAAGCCTTCTTCAAGGCTTTTATAGTACGAGTGTATTCGGGTTCGTTCCGGTGGCTCGGTTCACGTTTTCGGAACGTAACGCGCATTTTACGCGTTTTAAATAAAATGATTATTATTCTCTTCATTTTGATGAGTTTCAAAATTGTAAAAATGTAAAATAATTTATTTCACTTATTTTTACTCTTCGTTCGTTGTCAGACCGTTAAACGACTAAGATTACGTGTATACCCGCAATCGCGTACGTTTTTCGATCGTATTATTTATTTGTTGCCGTTTACTCGTAATTGTAAGTTCAACATTCGTATCATTATGGATCATCACACATAACTATACTCAGTCTCGCTTACGCATGACGATTTGGTTTGATTAATTTGCTTGTCATAGTATTCGTCTAAACACTACGCACTAACATTATCCCATTACACCGAACACAGTATATATATAGGGCATACCCCAGAGTCCAGCTACCTGCCTTATCTGACGCCGTCCCACCACTGTTTCGATATAATACGATACCGTTCTTGCCCAGCGAAATCGACTGTAAATAAATAACACATACTTGTTCCTATTTAATTAGATCCTATCACACACAACACGATCATGAACATATGAATCACATTGAAAACACTGAATTAAACACATATTGTACTATCACTGTTTATGACTGCTATAACTATATGCACAGATGTTACACAAATGCAGTTTGAATTTTGGCAGATGAAGCAGGCGGTGTAACTACAGAACCACCATATAATGAAGGATCTTGGGTAACATTCACTCGTCTTGCTTTCCGTTTATCCTTCATCTCTTGTTCTTCAAGCTGCTGTACAAATTCTACCAAGGTCAGTTCTGATAAATTCTCTCTCAATATCAACACTAAAGAATTCCACTTCTCAAGTAACACATCAGCAAGACAATCAATTTTCTCATCTTCAGAATAATCGATGCCATATTTTCTCACTTCGGTCAGCAAATGTCTGAATGTTGTAATCAAAGCTTCCAAACATCCATTTCCTATGAAATTGAAGTTTTCAAACTCCATTCGAATATCTGTTGCTTTCATCTTCTTCAGATTTGTATTACCTTCAACTCTAGCCTTCAAGGCATTCCAAAGACCATAAGAAGTCTTGTACTCATCAAACTGATGTAATATCTGATTGGGAATTGCCTAGCTAAGCATCCAGTAAGCCTTTTTCTCAAAATCATACTTCTTACGCTCATCAACATCTAATCTTTCTAGAAGTTGATATAAATCAGTTCCCACCACTCTCGGTCTTTCATAAGGAGATAGAGTACGTTCCCAAAGTTCCATTAAGATGCGTTTCAAATCGACCCTTCCAGTTATCATAATCTGCAAGATCGAGCAATTTAGGAACTTTATTTGTACTTCCTACTTCCGTTTCACTAATCATAATGCTCTGGAGCTTGGTATTCTGACTAGCCATTGCTGTGTACATCTCGGTCATAGTTTCAAAATTTCTTTAACAGCGCACCTTTTGAACTAAGGAACCTTTGAATCAGACGAACCTTTCTCTAACGAACCTTAAGAAACAAACAGACGAACCTCTACAGCAACGAACCTTCGGTCAAATTATCAGGCGAACCTTGCAACCGAACCTTGATCACGAACCTTTACACAGGCGAACCTCAAGTCACGAACCTTGAGATAAGCGAACCTTGAACCAGACGAACCTCTACTAAAATAGTAACGAACCTTAAAACGAACCCTTCTTAACCAACAACGAACATTTTAGCGAACCTTGGACGAACCTTGCAGAAAAGCCAGCGAACCTTACACGAACCTTGAAAAATAACCAGCGAACCTTCACTGAAACTCAACGAACATATTCTGAAAACACATACGAACCTTAGAAACTTTCATCATCAGATAATGATACATTTTTTACCAACTTTTTGACATGTTGATTGTTATCAAAAACTTTCCTTTTCTGATTCTTTTCTTCTTTAACCCAGACACATTCAGGATCAAATTTCCTGAGAACTCTCATTTCCTCCTCACTAGGCTTCACTTTCCTAGAACTCCCACTAGATTGGATCACCCGACTGTCATTTACAGAACTTTTCCTGATCTTATGATTTGGACAATTTGTTGAACTATGTCCTTTTCCACCACAAGTAAAACACTGTCATGTTTCTCGTGGAGTAAAAGAATGATATATGTGGCAAGTATCCAAATCACAATCAGCAATGACATGACCCAATCTCCCACATATGTAGCATTTCCTTTGCGAAATACTCTTTGGTTTTGATTCATCACAACTCTTAGATGAACCCAAAGATTTAGATACAACAGATGGAGATGAAACATTTTGCCTCAAACCAGTGGCTTTTATCTTGAAATTATTTTGAGTTTGAGAAAGCTTTGATTTTCCTTTGTTTCCAGCCCCAATTTGATTAACCTTGTCAACCACCTTGACAAACTTCTTATCAACCTTTTCAGAAAACCCCTTTTGTTTTTGAAAAACACTACTCGACTCTCTTTTCTGTATAGTGGAAGACTTGACAAACACAATTGGTTTGAGAGAGGAGGAAGTTTTGACTTTTAATCCTGGTTTGGAAACAACATTTTGTTTGACCACTGCTTTCTCGGCTGATTTTATTTCAGACTTTGATTTCTGAAAATTTGGACTCTTCTTCTCTACATTATTAACTTGATGACCAGTCATTCTCAGAATATCAGCTGGAAATTCTGAATCTGTAATGTCCTCGATAATAGGAGCATCAGAATCAACAAACTCACTATCATGAGATGATGAATTTCCCTCATCCTCAGTTACATGGTCAAACACAATCTCCTTTAATGAAGCCGGTTTAACTTCCAAATTCGGATCAAGTTGTGGTCTTGATACATAACTGGGCGGATGTGGCACATCATGAAAACCAATTCCAGAAGTATCATGCGAAGATCTTTGCAAGGCCGCAAAGTAATTGATGACATAAGCTGAATTTTGGTAAATTTCAACTTTGCCCTTGTGTAACTCAGCTTCAGCTTTAGCTGCTGATAATTCCACCTTTAACTTTTGAATTGATTCAAGATGCACAAACACAGCATGGTTATTTTGTAAAACTTTGATTTTCAAATCTTCGTTTTCTTTACGAAGATCGATTATCTTCTTGTCAAAAGATTTTTCTGTTAAAATCACCTTCTTATTAGCTTCTGTGCTCTCCATCAGTTCAGCTGTTAGCTGAGCATTCATCTCCTTCAGTTTATCAATCATCTCAAGCAAATCCTTATTTACCTCATCCACTTTCTCCTTCCTTTTCCAGAGTCTTCTTCCATCGAAGCCATAAACGCACCCATCAGTTCATTGTACTGCTTCCCCCAGTCATAGCCCTCATCAGCTTGACTCACAAGAGCTTTAGATGAATCATCAGATTTTTCTTTCTTTTTCTGGAAAGTATCTTGTGGCTACCGATTTAGATTCCTTTGTTTCTTTGGGTTCTTGCATTCTCTAGCAAAGTGACCATGCTCACCATAGTTATAACACTAAGTAGACTTTGGATTGAATCCAAATTTGGTATTGTGGTCGAAAGTGAATTTCTTGCCCGTCTTCTTCTCATACCGATTGATTCTTCGGATAACACCATTGTGCATCGATTAGTTCCATTTCATCATCATCGATTTGTGCATAGTCTTCAAATGTCAGATTTGCATTTCCAATCCTTCCTGCAACTTGCTCATCGTATGCACTGACAACACAAGATAGAATAGACATATGATCCTTAACAGCTTCAACAGTAACTTTTCCCATATTGGTAGTATTGAGCAGAACAGGAGGTGTTATCGGGTCAGACTTCTTTTCGTTGTTAGAATAGGATGAACTAGAACTTGTAGATGTAGAAGGAACATGAGTACTATCAGAAGTACTAGACACAAATGCAGTCTGAATTTTGGCAGATGAAGCAGGTGGTGTAACTACAGAACCACCATATAATGAAGGATCTTGTGTAACATTCACTCGTCGTGCTTTCCTTTTATCCTTCATCTCTTGTTCCTCAAGCTTTTGAACAAATTCGACCAAGGTTAGTCCTGGTAAATTCTCTCTTAAGATCAACACTAAAGAGTTCCACTTGTCTGGTAAAGCATCAGCAAGACAATCAATCTTCTCATCTTCAGAATATTCGATGCCACACTTTCTCACTTCTGTCAGCAGATGTCTGTATCTTATGATTAAAGCTTCTGGACTTTCATTTCCTATGAAGTTGAAGTTTTCAAATTCTTTACGAATGTCTGTAGCTTTCATCTTCTTCAGATTTGTATTACCTTCAAATCTAGCTTTCAAAGCAATCCAAAGACCATAAGAAGTCTTGTGCTCATCAAATTGATGTAAAATTTGATTTGGAATAGCCTGATTAAGCATCCAGTAAGCCTTTTACTCTGAATCATACTTTTTATGCTCATTGACATCTAGTCTCTCTAAAAGTTGACATAAATCAGTTCCCACAACTTTAGGTCACTCATATGGAGATAGAATCCTCTCCCAGAGATTAGTGTCCGTGCCATTAAGATGAATTGTCATAATCAACCAAATCTAACAACTTTGGCACCTTCTTGGTACTTCCCACTTCTGCTTCACTAATTAAAATGCTCTGGATCTTAGAATTCTGAGTAGCCATTGCTACATACATCTCTGACATGATTTCAAGTTTTTAATCAGCGAACCTTTTAAGAAAAAAATCACTTGTCGAACCTTTTCAGATAGGCGAACCTTCAATCAATCAAACGAACCTAGAGTGGCGAACCTTAAACTCACGAACCTTGATCACAAACGAACCTTTAAACAAGCGAACCTTGAGATAAACGAACCCTAAGACAAGCGAACGTTGAACCAGACGAACCTCTGCTGAAAAAGCAACGAACCTTCAGACGAACTATCACACGAACCTTGCAATCCAGACGAACCTTGAACCAACCTAGGACGAACCTTGGACGAACCTCTTCAGAAAACACAAACGAACCTCAGAAAAACCTCTTGAACAGCGAACCTGTTGTTCAGCTATCCACAGGTTCGTCTCACGAACCTATACAGCAAAATTCAAAAATTTTGGAGGGAAACCTTCCAAAACTTTGAAGAAATCCTTCTGAATCTTCAAAATAACACCACCAAATCGTGAATTGTTGTAAATAAACACCAATTGATGATAAAATCAAACTCAAACAGCAATCAATCAACACGAAAAGAAGAAATTTGAGCCATAATTGATCTTCTAGTCTTTAAAACCTTCAAGTCACTTGAATTCTTTGATAAACTTGTGTAGAACCTCACCAAACTCTTTGATACCACTGTTGATTTGAATATTCGGATCAGGATCTAATCAAGAAGTTCTACGAACAATCAAACACTGTTGGTTTGGTGAATTCCAATCAGGATCGAATACAAAGTTCTACGAACTATCAATGATGTGCGGAATCCATAATTGATATGTATCAAAAGAAGACAAGCAATTCAATAATCAATCTTGTATATATCAACAAATGATTACAAGACTTCACTCAGAAATACACAGATGTCACACAGAGAAAATCTCAGAAATTTTGCTGAATTCTGTCAAAAGTTCTAAAGAAAAACAGACAAACCTTCTATTTATACAAACAGACCAGCGAACCTTATCTGGTAGCCGAACCCTTAGGTTCGCCAGCCGAACCCTAAGGTTTGCTGGGCGAACCCTTAGGTTCACTAGGCGAACCTTGGTTGACAAACCTAAAGGTTCGCCAAAACTTCTCTAGGTTATAGGTTCGCCGAACCTATCAATTCAATAGGTTCGCCGAACCTGCCTAGGTTCGTGGGCCAAACGAACCTATGGCAAACCTATTAGCCGAACCTTCTAAAACTCAAAATAAATACAACTTTTGAAAAGCAAACAATTACAAATGCTTGCTATAAAAAATCTTCATTCTTTGTCTTCAGCTTTGTCATCTTCTTTGTCTTTGACTCCTCTGGATTCTCCAATCTCTTCACTAACAATGTTATCCACCGCTCGTATAACAACCGAACGTCGTATCTTCGCAAGTCTTTCAGCTTCAACCTTTGCATCTCTTTCATCTCTCTCCTTCTGCACTTTCATCAATTCAACATAAAGATAATTCACATCATCCCAATTGCATCCAGAATGTATTCCTAACGTATAACAAAATTTTGCAATGGTTTGATATTGAATTGCCATATCTTTAAAGCTCACACCAAAATCATGAAATCCATCATCTGCATAGATCTCAGCTGTGTTAAGTAGATTAATATCATCCTTTGAGCAGTTTACGATCCACACAGGATCTAGCATCCGAATCACGCTCCAATTATCATTTTGCTTCAGTAGAATCACACCTTCTGATGTTCTCTCATCATAGAACCAAAACTTAAAGTAAGGATTCCAGTTCTGTTCAATCTTTCGGAGTCTTGGTCTTTTGAAAACGGTACGCTTCACATAATCATGAAATCTTTCTCTGAATTGTGGCGATAATAAACTCCAACCAGTTATGCCTTCTTTATTTAACAATCTTTCAAAAACTTCATTATGTCTAGTCTGAATTGGTTTAATCATCTTCATTCTTGCCAAACTCATACATTCAAACGATGGTAGACTCATCAGATCAGAAGCTTTCCCAAAATACTGGCATCCATCAGTTCTTTTCACAACGTAACATCCCTTGTCTGACAAACTTCCTGAAATGTTATGAAAATAACCATAACTAACAATCCTTCCAATCATTTTGGACTTAGATCCAATCTTGAACTTCTTGGATTGTCTAGCCTGGTTTTCTTGATCTTTGTCTTCTAGAACTTCAGTCATTATCTTGAATACATGTAGATAATCAATAATATACTTTTTCTCTCCTTCAAGTTCATTCTAGAAATCCATGTAAGTCTTTTCTCTAATCGGATCCAATGTTGATCTAGAAAAACTTCTAGCTTCAAACATTTTCTTCATAGTATTCAGATTCAACAACTCTTCATCCACGACATCATTTTCATAATCAGACAGATCCATATCTTCATCTTCTTCAAAATCAAAGATCAACTCATCATCATTCTTAAAGAAGTCTTGAAGTTCTAAAGCTGAACATCCTCCAACAATCTCCCCTTCTTCTAACTCTTGATTAACTTGAATCTCAAAAATATTTCTCTGCAAATCTATGTAGAATGCATTTTAAATAAATCAAGAAAAGTTGGCAGAGAATAATCAATAACAGTCTCTTGATATTCTATTGCTTCCAAATCTTGAAAATGTACATAAGTACAATCCTTTGCCCTATTAGAAGACACAGAACTAAATGGAACCACATCTGTAGAAATCTTTGATGGAGAATAAATCACTAAAGCACCAGTCACAGAATTTAACTCACCAGAACCACCACTGACACCTCCAGCACCATCATCATTCTCATCATCATCACCATGAGCATTGAAGCTTGGATGTTCATCTATATCAGACTCACCATAGTCAATATTTTCGTCTTCTTCCTCCTCTTCATCTTCTTTCTTCTCCTCTTCCATCTTCTCTTCTTCATCTTCAATATCCACAAACACCTTCTCAACACCCGATCCTGAAGCTTCAGTCTTTGAATTTTTAGCTTCCAATTCTTTTACAGATCTGTATTCTCATTCTTCAACTCCACAATATCCTCAGACTGTAACTTAATAAATAATTCTAAATCAGAAATTATTTCATTCATCTTCTTCTTTTTGCTACCTCTTCCTCTCTCCATTTCATCATTTGAGCCATCTGAGCTTTCAAATCATCTAACTTATTAGTTCTAGAAGAAGAAGGCTTATCAAATTTTTGTTTCTCGTTCTCCATCTTGTAAATCTCAAACTCTTTTGTCAGTATAGACAGTCTCCTTTTGATGTCACTATCATCATAATCAACAGTAAAGTTGATATCACCTAAGTCATCCAGACTTGCAAATAAATCATCTTTAGATGTAGAAGTTTGATGAAATTGAGTGTCTTGCACTGAAGTAGCCATAGTGGTAGAATCTGTGAAAGCTGGCATAAAAGTAGCTACATTTACAAACTCAGGAGTTTGTAAAGTAGACACAGGAATAGTAGATGCCTGAACTGAAGAAGGAATAACTGGAGAAACATAAACAGAAACTCTAGTAGCCATAACTGATGAAGACACATCAGTCTCAGTAGTCTTAGTTTTCTTCTTATAAGGCCCTCCTTTGGCCATCCTTTTCTTCCTCTTGGGCCTAGATGACTCAGGCTCTTCTACTACAAAGCTAGGATGAACTCTTTCTTCCCTCACATCCTCAGCTTGTTTAACAAAATTCTTTTTCATCCTCCTGACCATCTGGTTCCCTTCTTGAACCATCTCATACTCTGATTCAGTATCAGAAGATTCTTCACCATCATCATCAACAACAGCCTCTGTCTGTTGTGCAGAAATATCAATATCAATCGGCTCCTGTGAGCTCGGTTCCTGAGATGATTGAGCTTTAGGTGTAGACCTGGAAGATTGACCTGTATCTTTCCTAACTTGTTGTCTTGGAGGAGGTGGAGGTGGTGTCTGATCATTATCAGCTGCAAAGTCTTCAGTATCTGATTCGGAGTCAGCATGCCTCCAGGCATCATCATCAGGAGCAACATAGTTTGCCCTGGCATAATGACCAATAAGATCTTTCTCCAGAATTGCATCACCACTTCTTTGGTACACCCTGACCTGACCCAAACTTGAATCAGTCATGTGTTTCAACTTCAATAAGTCTCCAGCTTCCCTCGGTAACATCCCTTCAGGAAACCTCTCATCAATCAACATCTGCACGAATCTAGGATACATATAGAACCTATCCTTAGCCTTCGTGATGTTATCAGACATATACCGAAAGATCATTCCTGAAAAATTGAACGGTTTGTTCAATATAAGAGTCACCATAGCTGATCTCATCAAGTCACTTAGCTCATCGAATGTACCCTTCCTCATACTCAAACAGTGTAATAAAACATGTGCTAAGAACTTGTATTGTAGAGGAAGTTTGCATTTCTTCACAGAGATGGAGTTGTAAGCTCCAAAGTATCTTATGCGTAAGAAGCATCCCTTAATACATCTCTCTGGAATGAGAGTCACACCAGTAGGCTCTCCACCGAATTGTAAAACTCTTCTGATATCAGCCTCAGATATACGAATTGCTTGCCCAAGCACATTCGCATCTATAACATATTCCTCATCTACAGAAATAACTCTAGCTGACTCCCAGAAGCTCTGAATATGTTAACGATAAATCTGAACTGAGTTGGAGATAACATAGTAAATCCTTGATCTACGAAGGAACTCGATCATAGGACGGAAATCTTGACCATTCCTCGTCGTAGGATCTAGATACGCACACACATTATGTTTTTCACCGAAAGTTAAGTTCGCCATTTCTACAATCAGAAATAAAAACAATTAGAAACAAAAATTAATAAAAAACTAACAAAATTAAAAAAATTTCTAAGTATAGAGACCAGCAAACCTAATTCTTGAGACGAACCTAATGCCAGACGAACCTAAGTTAGACGAACCTGTTATTTAGACAAACCATTTTTAACGAGCCCTTTTATAAACGAAACTTATCCTGAACGAACCTTCTCATGAACAAACCTCAGAACGAACGAACCTTAGAATGAACGAACCTTGTTGGTCAAACGAACCTTGACCAAAAGGTTCTGTTCATTTGAAATACATAGGTTCGCCACGAACCTATCAGATTCAGACGAACCTTCAAGGTTCGGTGAACCTTAGTTCATTCAACGAACCTGTTCATCCAGCGAACCTTTTCTAATTTTCAAATCAAATTTTAAAAACTTTGAATTTAATGATAAAAATCATATACCCAGGTTCGAAACACATCGATGAACAACATTAACAAAAGCAGTTTGTCAAGAACTTAGAAATTAACTGGTTTTAATTCAATTAAACAGGTTCGATCTAGAAATCCTAAAATCTCTCAGATCTCTCAAATTAGTCGGTCAACTTTAATAATTTCTACCTAGAAATGATCAGCAAATGATTCTGAGTCTAAAGAGATCAACGAAAAGTTCTGGGATGCCCTAAATCGAAATTCGAAAAAATCAGACCTTGCAGGTTCGCGAAAGTGAAATCAGATGAAAGTGACGAACCCTTATCGCGAACCCTGTATTTATACTCACGAACCTTTTCAGACAATCCTTTTCAACGAACCTTTTCTGCGAACCATTTCACACGAATCTTTCCTGCAAACCATTTCAGCGAACCATTTCACACGAACCTTTCAAACGAACCTATCAAACGAACCTAGTCAGCGAACCTAGCTAACGAACCTAGCCAGCGAACCTTCTTAACTAACCTTCACCAGACGAACCTTTTAAAAATTTTGATTTTTCTTTAAATTTCAAAACAAATTCATGTTTAATTATTCCAAAGTCAAACAAATAATCAAAAATTATTGATTTAACATCAGACAAAAATAAAATCTTTTTGTAATTTTCTAATTTTTCAGAACAATTAAACTACAAATTTAACAAAACTAACTACACTAAGAAAAATAAAATCTTTTTGTTTGAGAAAGATAACTACACTAAGAAAAATAAAATCTTTTTGTTTGAGAAAGATTCAGACATGAGATCATATTATTTTACAATTTTCAACTCATCTGTTTGTATTAAATAAGAGATTTATTTTCAAATTACATGTCCAAGATGATTGTCAGTATACTTATCCTTTTAAGTTTAATTACTTAGTCAAGAAATCAGTTTAAACAGGATTATCAAAACACTTAATAATAATCCATTTACTTGAACACATCCCCGATTTGTGAATAACTAATCAAATAAAAATGTTCTTAAAACTTATTATTTCAATTTTAACCAGTCTGATCATGCAAAAATAAAGCAGAATTTCTTTTTGAAAATAATAAAATAGAAAACAATTTGAATTTGTTCAAAATCTTGGAATCAAGGTTGATACTTACGTATGCTCAAATGATCCAGAAAATGAACTAAACAATAATTTAAGATTAAGCTTTTAACAATCAGTTCGATATTTTCATATACGCAGAGATTGTCCAAATCTTAATCAGAACCAAGAAAACAAATTTGAATCGTTTAAATCTATAACAATTAGGTCGATACGTAACTATACGCAAAGAATGTTCCAGCTTTAAACTAAAATAAAAGAAAAACAAAATCAGAATTTCTTTTAAAAATTAAACACATGATCAAACTAGTATTTTGACTTTTTGTTCAAGAAACATTTTGTTAGAAAAATTACCACTCTTTCAGGACAAAACTAAGTACTGTATTCTAAACATTTGTTTCTTATAAAGTATAATCAAAACTTTGTTTAAACTTATCCTAACTAAGTTATAAACCTACTTCCACATCATACTTAATACTTGTAATTATTTTTAATTTTTCATAATACATACATATATGTTTCCAATTGCAAGTAATGTACTATCATTTCTCACTAGGTCAAATCAATTTCTCAGATTTTTAATTTTTTAATGTTTTTTTTTGTTTTTGGTTTTTTTTAAATGTTTTTGTATTTTTCACAAATTTTCTCCCCTAAAAACTAAAACACAATAGAAGAAAAATTAAAATATCTGATGTTAATTCAATAAATTTGATTACGAAGGAAGTTGATTTGTGATTAGCTCACCCATGACCCTGATTCCGTTTAATTTGAGTAGATGCTTGTTTGTGTGTATCTTCACCACATCAATCAGTTTCTTTTCATAGCAATCTCGTATGAAATGAAACCGAATATCAATGTGTTTGGAACGTGAATGATACACTGGATTCTTCGTGATAGCAATAGCAGCCTCGTAATCAACATGAATCGGGGTAGTTTGAAAATTCAGTCCATAGTCTCTCATCTGTTGTTGTATCCACAAAACTTGGGAACAACAACTGGCAGCTGCTACATATTCAGCTTCACATGTAGATGTAGCAACAGATGTCTGCTTCTTACACTGCCATGAGACTAGCCGTTCCCCCAAAAACTGAGCACCTCCAGTTGTAGATTTGGCATCAGTCTTACATCCTCCATAATCAGAATCACAATAAGCATTGAAGGAAAAGTTATCATCCTTAGGATACCACAGACCGGTGTCTGGTGTACCCTTCAGATAACGAAGAATCCTCTTAACTGCTATCAGATGTGACACCTTATGTTTAGATTGATAGCGAGCACAGATACTTGTAGCAAATACAATATCTGGCCTAGAGGCAGTCAAGTACATCAAGCTTCCGATCATTCCAAGATATAAAGTTGCATCGATTAACTCCCCCTTAATATCAGCCTCAATCCCGTGATTGGGCTGAATGGGCGTGGAAATGGGTTTACAATCAAGCATGCTAAAACGTTTTAACACGTCTTGAATGTAATTTGTCTGATGAATAAAGATTCCTTCATCAGTCTGATCAATTTGTCAACCCAAAAAGAACTTAATGTCTGACATGGCACTCATCTCGAACTTCTCAATCATAACCTCTTTAAATTGCAAACACAACTATTCACCAGTAGACCCAAAGATGATGTTATCTACATAGATCTGAACAGGAAAATGTCCTTGCCCTTTTCCCGATAAAACAGAGTCTTGTCAATCTGACCCCTATTCAACCCGTGTTCAATAAGGTGAGTCGAGAGGGTCTCACACCAAGCTCGAGGAGCCTGATGAAGACCGTACAATGCTTTGTCAAGGAGGTATACCTGATCCCGGTGGATAGGATCCTCAAAGCCCGGTGGCTAACAAACGTACACTGTCTCCTTCAATGATCCACAGAGGAATGCAGACTTAACATCCAATTGAAACACCTTAAACTTCTTGTGGGCAGCAAAAGCCAGAAATAGACTTATTGCTTCTAACCGCGCTACTGGTGCAAATACTTCGTCATAATCAATCCCTTCGATTTGTTTGAATCCTTGAACAACTAAACGCGCCTTGTTCCGAACAATGACGCCTCTGTCATCTCTCTTACACCGTAACACCCATCTGGTGCCTATCTTCTTCTCACCCTTTGGCAAATCCACTAAATGCCATACTCCTAATTTCTGAAACTGATTTAGCTCCTCTTGCATGGCCTCCACCCAGGCAGGCTCGCGCAGTGCCTCAATTACAGACTTTGGCTCAATCTGAGAAATAAATGCAGAATGAATCCATAACTCTTGAGTCCCATGAGTTCTCTCCAACTCAACATACAAACTATCTGCATTTGCCACTTGATTTCTGGTATGTACTCTTACAGACGGATTTCCAATGATCTGCTCCACAGGATGATTCACATGAACTCTAGTCACTGGCACTTGCGGAATTCCAACATCATGATCAAGATTTGTGATATTCTGATCTACACCTTGATCATGAGAAACTGCATCCTCAAAAATATCCTGATCATCCTCTGATGACCAGTCATCATTAACTACTTCCGAAGTGCCTTCCTCAGTTGGATGATTATCATCAACCTGATGAGAAACTCCTTGATCTTCAGAATTTTGTAAGTCATATAACATCTGCAAAGATATTTCATCATCAGTAACATTAGGAGACAAGTTAAAAGACTCAAAAAGTTAATCATAGTAAAAATGCCAATTTGGACCTTTGCCTTCAAGTATAGGTGTATGTCTTTGAACGTCCACATTATACCAGAGTTCCACAACACCTGTGCATTTATTAAACACACGTTTGTTGGGTAGGCTGTACCCAAGAAAGAAACCTTCTTCAACCATGGAGTTGAATTTAACATCTTTCTTAAGCATAGTACAAGGAGCCCCGAAAGGTTCCAAGTGTTCCAAATTCGGTTTTCGATTTTGAAGAAGTTCATAGAAAGTTTTATTATGTCGTTTGACAATCAGCACTCGATTGAGAGTAAAACAGGCGGTCGCTACAACTTCACTCCAGAAAGTAATGGGCAGCTATGAATCAGCGAGCATAGTTCTAGCAGACTCGATCAATGTACTATTCTTTCTCTCAGCTACACCGTTCATTTGTGGTTCATACGGTGCACTAAATTGCTGCTGAATGCCCTTCGAATCAAAAAATGCTTCCATGTTCTGATTCTTGAATTCTGTCCCATTGTCTGATCGAACACGCCTAACCCTCAACTTGTACAAAGTCTCCAATCTGTTTACCAACAAAACAAAATTTTCATAAGTTTCATATTTAAACTTTAAGAACATTACCCATGAAAATCTAGAAAAATCATCGGTCACAACAAAACAATATGATTCACCACCGATACTCTTCACATTAATCGGTCCAAACAGATCCATGTGAAGTAGTTCCAATGGTTTATTAATAGAAAACACTGTTTTGAACTTATGAGACCTCCTCTTCTGTTTACCCTTTTTACAGGAAACACACACATCAGGTAATTTGAAATGTTTAACCGGTACACCATCAACCAAGTGATTGTGTACAAGATGATTCATCTTTCCATTGTGTGTGTGACCCATTCGTCTGTGCCAAGACCGAGTATCCTGCTCCGTGGCCTTCGACACCAGACACGTCTCAACCTTGTTTACCGTCTCCGCATTAGCCATGTCCAAAACATACAAATCTTTACACCTGTCAGCAGTCATCAAAATCCAGTCATCTGGAATCTTAATTCCTTGTTTGAGCACATAACATTTCTTATCATCAAACAACACCTGATAACCTTTATCACTAATCTGTGATACACTCAAAAGATTGTTAGTTAACTCCTTGTAGTAATTCACGTTGTCAAAGGAAACTTTACCATTAGTCAAACTACCACTCCCGGTAATCTGACCACCTTCTGCAAAGTTAACATAACATCCTTTTATCTCCCTAAAATCTTTCAGCAATCCTAACTCTCCTGTCATGTGTCGTGAGCATCCACTATCAACAATCCATCGACTGTTGATATGGCCCGTGAATGCCACCTGCACAATAAATTAAAACAAAATTTTATCAGTACCAAAAGGGATGACTCCCGGCATTCCGGCGTTGAGTCTCCCCGAACAGCCTCCTGCCATTCGATCTCGATGAACTACTTGAATACCCATCTTGCAAGTATTCATCCTTCCTCACAAAAAATCTATCATCTGACCTGTGTCTGGATTTCCAAAAAGAATTAGAATTAACATTTTGTTTTGAAAATCTTTTAGGAGAAAAATTGTCATAAAATTCATCATCAGATGATCATGTCTTTTTCAAAACTCTTTTAACCTTTTGTTGGTTATTAAAAGATTGTCTTTTATGAAACTTTTCCTCCTTGCCCCAGACACACTCAGGATCAAAATTTCTGAGTATTCTCATCTCCTCTTCACTAGGCTTTACCCTCCTAGGACTCCCACTAGAATGGATCACATGACTGTCATTAACTGAAGTTTTCTTCTTGATCTTGTGATTTGGACAATTTGCTGATATGTGTCCTTTTCCTCCACAAGTGAAACATTGTCGTGTTTCTCGTTGAGTAAAAGTATGAAATCTGTTGCAAGTGTCCAAACCACAGTAAGCAATGACATGACCCACTTTCCCACATCTGTAGCATTTCCTTGAAGATACAGTCTTTGGTTTTAATTCATCACATCTCTAAGATGAACCCAAAGATTTGGATGCTACAGATGGACATAAAACTTTATTCTTCAAACCCGTGGCTTTTGTCTTGACATTCTTTTGAGAAATCTTTGATTTGCCCTTGTTTCCTGCCCCACTTTGGTTAACCTTGTCAACAACTTTGACAAATTTTTTGTCAATCTTTTTAGAAAATTTCTCTTGTTTTTGAAAAACTTTGCTTGACTCTCCTTTTTGTGTAGTTGAAGACTCAAGAAACACAATTGGCTTTATAGTAAAATTAGTCTTGACTTTTAGATTTGATTTTGAAACAGGCTTTTGTTTAGCCACTGTTTTCCCAGCTGATTTTACTTCAGATTTTGGTTTCTGAAAAATAGGACTCATCTTCTCAACATTATTAGCTTGTTGATGACCAATCATTCTTAGAATATCATCTGGATAATCTAAATCAGTGATGTCCTCGATGATAGGAGCATCATTATCAACATATTCACTGTCATGAGATGATGAACTTTCCATATCCTCAGACACTTGATCAGACACACTTTCCTTTAAAGAAACCGGATTAACTTCCAATTCTGGATCAAATTGTGGTCTTGATACATAACTTTGAGGATTTGGCACAGCATGAAAACCAATACCAGAGGTATCACGCGAAGATCTTTGCATAGCCGCAAAGTAATCAATGACATATACTGAATTTTGGTAGTTTTCAAGCTTGGCTTTGTTCAACTCAGCTTCAGATTTTGCAGCTGATAACTCTACTTTCAACTTCTGAACTGAATCCAGATGCACAGAAACAACATGATTATTCTGTAAAACCTTGATTTTCAAATCTTTGTTTTCTTTAGCAAGATCAGTTATCTTTTTGTCAAATGCTTTTTCTTTTGAAATCAACTTTTTGTTGGCTTCTGTGCATTCTCTCAGATCAGAAGTTAACTGAGAGTTCATCTCTTTCACTCTATCAATCATCTCAAGCAGATCACTATGTACCTCATTCACCTCATCAACCTTCTCCTTTCCTTTGCTATGAAAGCACCCATAAGATCTTCATATTGTTTGCCCCAGTCATAGCCCTCATCAGCTTGACTTACAAGTGCTTTAGAAGATGATTCTTCAGATTTCTCTTTCTTTTTCTGATAATCTTCCTTAGGCTTGAATGGATTCAAATTTCCATGCTTCTTTGAATTCTTGCATTCTCTTGCAAAATGACCAAGTTCACCACAATTATAACACTGTGTAGATTTTGGATTGAATCCAAATTTGGTATTTCGGTCAAAGGTGAATTTCTTCTCGGTCTTCTTCTCAAATCTATTAATTCTGCGAATAACACTCGCCAAAGCCCACTGAGTATCTATCAGTTCCATCTCATCTTCATCAATTTGTGCATAATCTTCAAAAGTAAGATTTGCATTTCCAATTCTTCCAGCCACCTGTTCATCATAAGTACTTACTACACACGACAAAATAGACATATGGTCTTTAACTGCTTCAACTGTCACTTTTCCCAAATTTGTTGTGTTAAGCTGCACTGGAGGTGGTGTAGACTCAGACTTTTTCTCATTGATAGGACAATGTGAACTAGAACTTGATGACACCGAAGAACTCTGAGTAGTTTCAGAAGTCCTAGACACGAAAGCAGTCTGTATCTTTGCAGATGCTGCAGGTGGTGTAGCAACAGAACCACCATACAAGGAAGGATCTTGTGTGACATTTACACGTCTCGCTTTACGTTTGTCTTTCATTTCTTGTTCCTCCAGTTTCTGAATAAACTCTACCAATGTCAATCCAGGTAGGTTTTCTCTCAATATGAGTACCAAAGAATTCCATTTATCAGGAAGTGCATCAGCCAGACAATCAATCTTCTCGTCCTCTGAATACTCAATACCATATTTTCTCACTTCAGTCAACAAGTGTCTGTATTTGGTGATTAAGGCATCAAGAGTCTCATTTCCAATGATGTTGAAATTTTCAAACTCCTTTTTATATCTGTAGCCTTCATTTTCTTCAAATTTGTGTTGCCTTCAACTCTTGCCTTTAATGCATTCCAAAGACTGTAAGCAGTCTTGTGTTCATCAAAATGATGCAGAATTTGATTTGGAATGGCTTGACTTAATAACCAATAAGCTTTCTTCTCTGAGTCATACTTTTTCCGCTCATCTACATCTAGTCTTTCGAAGAGTTGAAACAAATCAGTACCAACTACCCTTGGTCTTTCATAAGGAGATAAGATTCTTTCCCATAAGTTTGTATCTGTGCCATTTAGATGAGTCTCAAATCGTCCTTTCCAATTGTCATAATCAGCTAAATCCAATAACTTTGGCACTTTATTTGTATTACCCACTTCAGTCTCACTGATTAAAATACTCTGAAGTTTGGAGTTCTGACTTGCCATTGCCGCGTACATGTCAGACATAATTTCTGAGTTGATAAGCAGGGAACCTTTTCAAAAATATGACTAGCCGAACCTCAGACGAACCTCAGCCGAACCTCAGGACAAAAACTGTCTTTTGAGCAGCGAACCTTTAAACATCGAACCTTTGAGCAGCGAACCTTTGAAACTCATGAACCCCTACACAGACGAACCCAGAAACAGACGAACCATGAAACTGACGAACCTTGAAACTGGCGAACCTTTAGTTCAAGCGAACCCTCAGCCGAACTAAATCTCACGAACCTTCCAACAAAGACGAACCTTTAGCAAGTCTTGTTCACGAACCTCAGACTACCTATGAACAGTAAACAGCGAACCTCAGACGAACTATCACCCAAATCTTGCAGAACCTTGACAGAACATTTGCCGAACCTTGGCCAAACCAGTGCCGAACCTTAGGCGAACTATCAAGCGAACCCTTTGAAAAACCTTCTAACAGCGAACCTTTCTGTTCAGCAAGTCACAGGTTCGTCCCACGAACCTGTAGCACAGAATTTGAAAATTTTGTGAGGGAAACCTTCCAAAAGTTCAAAAAATCAGTCCAAATCTATTGCAAAACACCTCCAAAACTTCAATTGTTGTAATTTAACAACAATTGATGATGAAAACAATCTCAAATCACCAGAAAATCGATCAAGACGGAAAAATTGGATCCATCAAATGTCTTCAAATCTTCAGTTGCTTGATTTCTTTGAAATTGTAGTGTGGAACCTCAACCAAAAGCTCTGATACCACTGTTGGTTTGGTTGAAACCGATCAGGATCGAAAATGAGATGCTACAAACTATCAACAATGTGCGGAATCCATAGTTGATATGTATAAAATCATAAGAACACAAGCAATTCAATAATCAATCTTGTATATATCAACAAATGATTACAAGACTTCACTCAGAAAACACAGATCTCACACAGAGAAAATCTCAGAAGTTCTGTCAAAAGTTCTACTAAAAAACAGACAAACCTTCTATATATACAAACAGACCAGCGAACCTATTTCTTGTAGCCGAATCATAGGTTTGCCAGCCGAACCCTAAGGTTCGCTGGACGAACCCTTAGGTTCGCGAGACGAACCTATGTTGACCTGTCAAAAGGTTCGCCGAACCTTCTCCAGGTTATAGGTTCGCCAACCTGCCAAGGTTCGTGGGCCAAACGAACCTATGGCAAACCTTAGCCGAACCTTCTAAAAACTCAAAATAAATACAACTTTTTGAATAGCAAACAATTACAAATGTGTACTAACATAAGTATACCCTGTGGGATTCTCCCCAACCTTGAGTTATCATATATAAGTCACTCGTTAATCGTTCAATATTTCTGCGGCAAGAAAGCCGGTTGTTAAATAAGTTTATCATATGAGCAAAAGAAGTTATCGAATATGGAGGAACATTCAATAGCCATTTTAGGGCTGGTCTTGTTAAGGTACCACCAAAGGCCTTCATATCACGGATCCATGGTCTTCCATGGATCATGTTGTGCCAAGGTAATGAATATTGACACAAATTCGTTGGAGAGAATTCGCACCTTCGATGTAGACATGTAGTCTGATTTCACGAATGGTGGCTTTAGCTTCTCCGCTAAATCATGCTAAAATCAAAGATTTAGAAGTTACCACAGTCTCTGGAATTCCAATTCTTTTCAAGGTCTCTAGTTGATTGATATCGACTGAGCTACCTTTGTCACTGAGGATCTTGCGTACATAGTGATTAGCTACATCTAAATTGTTAACTAACACATTCTGATTAGAATCCTAAATGCCATTCATGTCTTCTTCATCAAATGAAACAACTGCGGTTTTTCCTTTTGTTCCATCCTACAAGTTCTTTGAGGTGTCCTTTGCTCAACAAATAACCAATCTCATTCCTTAGAGCATAAAAGCCCTCGGTATTATATCCGAAGTCTTCATTATATGCGCAACATTTGGATTTGATTATTTTGTTGATAGTTTATCATTTCTTCAGGGCCACCTTGATTTTTCACGTAGATTCTGCATAGCAAACAATGATTCAACATATCGGTAGAAAATCAGTATAGCATATCTTAAGATCTTCATCCTCCTCTTCATCATCTTCCACTAAATTTATTATGGCATTGTATGGCATTGACTTCTTTGATATGTTGAAGGATGCTTCCCATTTTCGTTAGCCTTGTTCACCCATTGTGGATCTAAGGATCCTTCTTTGTATTCTCCGATCTTCTTCGAATCCGAGGACTATTAATGCTCTGTGCCACACTTCATTCCGCAAGGATTCATCAGGATATCCTCATAAAGTGGGGTTTATTTTATCAATCTCATTTTACATGCTTATACTCGGGTGAATATATCCATGTTTTGGATATTCGAGGATTTTTTAGAGTACATGTTTAAATATAGCCTATGAGATTCTCCCAAACCTTGAGTTATCATATATAAGTCACTCGTTAATCGTTCAATAGTTCTGCTGCAAGAAAGCTGGTTGTTAAATAGGTTTATCAAATGTGCAAAAGAAGTTATAGAATAAGGAGGAACATTCAATAGCCATTTTAAGGCTGGTCTTGTTAAGGTACCACCAAATGCCTTTATATCATGGATCCATGGTCTTCCATGGATCATGTTGTGCCAAGGTAATGAATATTGACACAAATTCGTTGGAGAGAATTCACACCTTCGATGTAGACATGTAGTCTGATTTCACAAATGGTGGCTTTAGCTTCTCCGCTAAATCATGCTAAAATCAATGATTTATAAGTTACCACGGTCTCCAGAGTTCCCATTCTTTTCAAGGTCTCTATTGGAATGATATTGACTGAGCTACCTTTGTCTGTGAGGATCTTGCGTACATAGTGATTAGCTACATCTAAATTGTTAACTAAGACATCCTGATGAGGATCCTAAATGTCATTCATGTCTTCTTCATCAAATGAAACAACTGTGGTTTTTCCTTCTTTTCCTTGCAACAAGTTCTTTGAGGTGTCCTTTGCTCAACAGACAACTTATCTCCTTCCTTAGAGCATAAAAGCCCTCGGTATTATAGCCGAAGTCTTCATTATATACGAACCATTTGGATTTCCTTTTTTTGTTGATCGTTTATCATTTCTTTAGGGCCACCTTGATTTTTCACGTAGAAATCGCATAGCAAACAATGATTCAACATATCGGTAGAAATTCAGTTTAGTATATCTTAAGATATTCATCCTCCTCTTCATCTTCTTCCACTAAATTGATTATGGCATTGTATGGCATTGACTTTTATGATTTGTTGAAGATGCTTCTCATTTCCGTTAGCCATGTTGTGACACCCCGTAATTTCCAGGTCAGCTTTGATTTTATTTAAATGTTTATTTAAATGCTTTATGTACACGTGGCACTAGAATTAGTGAAATTTAATGTGACACGTGGCACGACAGTACGAACACCGACACATGAATAGATAATTCGAGGAATTATCGAGAAACAAGACACGTGTCAATAACACATGAACGTTGGTGAATGTCTACCACATTGTATAGCACAACACTCGAAACTTCACGAAACACTCACACATTGAACTTGGAAGTTCAAACGAGACCAAACGATAGTTCGTAGACGTGAAAACGGCGACGAACGGATCAAATCCATTAAGATAGGCCTATTGGGCTCTCCAGGGGCCCATCGCGGTACGCGAAGGCCCAACAAGAAGCCCATTCGCGGTGCGCGGCCAACATCGCGGGGGTTTGACTCCCGAAATCCGCCGCGGTACGCGGAGATTATTTGAAAGCCCCATCGCGTTACGCGAAGCCGCCCAGTCGACAAAATCTTTATTTAACCAAGAACATCACGCCTAGTCTACCTTTTATCATCATATCTCCGGCCTAACACGACACCTCTCGACTGATTTCATCTTCCACACTCTGAAACCACCATTTTCCACCATTGAAGCACCCTTGGAAGCTCTAAGTCAAGAAATTGAAGCTTGTTAACCACCTTCAAACTCGAAGAATCGTCATCACCTTGCCACTGCTAAGAGTTCTTGCTGTCCAGAAGACCCACAAGCTGCTCCCCTCATCATTCCAGCATCTTTGAAGCTTTGGAAGGTAGTCTTTCACCCCTTGTAGCATAAAACACCCTTTTCTCACTATTACACACACATGCACGACTTGAAACCCACATGCAAGCACCTATGGTGCATGTACACGAGTTTTACTTCTGGGTTTATTGATTTAAATGAGTTTCTTGATGATCTATGATGTTGTGATGGTGATTTGTAACGATCCAAGATGTTGTGTATGTATATTTTACTTAAAATAACGATTCATGATGATATTGATGCATGCATGTATGATCCATGAGTATGGGGATGATTTTGGATGATTGTAAGTATTTGTTGATGATATTAGAAGGGTTACTCATGACTAGATTCGGTTAAAATGGTTAAGATGTTGATTTTTGATGAGACTTACTATTAATAGAAACTTTTTATGTATGAAATGATAATGTGAATGATATTTGGTGTCATGCATGTTTATGGATTGCTACTTAGATGCTATTAGGATGATGATAAGGTTTAGAATGTGATTTTGATGATGAATATGGACATTTTGACATAGTTACTATATTTAGTAAATTTTAGTGATGAAATGTTGATAAATGATGAATTTGGTTATGTTAATATGTTTACATGATGCTAAGTAGCCTATTATGATTTTTGGACATATGAAAATTGGTTTAGAAATGTTAAAATGGTTATTTCTATGCAAAACTACAAAGTTACTATATTTAGTAACTTTATTTTTGCAAAAACCGATTTGTTAAACACGTTGTGTAATTTGAGCTTGCTAAATGGCTTATTATGTTATACTATGATGATTAGATGCTAAGTTATATGGTTTCCAATATCACATATGCTAAAAATGGAAACTTTCCATTTTAGGAAACTTTTGTGTGCTAACATGTTGTAAACGACTTATGTGAATACGTATGACGATATGCTATGTGTTAACATGATCACGTAGGACTAATGAGCATGCTAGAACTATAAAATCAAAATGCTTTGTGAACTTTCCAAAAATGGAAACTTACTATAAATAGTAAGTTGCCCATAGGCCCGACTTGCGCGTTTTGCACACGACGAGCACTTACACATTTGCTACACGATTCACAACCGTCACACGGTTCACCAACGGGTCGTTGACTTGACATGGTCAACTTTGGTCAACTCTAGTCAAACACGGTCATTGTGGACCAACACGGTCAAACATGGTCAAACACGGTCAATGTGGACCAACACGAGCAAACACGGTCATTGTGGACCGACACGGACAAAAATGAACAACCGAAGGTTGTTGGACACAAACACGAGTACTAAACACGAACACTAGCACGGTCAGTTACACAAACTCACGTACAGTGTACGATATAGGTTTCCGGTGACCGACACGCCTCTCGAGCAGGAGCTTACGCTTATTCCACTTCTTGATCACTAAGGTGAGTTTACGGCCCCTCTTTACTCTTTTTCAAACGCTTTTAAATAGGGGGAGAATGATAGTTACAGCGAGTCAAACATTTATTACTGTACAAACATTTTTGTGTATGCTGGTTTATTGGACAAACATTAAGTGTTGAACTCGTAACAAGCCCTCACAAAGTCTTACCGTTAATGTACGAACAACGTGGTAGGTTTGAATGGATCCATTAGGGAATGACTAACCCCACGGGGCACTATGTTGACTGGATGTCATAACCCGTGCAAACTCTGACCTAACTTGCTATGTATACGAGACATAGCGGAGGCAAGGACAAACAAGTCTAGTTCGGTAGTGACGCACTGACACTTGGAGCCTTGGGCTCGGTACTAACATATGATAAACAGCCTGACACACTTTCTTACAATATATGTATATCAAAACCTGTGAACTCACCAGCCATTGTGTTGACACTTTTTCAAACTTGTATTCTCAGGTAACTAACTGCTATGGAACAGGATGCACATTAAGGAACGAGCAATAGGGATCTACATGCATTCTGTTGTGTTATTTTGAAAACAATATTATTCTTGTTATGTACTTTAAAACAATGTAGTGTCTGACAACTATTTATTTTCCGCTGCATATGTCAAACACGTCATTTTCCGCTGCTTAACTTATTATATCATTTTCCGCTGCAAACCATTTTGTTAAGTGTATGTGTCAAACCTTGTATTGTAAACGCATATAGACGTGTTCTATATGACCATGAGCTATGATTCTGGCCACGTCACGCCCACGTGGACTAATACTACGAGTAGAAATTTGGGGGTGTGACAAACTGGTATCAGAGCCAGGTTATAGAGAACTAGGTTTGCATGTAGTAAACTTAGACTATAGCCATTGCTCAACTTTAGACACTACACGTAGAGTTTGCACATTGATGATGTTATTATTTATATTAAACTATCGTTTACTAACTTAAGACTTACAGGATGGCCGACAACAATGATGCCAGGAGGAACTCAGACAGACTCCCGACCACTGACGATATGGCGGCAGAGAGCCGATGACGAGTCCACGACATAGTGGCACAGGTCGATGCTGAGATGGATAGGTGGGCTCGACACGCGGCACGAGCTCGACGTTGGGGATGGCTTCCCACGATGATACAGGAGTGGATTAATGGAGAGAGGGTACCTCCATATCGTTATCCCGGTGATACACCTCCAGGTCTACGACTAACCGCCACTCGGGGTGCCATTGGAGCAGGCCTTCGCAGCTCATGTGGCATGCACACGGCGTGAGATCTGGAGGAACGGGGAGCTATCAGACGAGGTCCGCGTTCTTCGAGAGAAGAACGACCGCCTTGAAAGGCATAATGACAGTTTAGAAGCACAGGTGGAGACCTTACGTCTCCAGGTGTCCCAGCTGATGAGTCAGCATGGACAAATGGTGGATGTCCTGCAGGAGCATGACGGACGCATTACGGAGAATCGGGTCGCCAACGAGGAGACTCAGGCGATGGTCCAAGCTAGCGAGGCCATGCTTAACGCGTGGACCGAGCAGTTTATTGAGGAACCACCACAGGATGACGGTCCCCAATTCGAGGTCAATGACCTCGAGGAGGGAGATTTTGACGAGGATCCCAACGAGGATCCAGAGGAGGATGATGCTGATGGAGATTCTGATAGTGACATATCACATGTCACCATAGATACGGACTAGTTGTACTGCTTATTTTATGTTGTGTTTTCTTTTATATTGCCTAAACGAGCGGGATGTGCTCGTACAAACTTATGTTACTATTATCTTTTGAAAAATTGTTGTACTTCAAAGCTTATATTAATGAGAATGGTATTTTGATTTATTTATCGCATGATCTGACTATGGTTGATTAGTGACGTGACATCTAACATAACATTTGATATGATATCTGACATGACATTGGCTAACCCTCTAACATGTGCTAACTAATACTCTACCCCTTATGTATAGAAAGATACATGGCGGGAAGAGGACCGTACGCGCGTCCTGCTAGGCGGACACTGGATGCCGCTGTTGTAACATCAGTGCCGGAACCGGCACCGGAACAGTGATCGCTACAGTAAAACGAACAGTAATCAGGTACGAACTATATGTGTTTCATTGTTTATCATATTCATTTCATGTTTCATGGTCATTTTATGTCATCAACGAACAGATTCAGATTCAATTCAGAAAAACAAGTTCAGAACTATGGTTCGTCGGCCAGATAATTATCTGGCATCACAGAACCATCATGTGATTATGTGTTAGGATTCTATTATGTATAAACGTAAGTGAGGCTTTACATAACGAAATAACAACGGATGTTGTTACGTGAATGCTAAACCGACGGATTATTCGTATAGGTGACGATCTGTACGAATATATCTGAAAGTTTAACGTTTTGAATGATATCCAATAATTAGAAAACAATATTGAAAAGTGTGGTTACCGTCGTATTTGATTGGATGACGATTCGAACAAATACGCGCGATGACTGCGCGATTCGATTTAAACGTGAATTAAATAATTGTAAAACTTAAAATAAACAGAAGATATTTAGTTAATTTATTAGGAATCACAACCTAAAATAATTTTATAACTTCTATTTTAAAACCGGGTCGTTTCTCTTCGAAAATGACAAGAAAACTGACGTTTTACGCGAAACCACGCGAAACCGAACGAACCCGAACGAACCCTGGTATTTACCCCTCATTTAATGAGGCAATTAAACCCCAACAACCTCCACCAACCAGCTATTTTCTTCTCCATCTCGTTCACTCTCTCTCTAAAACCACTCTCTACCTTCTCTCTACAAGAACTTACCCGAATCTAAACGAAATCGTGTGATTTTGGTGTCTAAACAACCCTCACAACTTGTATATTACAGAAGTACAGCAGATCTAAGAGTTTATCCGGTCGATTTGAGGTAAAACTCGATTTTTATCTTGGTTTTGAAGTTTTGAAAACCCTAATTTCGAATCTCTTCATTTCTACCGGTTCTACACCCTTTGAACTCTAGGACTTACACACGAACAAGTTTAGAGAGCTTAGGAACAAACCCTCTCATCAAACTTAGCTGTTTTGTGAGAAACCATGGATGCTTTGGTGGTTGAGTTCGGCAGGCCGAATGGCCAAAGAACCAGCTGACCGAAAGAGTCAAGGCCGAATAGGCCACCCATCCTCATTCGCCGAATGGGCTTAGCCAACTTCCATCATCCATTCGCCGAATGTCTAGCCGAAACAGCCCTTATTCGGCCGAAGCAGGAGTCATTCGTCCATAGCCAGTCGGTCGCCACTACACCATTGTCATTCGGCCTAACCTCAGTCGCCCTAGCCCGTTTGATCAGCTCAAGGTTTGATTCAGCCGACTCCATATTCGCTTGGACCCATTCGGTCGGAGCTCGGTTAAGCCGGCAACCTCCTATTCGGCCAATACACTGGTTTGGCCTAAACTTATCCGATCGGCTTAAAGTCAACCGGCCAGGCCCATTCGTCTCAGCCCATGCTCGAGCCCAACAGAGTCGGATCAAGTTGCACGGTCCAAGGTTGTGCGCCCAAGTGGGGTTCGGATGTAGTTGGTTACTCATGGGTGGGTTGAGGAGTTTGCATGCAAGGGGGTTAAGGGTGTGTGTGTGCATGCATGGGAATATATCTCATGTGTGTGTGCATGGATTAGTCTTGCATGAGTAAGTGGGAATATTAGGATTCATGGCATGCACATAATTAGGTGATACCAAGGAAACAATCATAGAGTTAACAAGGAATCAAGAGCTTGAGCTTCGAATAACAAGGAATTTTATTGAAAAACGTTACAATCTAACTATGGATTCTAACTTCTTTAAATTCAAAGCACTTGGAAATATAGTTGGTAAATCATGAGAATCAAATAATAACCTAAAGTTTGAGTGTTAAGTTAACTATTGGCACTTAAACCTTAGGAAGAACCTATAAAGACATACCACTAATCTAGATGATTTTCACAAAATATCTAGGCCTAGTTAATCAAGGAACGAACTAGAGATCGTTTGAATGATCAAATCAAGTAATGGGCCAAGAGAGGCCCAATGGGCTTAATTTAAGCTCATCATGGTACTTGTACTCATCTCTTAATTAATTATGGGTTAATAAAGGTAAATGACTTATAAATTCCATTAAATTAATTAAATGATCTTTTCTAAATAAATGTCTAAATTAAAATGAATTAGTTTGGAAATTTTTTTACCTAAAGACTTTAATTGATTAATGTGGGAATTAAGGGATTGGGTAATAAGTTAGCTAAATAGAAGGAATTCTAGAAACACGCTAGTAATCTAGGACATTTAGTTGCACACCGAGACCAAAACCTAGATACGATTATTATAAATACTTATCGTATTCGAATTTTATTAAAACAACTTAGGAACTGAAGAAACATAACTACAAACAAAGAGTGCGCATTTTGGTGGTAGTACTTTACACAACAACACAGGTGAGTTCATTGCCCCTTTTTCTAAACGGTTTTGTTTTAAAACGCGGGGCTGAGAAGCATGTGTAAATTGTTTTATATAAGTTGTTTACTTAAATGCTTTACCTTGTATATGTTGTATATGTATAACTGCTATTCTAGACTTCTGTCTAGGTAAACTGTTTATTTAACTTAAACCAAGTTATCTTTTCATGATGGGTAAATAACTCATCAAATCAAAGAACTGACGGTCTATTTTCAAAGATCTATTTCAAAGAATTGACGGTCTATTTTCGACGATCTATTTTAATGAACTAACGATCTATTTTGACGGTCTATCACAAAGAACTATTTTGAGGAACATCTGGGAAATATTCAGAGATAGCATGTGAATGGTCAAGAACGGTCAAGAACAGTCAATAAAATCCTATATCTCAAAAGATGTCCTAGCTAGACTGATTGAGTATAGGTCGAATGCTTGACGATATTTACAGATCTCCTTTACTACTAAGTACTTGATTGCTATACTAGTCTACTCGAGTATGACCAAGGCCCAATCATTAGGACTTAGATTTTATTAAATGTTTATTTATTTATTTAATTAAGCATTTAATTCACTATTTGCACAATTGTTGTGGTTGATCATATTTGTGTGATGAACTTAAGAAATCTTTAGAGATTTCAAAGTGTTGTATTTACAGGAACAAAGAACTGAAGAACAAATGGGTTAATGGTAGGAGTAAAACGCTTAATTATCACTAACAATAGTGTCCTATGTAGATTAGTATGCGGTGGGATGGCGTCTGGGCGGGTCGTAGGCTCGACTCAGGGGTATGCCCTATATATAAGCATACCGATCTAGATGATACATGTGATGTTAATGAGATTAAAGTTGTTACCTGAGGTTTTAACAAAAGTTTTGAGTGGACATTTGAACTAGTGTGAATGGAAGTGTGTTAGGTAAAAATGCTTAATTATCATTAACAACAGTGTCATATGCGTATTAGTATGTGGTGGGACGGCAACTGGGCGGGTCGTGGGCTCGACTCAGGGGTATGCCCTATATATAAGCATACCGATGTGGATATTACATGTGGCATTAATGAGGTTAGGGTCTTTACCGGAGAAGGTTTTTCAAATCATTTTCAATTACTAAACTATATGAACTCACCAACCATGTGTTGACTTGGTCTTTTTACATGACTTCTCAGGTGACGAACAGGTCAATTAAGAAGCTTATGCTTTTGGACTAGGACTTCAGATAGAAGACTTGGTATTTTTGGACCTGCATACTTTTGGAACATCATTATACAACTATTTTATATATCTTGTATAGTTACAAGATAGAAACTTTATGATGTTTATGGTAGATTTACATTGTTAAATTATAAACGATACTGATGTAATTTAACTTTGTAATTCTATTCTATTTAACATTTTCTTATTTATATCATGTGCAATGAAAACAATCTAATCATCACGATTACCACTCACGATATCGCGCCCCGGGAACCTTCCTCTCGACGGGGACTCCGATCCAACCCTGCCGACTCGGGGTGTGACAGCTGTTATCAAAATGATGGTTGACCGACGGGTCAACAAGGCGATTGCCGACTATGAAGCAAATCGCCAACATAGCGAAACTAGTGGAAACAAAAACGGTACTAACAACTTGCCTAACGTGACTAATATAGTGTCGCTAACACGATACTAACACACGACACTGGGTTCTGACAAATTCAAGGGCACAAATTCAAGGGCACCGAAGGAGCAGTCGGAATGCTCCGCTGGGTGGAGAAAGTGGAGTTTGTATTCGCCATGTGCGAATGTGCTGAAGAAAACCGGGTTAAGTATGCAACCGGTACACTGGAGGGACCAGCCCTCACATGGTGGAATACCCATGTCCAAACCTTGGGGTTGGACGGTGCCAACTCTATGAGTTGGACTGACTTCACCCGACTACTGCAAGAGGAGTATTGTTCTCGTGATGAGATTAGGAAGCTAGAGGCTGAATTTTGGGTCCTCAAGATGGTGGATTCTGAGATCGAGCAATACTACACTCGATTTCATGAGTTGTGCAAACTATGCCCAGCAATGGTGACGCCGGAATATAAGAAGATCGAGCAGTTCATCAGCGGACTGCCCAAACAAATTCAGAGCATGGTGACTGCGTCAGACCTCACCACCATCCAACCGTTGATCCTGTTGGTTCTATCTGCCCAAGAGACATAATAAATTGATGTGGCTAGTATGTTATGATCCAAGTCGGGTCATACCCAATAACAAACTAGACAGACACCTACTATATTTGTTTGATTGATATGATCAATTAATTAAATAACAACACTTAGGAAAATTGTGTTTTCTAAATAGAAGCACTTGTGAAATTAATAGATTACTTGGGTAATTTATTTATGACAGATAACTTTATTTTGTTATTTAATTGGTTAAATAACATTTATAAAGTTTAAATAAAATGTAACAAGTAACTAATTAAATGTCACTAGTTAAAATGGTTTTTACTATGACTAAGTTAGTTAAAAGTAAAATGGTAAAGGTAAAATGGTAAAAGGCAAGTGGGAGGTATCTCATTGGTGAAGAGATGCATGACCCAAGAGTGGTCAATCCCACACATGCTTTTCCACCTTTTATCTAACCAATCAAGAGACATGCATTTATACATTCTCTCATACAAGAATCTCTCTCACAATAAAAACTCCATCATCCTCTCTCTTCTTGTGTGGAATTTTCGGCCAAGAAAAAGAGCAAGAGAAAAAGGAGCTTTGTGGTTCTTCTATGTTGTTCAATCCTAGCACACCTTGGTGTTTGTTGTAGGTTTGTGGGTATACAAGCTTGTGGTCTTCATCCTTTGGAGATTTCATTCAAAAATCATCATCTATTTCAAGAATCACACCCTCTAGAGGAGGAGGTAGTTTTCTTGTTTCTAACTATGTTTCTTTGTAAGCATGAACATCCTCATATGGATCCTTTGATTCGGGTTAATCATAAAATGGTTTATGAACGTTTAAAAATAGTTTTAAACTATTAATATCCGCTGCGTTTTTACATTTTAAGTGGTTAAAATGGCTTTGATAAACTTGTTAAAACCCAACAATGGCATCGAGAGCTACTTATGTGGATGCATGCTTCAAAAATCCAAGAAAAAAGTGATTTTTGACACACTTGAGCCTAGGGGCTGATGTGTTTTGATAAAATGGTGAAACCCTTGTCTTTCAAAGTTTACAATATGCATGTGAAAACATTGAAAGATTAGTCATTTGGATGATAGTTAATTTGGACAAAAACGGGTTTGTTGAATTTTTTTTTGTGTTTGGCCGAAAGTTTCAACACAAAAGGGGACCATTTTTTGAATCCTTGTATGATTGTATATTTGGTGTTCATAACCTAGCCATGACCTTGTGATTGTGTTTTGGATGTATTTGGCATTTGACTATTCAAAGGATTGTAATAATTATTTTATTCATTTGGGCATGTAATTTATTTATTTCATTTGGTATGTAATAAATAGATTAGTTGTATTTTGGTTTCATTTACTAGATAAAAATGTATTAGGATATTTTTTTTTGTAATTGTAAATGGAAGATACGAAATGGTGTTTTTGGTTTGAGCCAATTTGGGTCCAAAAGGACTTCATAGTCCAAAATGAGATTCAAGCCCAAAACCAAATAACACCTTGAAGGCCCAACTAGATTTTGGAGATGAAAAATGAAGCCCAATTGAAGCCCAAAGCAACATTGTCACACCCCGAGCCGGCGGGAACGGATCGGGTTTTCCCGTCGGGCGGAAGGTTCCCGGGGCGCGATATCTTTGAGTGATAATCAATTGATCAGATTGTTTACATAGCACATGAGATATAAATGAGAAATGCTAATCATGACATGAAATAGAATTACAAAGTTAAATTACATTGTACATCATAATTTAACTAAGTAAATCTAATCAAAAAGAATCAATGAGTTTATATCTTGAACTGTACAAGATATACAAAAGTGATTCACTGTTTTGTCATATCAAAAGTATGCAGTCGAAAGTAAGCTAGGTCTTCTAATAGTCTACTAGCTTAACACTTGCACAATTGTATCTACACCTGTCCGTCACCTGAGAAAAACATGCATTTAAACAAAGTCAACACTAGGTTGGTGAGTTCATAAGTAAGTAAATTGAAAACCATTGAATTGATCATGCACACATCCACAATGTCATAGTTGTTGCTTGTAATACTTGTTTCATCTGTACCACCCAATGGCCTCTCCTTAGTTATATGTACAAGTAGTGTATCACCTGATCAAGTATGCTTATATATAGGGAATCCTGAAAGGGTCAAGCCCAGACGCTATCCCACCACATACTCAGTCAAGTTCCACACCACTTGCGATACAACTAAAGATATCCATTTCCCCGCTTATTCATCGCACTTGAGATGTATTCAGTTATTATATTGATGATAGAATAATATATTGTATGGGGTTTAATTATCAAACCGAAGTATTGATAACCCTCGATGTATTAAGGAATTTTAGATTAATATAATCTTGTCCTTGTATTATTCTATACTTGAGGTGGGTTAACTGATGATACTCTATTAAATATTAAGAGTGTGAGTTAACCCCTTGCAACTTATTCTTGAACCATAGTGCATAGAGCCTAAAAGGAATCCATTGAAATCCTCACGTAATCAGATTTCAGTGCATCCGATTTATCTCTACCACTTTGCATGTCTATTGTCCTCAACGAAATCTATTACTAGTAGTGTCACATGAGAGCAGATCACCTTCTCAACCTACTAGTCAATAGGGTTCTCGCTGGATTAATTACTTATCACTGTAGATTAATATCACCATGTGTCGCTTACCAGAACCTGACTTGAGGTCGCCCTGTCACCGGTCATACGTTACCGGCCAATGAATTGTTACGATCAACATACTAGCCCTACAAGCTAGAGGTTTGTCAAACCTATGGTACCACTATGCTATCGTCGGTTTAGTCACGTCAAACTAACTGGTCAGCGAATTAAAGGGGCTTACATGATCACTTGAACAACTTGGCACATGATTGAAGTGATATAATGCAAACAGGTCAATAGTAACTAATTGTAATTGTATTCACTGGTACTCTTGTTCTCATTGTCATATGTTCTCCATGATATTAACAAAGTTAAATAAGAACTAGTCTTATTAGGTTATGTTAATTAATTGAGTGAATGATGTTGTTATCATGAAATTATGTTATCATGATTATCATTCCATGCTACTTGTTCTTCTTGTAATATGTGTTGAGTTATAAGGTTAAGTATTATAAGATCTAGTCTTATTACACTTATTTAACTCTTGTATTGAATGATGTAGTAAAGATATATTATCTTTATATCATTCTTGTGTTTTGCTCTTGTAATCATGTCATCATGTTTCCTTGTAATTGTTGTAATGTCATTTCTTGTAAGAATAACTAAGTGTTGTAAGAGTTAACTTACTACTAAGTTATTCTATTGTATCGATGAGTTCTGATATTAAAAATATCATCATCATCTTACCTTTCCTGTATTCTTGAATTCAAACAAGCATGCATACAATGATTTATGATAATAAGCAATTTAATATCAAATAACCAAAGTATTAGCAATATGTAAGCAAAACTTTTAAATAAATAAAAGTAAAGCATGTTTCTCAGCCCCGAGAGTTTAAAATCAATAAAGATTAAAGAAAAGGGGCATATGAACTCACCTTGTATTTGTTGTGTTTGACTTAGCTTAAACAAGAATGTACGCGCTCTCGACTGTACTTGAGTGTGTTTTCACGATCCTGTATTGATTTAACGTTGTTTGAAACTTGTAAGTGTAAGTTGATAGAGATTTGTGTGTGTGTACGTGTTAGCCATAAATTTGGCTAACACCCATAGGTCTCGGTTTTGGTCATAATTCGGCCCCCGATTCCTACTAGGATTGATCATTATTATCATAACTCTCGGTGTTGTGTGTTTGATCTTTAACTCATTCTTGACTGTTTCCTACTTGTTCCTAACATGTTTGTTAGAAATGTGAGTCATAAACTTTGTAAAATCAACTTAAGTGTATACTTAGGTTGTAGTTCGATCATTCTTGTAATTATAGTTAGCCTTGAAATAATTGTTTTTGTGATTGAAAACTAAGTAGATATCATTCTTTTCAAGCGTGATACCTTTTGTTTAATAAAGTTTATTAACAAAGCCCATCACCTTTGTAGTAACATACTAACATGTTTAGTGTATAATTACCCATATATTACCCCATGACCTATTTATCCACATATTGATTTTACGTTTTATGTAGACCAAATTCCCCCACATGGGCTACTACATGATGGGCCAAATGAATGGATGAGCTAAAGCCGTGGGCCAAAGCAGGAGGTCTGGGCTGATTAAACATAATGGGCCACTAATGGGCCTAAACCAATTTGGGCCAAGTAGAAATGATTTAGGCCGATTGGTTGTGTGGCTTCTTGGACTCAGCATGGCAAAAATCATGCGTGCAGCTGGGCCTTCACTGAACATGCACCTCCACGATGATGACAGTGGCCACATAAATGGTCGGATGGGTTAGCATCAGGTAGAAAGCTCATGGTCGACTGTAAGCTTGTATGGTCGAATGAAAGGGTTGGGTTATTGGCGAATGAAGTGTTCTAGCGAATGACCATCACCGAATGAGTGTGGTTCGAATGAGGCTACTTGTCGAAAGGCTAAGGGCGAATGAGGCTGATGGTGCTGGCGCATGGGGCTTGGCTGACCGAACGAATGAAGGTGGCGAAAGGCGTAGCCGGCGAATGAGAGGTGGGCGAAGGGAGCCATTCGGCGGTTTGGCTCAGTCGGCCGTGAGTCATTCGACCAGTCCAAACCGAGTCCCAACCCTTCACTCAACTTCAACTCACAATCACCCAGGTGTTTCCCCAAGCCATCAGAGTGTTTTTCGTGTATGTAGGGTCGGGCATAGAAGGTTGTTAGCCGGTTATGTTATGGTTCGAGAAAAGGGTTCATGAAACCCTAAAAATTGCTATAATCACAGCCTCATACCTTGATTTCCAATGGGTTTAACCTCCGATCAGTTGTACTTTCGTGTAGAGGTTAATGAGAGCTTCGTGTAGGTTCAAAAATGGAAGGATTTGGTGGAGAAATGAAGAAGTTATGGAGGAGAGAAGGTTAGAAATGGGGAGGGTTTTTCAAAACCGGGATTTTGAGTTGTGGTGTAGAAGATGAAGTGGGAAATGAGTAATTTTGACTCATTTATGGTTATTTATACCCCGCGGGTGTTCGGGTTCGTTTTTGTTGCTCGGTTCGCGTTTTCGATCCGTTTCCGGAAAATTATGCGTAATTTAAATTAAATTAAATAAAAGAAGCTAATTTAATTATTTTGATGAGTTTCAAAATTGTAAAACATTATTTATTGTGTTTTATTAATTTAAAGTCGTTCGTGACGTGTTTTCGTTTTCGTTTCGTCAGATCGCGTAACCTTCGCGCGTAATTCGTTCGAATCGTCACCCGAACGAATACGACGATGGTTTTGCCTTCTGACTTTTGTTTTCTACTTTTCAGTCATTATTTCAGAACTCTAAACTCACAGATATGTTTGTGTGAATCGTCACTCACGCAAACACACTATCAGTTCGTTATTCTGAAATAATACTGCATTTATGATTTAATTGTGTTTCCTCACTGTCGGACTCAACTATACATCCTGTTTTCACATTGTTCTTGTACTGACTTGTCGGTCATCTGATTCCTGTCATCTGTGGACATCAGATCGCCACCGATATGTTTTCTGAATATTGTTTGAATACCGTTGATTCTCCTGATTTGTTGTGTTAACTGTAATTAAGTTTTCACTTAATAAACACAACTGATGTTTCAAATGTACGTTGTACTTACTGTATTTAAGTTTATACAAAAATACGTACAACGATTTCTTGTATTTAGGATTCTGTTAATACAAGTACTGTTTAAACTCACGTATGTACACATAGTATAAGGTGAAAGTACACATACCGTACGGACTTGCCGGACGATCTGGCACTTGCTGTTACAGTCTCCCCTTGTTAAAGAAATTTCGTCCCGAAATTTAAGCATCAAAGTCGGGCTTCAATTCTCGAACAGATGGGGATACTTTGCTTTCATGTTGTCCTCGCGTTCCCAGGTAAATTCTGGTCCACGCTTGGAGTTCCATCGAACCTTTACAATAGGGATACGGCTTCGTTTCAGTCTCTTGACTTCACGTTCCATAATCTCTACAGGTTCTTCAATAAAATGTAATTGCTCGTCAATTTGTATTTCTTCCAATGGTATGATCAATGACTCATCTGTTAAGCACCTTTTGAGATTTGATACATGAAACACATCGTGTACTCCACTGAGTTCATCAGGGAGTCTGAGTCTGTATGCCACAGGACCTATACGTTGAGTAATCTCAAACGGTCCGACATACCGAGGTGCTAGCTTGCCTTTAGCCCCAAACCGAACTACGCCTCTCCATGGGGACACTTTCAACATGACTCGGTCACCCACATCGAATTCCAAAGGCTTGCGCCGTTTGTCTGCGTAACTCTTTTGGCGGCTACGTGTTGCTTGTAATCGTTGTTGTATCTGGGCTATCTTATCAGTAGTTTCCTGAATAATTTCAGGCCCAGTTATTCTGTTGTCTCCCACTTCAGTCCAACAAATTGGAGACCGACATTTTCTACCATAGAGTGCTTCAAAAGGAGCACATCCAATGCTGCTGTGGTAGCTATTGTTGTAGGAGAACTCAATGAGTGGTAAATGTGTGTCCCAACTTCCACCGAAGTCTATGATGCATGTTCTCAACATATCCTCTAGGGTTTGGATGGTGCGTTCGCTTTGTCCATCCGTTTGTGGATGATAAGCGGTGCTCAAGTTAACACTTGTCCCTAAGGATTGTTGCAATGATTGCCAGAACCGCGAAGTAAATCGACTGTCCCGGTTTGAAATACTAGACAACGGCACACCGTGCCTTACTACTATTTCATCGATGTATAGTCTCGCTAGTTTCTCCATCTTGTACGTTTCGCTGATCGGCAAAAAGTGTGCGGACTTGGTCAATCTATCAATGATGACCCAAATCGAATCATGTCCGCTGGAAGTGCGGGGCAGCTTGGTAATGAAATCCATAGCTATTTGCTCCCACTTCCATTGTGGTATCTCCGGTTGTTCCAGCAAGCCCGAAGGTTTCTGGTGTTCAGCTTTGACTTTGGCACATGTGATACATTTGCCAACATAAGTGGCAATGTCTTTCTTCATACCCGGCCACCAATAAAATGACCTAAGATCTTGGTACATCTTATCGGCACCAGGATGAACTGAATAACGTGTCTTGTGTGCCTCGTCAAGTATGAGTGTTCAAAGTTCATCTAATGCTGGAATCCAAACACGATCCAGATAATAGATAACTCCGTCTTGTTTTGTCTTGAAGTGTTTCTCGGCTCCACAATCGAGCTCGCGTTTCAGGTTGTTTCTTGCCACTGCTTCCTGTTGTGCTTGTAAAATGTGATCTCTCAAACTGGTTTGCACAGTCATTCCCATAGCGCGAACGCGTAAAGGTTTGACTCTTTCCTTCCGGCTCAAAGCATCTGCAACAACATTCGCTTTGCCTGGATGGTATTTGATCACACAATCGTAATCGTTCAGGAGTTCAACCCAACGTCTCTGTCTCATGTTAAGCTCCTTCTGATCAAAGATGTGCTGTAAACTCTTGTGATCTGTGAAGATAGTGCATTTGGTACCGTACAGGTAGTGCCTCCAAATCTTTAGTGCAAAAACAACAACTCCCAGTTCAAGATCGTGTGTTGTGTAATTCTTCTCATGTATCTTCAGCTGTCGTGAGGCATAAGCAATGACTTTGTCTCGTTGCATCAAAACACATCCGAGTCCCTGATGGGAAGCATCACAATAAACTACAAAGTCATCATTGCCTTCTGGGAGTGTTAAGATTGGAGCATTGCACAATCTTTGTTTCAATGTCTGGAATGCCTCTTCTTGTTTCTGAGTCCACACATAAGGTTCAGTCTTTTGTGTGAGTTTGGTGAGAGGCAAGGCTATTTTAGAGAAATTCGAAATGAATCTCCTGTAATAACCTGCCAATCCCAAAAATGATCGGATTTCTGTCGGTGTTGTAGGCACATCCCAGTTCTTGATTGCTTCAATCTTGGCAGGATCCACGTGAATACCATCACTGTTAATCACATGACCCAAAAACTGAACTTCTCTTAACCAGAATTCACACTTAGAAAATTTGGCATAGAGTCGTTCTTCTTTCAGAAGCTCTAAAACTGTCCTGAGGTGTTGCTCATGTTCCTGCTTGGTTCTTGAATAAATCAGTATATTGTCAATGAAGACGATCACAAACTGATCTAGATACGGCTTGCACACCCGGTTCATCAAGTCCATGAACACAGCCGGTGCGTTCGTTAATCCAAATGGCATCACAATGAATTCGTAATGTCCATATCGGGTACGAAAAGCCGTCTTGGGTATGTCTTCTTCTTGTATTCGGAGCTGATGATAACCTGATCTCAGGTCTATCTTTGAAAAGTACTGTGCTCCCTGTAATTGATCAAATAAATCATCAATCCTCGGTAACGGGTACCGATTCTTGATGGTGAGTTTGTTGAGCTCTCGATAATCAATGCACATCCTGAAAGTTCCATCCTTCTTTTTGACAAAAAGAACCGGAGCTCCCCACGGGGAAAAGCTCGGTCGGATGAACCCTTTATCGAGAAGTTCTTGTAACTGGATGGACAACTCTTGCATCTCCGATGGTGCGAGTCTGTAGGGAGACTTAGCTACAGGAGTTGCTCCCGGAATCAAATCTATGCGGAACTGCACCGCTCTCTCGGGTGGCAGTCCCGGTAAGTCATCCGGAAACACTTCTGTAAAATCTCTCACAATCGGTACATCTTGAATCTTGATTTCTTTCTTGTTTTTCTGAATCACGTGAGCTAGGAATGCAACACATTGTTTCCGTAAGTACTTGCGAGCTTTCATGCACGAGATTATCTTGACACTGCGTTTCGCTTGGTCTCCACGAATCTCAAAGACCTCATTGTTCTCCATAGGAATGCGTAGTAGTTTATCGGAACAGATGAACTCGACTCTGTTAAGGGATAGCCAATCCATTCCGATGATGATGTCGAAACTGCCCAGCTCCATCGGTATCAAGTCGATGGAAAATGTATGATCACCAAGTGTTAGTGGGCAATTCCTATATACTGTGTCAACTGAAATCTGTTTGCCATTAGCTATCTCGATAGTATAAGGGGAGTCTAATGATTCCTCAACATGATTAAGATGGCTAGCAAAATCGGATGAGATAAAACTCTGATCTGCACCAGTATCAAATAATATAGAGGCATAGAAATCAGATAGAAGAAATGTACCCGTAATGACGTTCGGGTCTTGTCTAGCTGCAGCAGCTCCTATCTGAAAAGCTCGTCCTCTTGGTGCTTGAGCCCTTTGTTGATTTCTCTTGGGGCAATCCCTAGAGAAGTGACCAGGTTCGCCACAGTTGTAGCAAGACCTGCGATCAGTAGCAGCAGCAGTAGTGGCTGCATTGTTGTTTCTGTTTGGAGCTCCCGTGCTCCTGCAGCGGTTTGCCCAATGGCCAAACTTTCCACAGTTTGTGCATTGCATGCACTGAGAGTTTGGCGCGTGATGATACTGACAAGTGTTGCACAAAGGTGCAGTGCCAGTGTAGGGCTTCCTGACTTGTAGTGGTGGTGGCTGATTAAGCATTGGGGCCTGAGTAGTGGCAGCAAAGTTCCTTGCCACTTTCTGTTTCTTAGCCGGACGTTTATCCGACTTCTTGGAAGTTCCAGCCTTGGCTGTTTCAACCTCATCCTTCAAAACTCCAGACTTTACCATCACCTTGGTAAGTTTAGCTGAGAGGGAGATAGCAGCCTCCAAAGTAGCAGGATATGCAGCCAACACGATACTTTGGATGCAAGAAGGCAATCCCGCCACATAGCGGTCAATCAGCTTTTCCAATGTTGGTACCATTTCTGGCACCAAAGCTACCAACTCATGATAGCGAGTGGTGAAGGTCATATGATCAGCCCCCTTCATCACATGGTTCGAGAGTTCCGTTTCCAGCAGTTGCAGTTCGTGTTTCGGACAGAACTCGTTCCTCAGAAGAAGCTTAAATTCTGCCCATGGCATCGCCATTGCTTCATCTCTTCCCTTTGCTCGAATCTGAGCATTCCACCATGTAAGTGCTCGCTTGCTGAATGAACCAGCTGCATAGCGAACTTTATGATGTTCTGGACAGTTGCTAATATCCAGAGTATTCTCCATCTTTTCTAGCCATTGGATCAGTCCAACAGCTCCTTCAACTCCGGTGAAACTTGGAGGTTTGCATCCTACAAAAGACTTGTAGGAGTAGTCCGAAGTATGACTAATGTTTCCACTAGCCTCTCCTGCAGTATGGCCAGAATTGTTGCCGTGGCCTTGAATTCGGTTTATCATCTCTGGGATGACATCTTTCAGCTGACTTGTTAGTTGAGTACTCAGCAGGGTTGCCAAAGCGATAGTAGCAGGATCTATCATCTGAACATTGCTTGAGCCTGGTGGTGGAGAGTGTGGAGGAGGAGGTGGAGGAGGTGGAGGTGGCGGTGAATGTGGAGGAGAGTCAGCTGGTGATGGAGTCGATGAATGCGGAGCTGAACCTTGAGTCAATGGTAATAGAGGTGGTTGTCTTCGCGGCGGCATTCTGATCATAACCGAAAAGAAATCGGTTAGTGCAGTGATCAGAAGCAGAAGACATTATGCAAATAGAATCCTATATCATAAGAACTCTACATGAGGGTCCCTAGGTTATAGTCTAGGCCAAACCATTTAAGTAATATGACCTATATTTCTCTATAACCATGGCTCTGATACCAATCTGTCACACCCCGAGCCGGCGGGAACGGATCGGGTTTTCCCGTCGGGCGGAAGGTTCCCGGGGCGCGATATCTTTGAGTGATAATCAATTGATCAGATTGTTTACATAGCACATGAGATATAAATGAGAAATGCTAATCATGACATGAAATAGAATTACAAAGTTAAATTACATTGTACATCATAATTTAACTAAGTAAATCTAATCAAAAAGAATCAATGAGTTTATATCTTGAACTGTACAAGATATACAAAAGTGATTCACTGTTTTGTCATATCAAAAGTATGCAGTCGAAAGTAAGCTAGGTCTTCTAAGAGTCTACTAGCTTAACACTTGCACAATTGTATCTACACCTGTCCGTCACCTGAGAAAAACATGCATTTAAACAAAGTCAACACTAGGTTGGTGAGTTCATAAGTAAGTAAATTGAAAACCATTGAATTGATCATGCACACATCCACAATGTCATAGTTGTTGCTTGTAATACTTGTTTCATCTGTACCACCCAATGGCCTCTCCTTAGTTATATGTACAAGTAGTGTATCACCTGATCAAGTATGCTTATATATAGGGAATCCTGAAAGGGTCAAGCCCAGACGCTATCCCACCACATACTCAGTCAAGTTCCACACCACTTGCGATACAACTAAAGATATCCATTTCCCCGCTTATTCATCGCACTTGAGATGTATTCAGTTATTATATTGATGATAGAATAATATATTGTATGGGGTTTAATTATCAAACCGAAGTATTGATAACCCTCGATGTATTAAGGAATTTTAGATTAATATAATCTTGTCCTTGTATTATTCTATACTTGAGGTGGGTTAACTGATGATACTCTATTAAATATTAAGAGTGTGAGTTAACCCCTTGCAACTTGTTCTTGAACCATAGTGCATAGAGCCTAAAAGGAATCCATTGAAATCCTCACGTAATCAGATTTCAATGCATCCGATTTATCTCTACCACTTTGCATGTCTATTGTCCTCAACGAAATCTATTACTAGTAGTGTCACATGAGAGCAGATCACCTTCTCAACCTACTAGTCAATAGGGTTCTCGCTGGATTAATTACTTATCACTGTAGATTAATATCACCATGTGTCGCTTACCAGAACATGACTTGAGGTCGCCCTGTCACCGGTCATACGTTACCGGCCAATGAATTGTTACGATCAACATACTAGCCCTACAAGCTAGAGGTTTGTCAAACCTATGGTACCACTATGCTATCGTCGGTTTAGTCACGTCAAACTAACTGGTCAGCGAATTAAAGGGGCTTACATGATCACTTGAACAACTTGGCACATGATTGAAGTGATATAATGCAAACAGGTCAATAGTAACTAATTGTAATTGTATTCACTGGTACTCTTGTTCTCATTGTCATATGTTCTCTGTGATATTAACAAAGTTAAATAAGAACTAGTCTTATTAGGTTATGTTAATTAATTGAGTGAATGATGTTGTTATCATGAAATTATGTTATCATGATTATCATTCCATGCTACTTGTTCTTCTTGTAATATGTGTTGAGTTATAAGGTTAAGTATTATAAGATCTAGTCTTATTACACTTATTTAACTATTGTATTGAATGATGTAGTAAAGATATATTATCTTTATATCATTCTTGTGTTTTGCTCTTGTAATCATGTCATCATGTTTCCTTGTAATTGTTGTAATGTCATTTCTTGTAAGAATAACTAAGTGTTGTAAGAGTTAACTTACTACTAAGTTATTCTATTGTATCGATGAGTTCTGATATTAAAAATATCATCATCATCTTACCTTTCCTGTATTCTTGAATTCAAACAAGCATGCATACAATGATTTATGATAATAAGCAATTTAATATCAAATAACCAAAGTATTAGCAATATGTAAGCAAAACTTTTAAATAAATAAAAGTAAAGCATGTTTCTCAGCCCCGAGAGTTTAAAATCAATAAAGATTAAAGAAAAGGGGCATATGAACTCACCTTGTATTTGTTGTGTTTGACTTAGCTTAAACAAGAATGTACGCGCTCTCGATTGTACTTGAGTGTGTTTTCACGATCCTGTATTGATTTAACGTTGTTTGAAACTTGTAAGTGTAAGTTGATAGAGATTTGTGTGTGTGTACGTGTTAGCCATAAATTTGGCTAACACCCATAGGTCTCGGTTTTGGTCATAATTCGGCCCCCGATTCCTACTAGGATTGATCATTATTATCATAACTCTCGGTGTTGTGTGTTTGATCTTTAACTCATTCTTGACTGTTTCCTACTTGTTCCTAACATGTTTGTTAGAAATGTGAGTCATAAACTTTGTAAAATCAACTTAAGTGTATACTTAGGTTGTAGTTCGATCATTCTTGTAATTATAGTTAGCCTTGAAATAATTGTTTTTGTGATTGAAAACTAAGTAGATATCATTCTTTTCAAGCGTGATACCTTTTGTTTAATAAAGTTTATTAACAAAGCCCATCACCTTTGTAGTAACATACTAACATGTTTAGTGTATAATTACCCATATATTACCCTATGACCTATTTATCCACATATTGATTTTACGTTTTATGTAGACCAAATTCCCCCACATGGGCTACTACATGATGGGCCAAATGAATGGATGAGCTAAAGCCGTGGGCCAAAGCAGGAGGTCTGGGCTGATTAAACATAATGGGCCACTAATGGGCCTGAACCAATTTGGGCCAAGTAGAAATGATTTAGGCCGATTGGTTGTGTGGCTTCTTGGACTCAGCATGGCAAAAATCATGCGTGCCCTAGGATTTAGCTGGGCCTTCACTGAACATGCACCTCCACGATGATGACAGTGGCCACATAAATGGTCGGATGGGTTAGCATCAGGTAGAAAGCTCATGGTCGACTGTAAGCTTGTATGGTCGAATGAAAGGGTTGGGTTATTGGCGAATGAAGTGTTCCAGCGAATGACCATCACCGAATGAGTGTGGTTCGAATGAGGCTACTTGTCGAATGGCTAAGGGCGAATGAGGCTGATGGTGCTGGCGAATGAAGGCTGGCGCATGGGGCTTGGCTGACCGAACGAATGAAGGTGGCGAAAGGGGTAGCCGGCGAATGAGAGGTGGGCGAAGGGAGCCATTCGGCGGTTTGGCTCAGTCGGCCGTGAGTCATTCGACCAGTCCAAACCGAGTCCCAACCCTTCACTCAACTTCAACTCACAATCACCTAGGTGTTTCCCCAAGCCATCAGAGTGTTTTTCGTGTATGTAGGGTCGGGCATAGAAGGTTGTTAGCCGGTTATGTTATGGTTCGAGAAAAGGGTTCATGAAACCCTAAAAATTGCTATAATCACAGCCTCATACCTTGATTTCCAGTGGGTTTAACCTCCGATCAGTTGTACTTTCGTGTAGAGGTTAATGAGAGCTTCGTGTAGGTTCAAAAATTGAAGGATTTGGTGGAGAAATGAAGAAGTTATGGAGGAGAGAAGGTTGGAAATGGGGAGGGTTTTTCAAAACCGGGATTTTGAGTTGTGGTGTAGAAGATGAAGTGGGAAATGAGTAAATTTGACTCATTTATGGTTATTTATACCCCGCGGGTGTTCGGGTTCGTTTTTGTTGCTCGGTTCGCGTTTTCGATACGTTTCCGGAAAATTATGCTTAATTTAAATTAAATTAAATAAAAGAAGCTAATTTAATTATTTTGATGAGTTTCAAAATTGTAAAACATTATTTATTGTGTTTTATTAATTTAAAGTCGTTCGTGACGTGTTTTCATTTTCGTTTCGTCAGATCGCGTAACCTTCGCGCGTAATTCGTTCGAATCGTCACCCGAACGAATACGACGATGGTTTTGCCTTCTGACTTTTGTTTTCTACTTTTCAGTCATTATTTCAGAACTCTAAACTCACAGATATGTTTGTGTGAATCGTCACTCACGCAAACACACTGTCAGTTCGTTATTCTGAAATAATACTGCATTTATGATTTAATTGTGTTTCCTCACTGTCGGACTCAACTATACATCCTGTTTTCACATTGTTCTTGTACTGACTTGTCGGTCATCTGATTCCTGTCATCTGTGGACATCAGATCGCCACCGATATGTTTTCTGAATATTGTTTGAATACCGTTGATTCTCCTGATTTGTTGTGTTAACTGTAATTAAGTTTTCACTTAATAAACACAACTGATGTTTCAAATGTACGTTGTACTTACTGTATTTAAGTTTATACAAAAATACGTACAACGATTTCTTGTATTTAGGATTCTGTTAATACAAGTACTGTTTAAACTCACGTATGTACACATAGTATAAGGTGAAAGTACACATACCGTACGGACTTGCCGGACGATCTGGCACTTGCTGTTACAAACATGGAGAAATCACAACACAAATGGACACTTGAAGCATTTGGATGCAAGATCAAGTGGGAGTTCATGGACACAGCACTTGTGTCAATTTTACCCTTAAGAAAGACCTTTTGGCACACTTGTTTTTGGCTAACAAGTGTGACAAGATTAGTTGGCTATGGTTATGCACTTATTTAGTTTATGTTTATTTGGTGGTTGTTTTGTATTATATTTGGATATGCATGATTAACAAACAAATAAACGCGACAAACTAAAACCGGTTCATTAAAATCATTAAAATTGGTAAAATACTCTGATTTTATTAAACATAATGATTTAATAATAAAATGGGTTTTATTATAAAAGAACCTAAGGGTACCACTCATTTGGATGCATACAAATGCAAGGTACACAAAGTTTTCTAAACTAGAATTAATAAAACTATGAAAAATTCCCTTTTAAAAACTAGTTTAACACCATCCTTTTACGCAACACTTGAGTCACTTGGAAAATCTTTGTGGGATAAAGGTCACCTAACCACTTGGAGGAAACTTGTGTTTTAAGGTGGGAATACTATACTTGTGGGATAAAGGACACCTAACCACTTGTGTAAGTGAACTCACATGAATGTGTAAGTTGGACAACTTAATTTGCAAACCATGTGGAATGGATCACCTAACACATTGGTTTCCAAATGGTGTTGATGGGATAAACATGCCAACTAAATATATGATATTTAATCGATCCCATACACTAGAAGTTGCAAAGGGTTGCAACTGTCAAACGTTGACTACCTTGTTAATTTAAAAATGGGATAAAGGTCACCTAACCATTATTTGAATGTAACGTTGGATTCTAGATTTATTTATTTATTAATTGTCATTAAGACACAAGGGGTATTAATAATTAAAACGTAATAAAGAAAGTACTAAAATCAAACTTTGTTAAATTCTTGTAGATGGCCGCAAACGATAACCGGTAATAGCCAATCGCTAAGAGCAATTCTCCAAAGAGAACGTCTAAATCACACAAACTTTATGGATTGGTATCGAAACTTGAGAATTGTTCTCAAGCAAGAGAAACGATCCTACATTTTAGACGATCCCATCCCCGATGAACCCAACGAGGATGATGAGGATGCCAATCTCGAATGGGTTAAATATGTCGAGGATTCCATACAAGTCTCTTGCCTAATGTTGGCAAGTATGACTACCGAACTCCGAAAGGAGTATGAGCTCCACGGGGCTTATGACATGATTACCCAATTGAAGGAAACATTCCTTCAACAAGCAAGGGTAGAAAGGTTCGAAACGGTTCGAGCACTTCATGCATGTCGTATGGAAGAAACCCAATCGGTTTCATCTTATGTACTTAAGATGAAAAGCCACATTGATCGCCTCGAAAGGCTAAATTGTCCCGTCTCGAAAGAGTTGGCAACGGATTTGATCCTCAACTCTTTGTCAAAAAGGTTTGACAACTTTGTCATGAACTATAACATGAACGGATGGGACAAGAGCGTTGGTGAACTTCACTCAATGCACAAAACTGCCTAGGCTGCAATGGGTAAAAAGGTTTTACCCGTTCTCAATATCAATGAAGGGGCTAACAAGAAAAGGCAGCATCCCGAACCTAAGGCAAATGTTGCCAAAGGTAAAGGGTACTCAAAGGGAAAAGGGAAGGGTAAGGCTAAAGTGGAACCACCAAAACCCAAAGAAAAGAAGCAAAAGGTTGCTGCAAATGACCCATGCTTTAAGTGTGGTGAGATAGGACATTGGATGAGGAATTGTCCAGTATATCTCAAAGAGTTGAAAGAAAAGAGGGATGCGAGGCAAACCTCAGGTACAACTTTCATGATTCATATTGATCTTAATGTTATTTCCTCCAACACGTGGGTACTGGATACCGGATGTGGAACTCATATTTTAAATTTGTTGCAGGGGTTCAAAAGAAGTAAGGACTTCAAGAAAGGAGATGTTAGCCTCTTCATGGGCAATGGAGCAACAGTTCAGGTTGAAGCCCGAGGAGACTATACATTAAATCTTCCAAGTGGTTTGGAAGTAATTTTGAGAAATGTTTTGTATGCTCCTAGTTTGACTAGAAACATTATTTCTGTTTCCATTTTAAGACAATATGGGTATGGTTTTAAATTTATTGAAAATGATATTCATGTTTCTTTAAATCATGTGTTTTATTTCAAAGCTATTCCTTTTAATGGTATTTATGAATTGGTTCATGATAATGCATTGAATGATAGCTCATTGTACCAAGCAACCACCAAGAAACTCAAAATGGATTTGAGTGAGACCTATTTATGGCATTGTCGCCTTGGACATATAAACAAGAAACGTATAAAAACACTTCAAGTGAATGGTCTCTTGAAAACGAATCAAAATGATTCATTTGATATATGTTAATCTTGTTTACAAGGCAAAATGACCAAAGCCCCCTTTAATAGAATTAATGAAAGGGCCAAGGATTTATTAGGAATCATACATTCGGATGTATGCGGTCCTTTTAAACCAATAAGTAGGAATGGTGAAAGATACTTCATTACCTTTACTGATGACTATAGTCATTATGGGTATGTGTACTTGTTAAGACACAAAGATGAAGCTTTTGAAACGTTCAAAATCTTTAAGAATGAAGTAGAAAATCAACTCAATAAATCAATTAAAATTCTTCGAACCGATAGAGGAGGTGAATACCTAAGTGATGCCTTTCAAGAGCATCTTAGAAGTTGTGGGATTATATCTTAACTCTCTCCACCTGGAACACCACAACATAACGGTGTGTCTGAAAGGAGAAACCGAACCTTATTGGATATGGTTCGTTCTATGATGGCTAGAAGCACACTACCTTTATCATTTTGGGGTTTCGCTTTGCTCTCCGCAGCCCGTATTTTAAATATGGCACCAACCAAGAAAGTGGAAAGGACACCTTATGAAATATGGCATGGAAAGGCTCCATCGCTATCATATTTAAAGGTATGGGGTTGTGAGGTTTATGTTAAACAACATGTTCCAAACAAACTAGAAGCCCGATCCACTAAGTGTATCTTTGTTGGATATCCTAGAGATTCTATGGGATATTATTTCTATGATCCAACCGAGCAAAGAGTATTCATTGCTAGAAAAGGGGAGTTCATGGAAACTAAGTTTCTCGTGGAGGAAACTAGTTGTAGAACAGTGGAACTTGAGGAAGATCAAGAACCACAACCCGATACACGTTTGGTTGATACAAGCACTCAACAAAAGGTTGTTGAAAATGATCAAATGGTTGATCAAGGTACACAAAACGTTCGTCCATCTGGTAGAATAAGCAATCCACCTGAAAGATATGGATTTTTCATGGACGGATGCTATGTGGTAGATTCGGATGAACCGACCACATACCGAGATGCAATGTCCAATCCAGACTGTGACAAATGGCTCAAAGCCATGAACGTTGAGATGCAATCTATGTATGACAACCAAGTTTGGGAACTGGTTGTACCACCTCTTAACTCCAAATTAGTTGGAAGTAAGTGGGTTTTCAAGAAGAAAACGGACATGCATGGAAACTTGGATACTTATAAAGCTAGACTTGTATCAAAAGGTTTCACTCAAACTCAAGGGGTTGATTATGATGAAACTTTTTCGCCTGTGGCGATGCTAAAGTCTATTAGGATATTATTTGCCATAGCTGCACATTATGATTATGAGGTATGGCAAATGGATGTCAAAACGGCTTTCCTAAATGGACATCTTGAGGAAGATGTCTATATGGCTCAGCCTGATGGTTTCGTCGATCCTAAACATCCCAATAAGGTATGCAAGTTAAAGAAGTCAATCTAAGGATTGAAACTAGCATCAAGGAGATGGAATCAACGTTTTGATGAGGAAATACAAATGTATGGATTCATCAAGAACGCTGATGAAGCATGTGTATATAAGAAAGCTAGTGGGAGCATGATTACCTTCCTAGTATTATATGTCGATGACATTTTACTTTTTGGGAATGACATTCCAACCATGGAAGGTGTAAAAACATGGCTTGGAAGTCGTTTTTCCATTCAGGATCTTGGAGAAGCCATCTATATTTTGGGAATAAAGATCTATAGGGATAGATCTAGGCGGTTGATAGGCTTAAACCAAAGTGCATACATTGACAAAATCTTGAAAAGGTTCAAGATGGAAAATTCTAAGAAAGGTTTGGTACCTATTCAAAGAGGGACAATATTGAGTGCCTCTCAATGTCCAAGCTCAAAGGATGAGCAAGAGAAAATGAAAGGAATCCCATATGCTTCGGCTATAGGATCCATCATGTATGCAATGATATGCACTAGGCCGGACGTGTCATGCGCTTTGAGCATGACAAGTAGATACCAACAAAATCCCAGTAATAGTCATTGGATGGCTGTCAAAAGCATACTAAAGTACCTGAGAAGGACTAAAGATATGTTTCTTATCTATGGATCTGGTGAAGAGGAACTCGTGGTAAAGGGTTACACGGATGCGAGTTTTCAAACCGATAGAGATGATTCTCGATCGCAATCGGGTTATGTCTTCATTCTAAATGGAGGAGCTGTTTCTTGGAAAAGCTCAAAACAAGACGTGGTAGCATTGTCCACTACAGAATCGGAATACATCGCTGCTTCAATAGCAGCACAGGAAGCTGCTTGGTTGAAGAAGTTCATATCTGATCTTGGGGTTGTTCCTTTCATTCAGGATTCCCTAGAGATCTTTTGTGATAACGAGGGTGCGATTGCTCAAATCAAGGAACATCGTGCCCATCAAAAGACGAGGCACATTGAACGTAGATTCAACTACAGAAGGGATGAAGTTGAAAAGGGAAAGCTGTGTATTCGCAAAGTTCACACCGATCAAAACATTGCGGATCCACTCACGAAGCTCCTTGAAAGGCCAAAGCATGAGGGTCATACTTGTGGCATGGGACTTTGGTATTCTAGTGATTGGATTTGATCATATGTCGTACTTAAATGTTGGAAACTTTTGATTATTTGAATGAATTATTTGGTTATAATGTTTCATATAATATTCCAATTTTGCATGTTTAATCCGTGAATAAGTTAATTATTCTAAATGTCCGTAGTCATTCATACTTGTGGGAACAAGCATGAGGGTAAGACTATTATGAACCTGGATTGGTGGATATCCATAAGGTATGAATATAAAGCAAGGGTTGTTACCAATGTTCATGGATATTTGTGAGGTACAAATATTGGACTGACCCACTCTCAAACATTACTGCATGGAATCTTAATGATTTGATCATAAGTAAATTTGAGTAAAGGTGAATATCGTTTGTATCCTCAGACCTGAGATACATATTGGGTCTTGATATTCATCAAGTATTATACCTTGACTTAGTTCTTCGCTGTTCTGAAACATGGCAGTACATAAGGCTAAGCTCAGGTGTGGTACAAGGTGATAGTGATAGACGTATGTAGTCAAGATGGAATTTGTCCCTCTTATTCGTTGAGAGTAAGATGTCTAAGGCCTGTTAAAGTCAAATCATAGGAGAATGATCACTCTATGTCTCTAGATTTGGACATGACATCTGTGACAAAAGGATAAATGATTGATTCATCTAAAACATTACAAGTAAGGGACTTAAAGAAGATGATGTTATTGAATGGCACTTAGTCATACGTATTAGGGGTAGTAAACCGTTGCTAGGCGGTATTTACTGCTTGCATCAATTTTCTATGTATCATGTGCAAGTGGGAGTTTGTTGGTTCTATCTGCCCAAGAGACATAATAAATTGATGTGACTAGTATGTTATGATCCAAGTCGGGTCATACCCAATAACTAACTAGACACACACCTACTATATTTGTTTGATTGATATGATCAATTAATTAAATAACAACACTTAGAAAAATTGTGTTTTCTAAATAGAAGCACTTGTGAAATTAATAGATTACTTGGGTAATTTATTTATGAGAGATAACTTTATTTTCTTATTTAATTGGTTAAATAACATTTATAAAGTTTAAATAAAATGTAACAAGTAACTAATTAAATGTCACTAGTTAAAATGGTTTTTACTATGACTAAGTTAGTTAAAAGTAAAATGGTAAAGGTGAAATGGTAAAAGGCAAGTGGGAGGTATCTCATTGGTGAAGAGATGCATGACCCAAGAGTGGTCAATCCCACACATGCTTTTCCACCTTTTATCTAACCAATCAAGAGACATGCATTTATACATTCTCTCATACAAGAATCTCTCTCACACTAAAAACTCCATCATCCTCTCTCTTCTTGTGTGGAATTTTCGGCCAAGAAAAAGAGGAAGAGAAAAAGGAGCTTTGTGGTTCTTCTATGTTGTTCAATCCTAGCACACCTTGGTGTTTGTTGTAGGTTTGTGGGTATACAAGCTTGTGGTCTTCATCCTTTGGAGATTTCATTCAAGAATCATCATCTATTTCAAGAATCATACCCTCTAGAGGAGGAGGTAGTTTTATTGTTTCTAACTATGTTTCTTTGTAAGCATGAACATCCTCATATGGATCCTTTGATTCGGGTTAATCATAAAATGGTTTATGAACGTTTAAAACAAGTTTTAAACTATTAATATCCGCTGCGTTTTTACATTTTAAGTGGTTAAAATGGCTTTGATAAACTTGTTAAAACCCAACAGATCCGACTGGCCCATAAACTGACTGACCAAGCTGTAGCACAAGGAAAGCTACCCAAACGAGGTGAACATCTGAAGCCTCAAGAAAGCCAGAAGAGGAAGTGGGAACCCAGCCACCACCAATCTCATCAACCACAACAACAACAGCGATCTGCACCTGCAAGAGCTTTCACTGCAACCCAACCCGATGATAAGGGGAAGGGTGTGTACCAAGGAAAACACCCTCTGTGCAATAAATGTTCTTACCACCACTCTGGCCAATGCGAGCGATACCGTTGCTTGTGTGGAAGACATGGCCACATGGCCAAAGATTGCAGGTCTAAATTCCCCAGCAACAACAACCACAACCCCAACCACAACCAGAACAACAACCAGAACACTCTTGGGGGTGTTATGAATGCGGAAAACCGGGGCATATGAGGAGGGATTGCCCTCAGTTGAAGAATGCCGGTGGTGAAGCGGCCAAGGGTCGAGCTTTTGTGATTGGCTCGGGGGAAGCCAAGGACGACCCAACATCGTAACGGTACGTTTATTTTAAATAATGTATATGCTAGTATATTATTTGATACCAGTGCCGATAGAAGCTTTATATCTAGTGAGTTTAGTAAGTTACTAGATATTACCCCAACACCACTAGACTATAAGTATACCGTAGAGTTAGCCGACGGTAAGCTGATTGAGACACAACACATCTTTCGAGGATGCGTCATGGTGTTGGCGGATCACGAACTCGAAATCGATTTGATGCCGGTAACTCTCGGGAGCTTCGATGTGGTCGTTGGAATGGATTGGTTATCCACAAACCAAGCTGTGATCGTAGGCAACGAGAAGATCGTACGAGTAAAGTTACAGAACGGAGAACAGATCTCGATACAGGGGGAACGACAGGGAATACCTCTGAACATCATGTCTTGTATGAAGGCGAACAAGTACATTCAGAAGGGATACACAGCAATACTAGCTCTCATCACCGAACAACCGAAGAAAGAAAGGAAGATTGAGGACATCGACGTAGTCCGTGATTTTCTCGAAGTATTTCCCGAGGATCTACCTGGACTACCACCACAACGACAAGTCGAGTTTCAGATAGACCTCACTCCCGGAGCAGTACCGATTTCCAAGGCTCCATACCGATTAGCACCAACTGAATTGCCGGAACTGTCTAACCAGTTGCAGGAACTGTTAGACAAGGGATTTATCAGACCGAGCTTCTCGCCTTGGGGAGCACGGGTCTTGTTTGTGAAGAAGAAAGACAGGTCATTCCGTATGTGTATCGACTATAGAGAGTTGAACAAGGTGACGATCAAGAATCGATGCCCGTTGCCACGCATAGACGATCTGTTTGACCAGTTGCAAGGGTCAAGCTACTATTCTAAGATCGATTTGAGATCAGGTTATCATCAATTGAGGATACAGGAAAACGATATTCCTAAGACTGCCTTCAGAACCAGATACGGACACTACGAATTTCTGGTTACGCCCTTTGGACTAACCAACGCACCCGCAGTATTCATGGATCTCATGAATAGAGTGTGCAAGCCTTATCTTGACAAATTCGTAATAGTCTTCATCGACGATATTCTGATTTATTAGAAGAATCTGGATGAACATGCGGAACATCTGAGGTTAGTCTTGGAGTTATTGAAGAAAGAGCAGCTATATGCGAAGTTTTCACAGTGTGACTTTTGGATTCTCGAAGTCCAATTTCTTGGACACGTGGTTAATGAGCAGGGAGTACACGTAGACCCAGCCAAAATCGAAGCCATTAAAAACTGGGAAGCACCAAGACTCCAACTGAGGTGCGAAAATTCCTAGGACTGGCCGGGTACTACCGAAGATTCATTGAAGGGTTCTCAAAGATTGCCCAATCACTGACATCCCTGACTCATAAGGATAAGAAGTTTGATTGGGGAGAGGAACAGGAAGCTGCTTTCGATCTGCTGAAACAAAAGCAATGCATTGCACCCATCCTATTCCTACCGGAAGGATGTGACGACTTCGTGGTGTATTGTGACGCCTTGAAACAAGGACTCGGTTGCGTGTTGATGCAGCGTGAGAAGGTGATAGCATATGCTTCACGACAAATGAAGGTACATGAGAAGAACTACACGACTCATGACCTTGAGTTGGGAGCTGTGGTTTTCGCCTTGAAGATCTGGCGACACTACTTGTATGACACGAAATGCACTATCTTCACCGATCATAAAAGCCTGCAACACATCTTCGACAAGAAAGAGCTGAATATGAGACAACGAAGATGGGTCGAACTCATCGGCGATTATGATTGCGCCATCAAGTACCATCCCGGTAAAGCGAACGTAGTGGCTGACGCGTTGAGCCGGAAGGAAACAACCAAACACGTGCGCGCACTGCAACTCACAATTCATTATGAGCTACCAAATCAGATCCGGATCGCACAGCAGGAAGCTCTGAAAACGGAGAATCTCACTCTTGAAGCCATGCGTGGCATGGATAATCAAATGAAAGCAAAGGACGACGGAGCTTACTATCTAATGGATCGAATTTGGATTCCACACTACGGAGGATTGAGAGAAGTAGTGATGGACGAAGCTCACAAGAGCCTATATTCCGTACATCCGGGCACTGACAAGATGTATCATGACCTGAAGACAACCTATTGGTGGCCAAACATGAAAGCTGAGATAGCAACTTATGTAAGTAAGTGCCTAACGTGCTACAAAGTTAAAGTTGAGTACCAGAAGCCATCAGGGTTACTGCAACAACCGCAATTACCAATGTAGAAATGGGAGCATATCTCCATGGACTTCATAACTAAACTGCTTAAGACGGCAAGTGATTGCGATACCATCTGGGTTATCGGGGAGCGACTGACGAAGTCTGCCCATTTTCTACCTATCAAAGAGACTGACAAACTAGACAAACTCACTCGGATTTATCTGAAGGAAGTGGTCACTCGACATGGAGTGCCAATCTCGATCATATCTGACCGTGACAGTCGATTCACGTCGCATTTCTGGAAGTCTTTGCATAAGACTTTGCGGACGAGATTGGACATGAGTACCGCTTACCACCCGCAGACGGATGGACAGAGTGAGCGAACCATACATACACTGGAGGACATGCTCCGGGCATGTGTTATCGACTTTGGAAGTAGCTGGGATACTCATCTACCGTTAGTTGAGTTTTCGTACAACAACGACTACCACACTAGCATCCAAGCTGCACCATTCGAGGCACTTTACGGGCATAAGTGTCGATCACCCATCTGCTGGGCTGAAGTTGGAGACAGCCAACTGACCGGCCCAGAGCTTGTGCACGAAACGACGGAGAAAATCATGCAGATACGCAAACGGATGGCGGCAGCTCGGGATAGACAGAAAGGTTATGCTGACAAGCGACACAAACAGTTGGAGTTCCAAGTGGGAGACAGAGTGTTACTCAAGGTCTCGCCCTAGAAGGGGGTCATACGGTTTGGCAAACGAGGTAAGTTAAACCCACGCTACATTGGACCTTTCGAGATCACTAAACGCATTGGCCCGGTGGCCTACGAGCTAAACCTGATAGATGAGCTGAGCAGCGTTCACATTGTATTTCACATCTCAAACCTCAAGAAGTGTCTATCCGATGAAACACTTGTCATTCCTCTTGAGGAGATACAGATCGATGAACAATTGAACTTCGTTGAGGAACCGGTGGAGGTCATGGACCGGGAAACCAAGAAACTCAAACTCAGCAAGATACCAATTGTGAAAGTGCGATGGAATTCGCGATGAGTACCGGAATTCACATGGGAACGTGAAGACCAGATGAAACAGAAGTACCCACACCTGGTCGCGGAACAGACAAACACTGGCAACGCAAGTTCAATTTCGGGACGAAATTCTTTCTAACAAGGGGAGGATGTGACACCCCGTAATTTCCAGGTCAGCTTTAATTTTATTTAAATGTTTATTTAAATGCTTTATGTACATGTGGCACTAGAATTAGTTAAATTTAGTGTGACACGTGGCACGACAGTACGAACACCGACACATGAATAGATAATTCGAGGAATTATCGAGAAACAACACACGTGTCAAAACATACGAACGTTGGTGAACGTCTAGCACATTGCATAGCACAACAATCGAAACTTCACGAAACACTCACACATTGAACTTGGAAGTTCAAACGAGACCAAACGATAGTTCGTAGACGTGAAAACGGTGACGACCGGATCAAATCCATTAAAATAGGCCTATTGGGCTCTCCAGGGGCCCATCGTGTTACGCGGAGGCCCAACAAGAAGCCCATTCGCGGTGCACGGCCAACATCGTGGGGGTTTGACTCCCGAAATCCGCCGCGGTACGCGGAGATTATTTGAAAGCCCTATCGCGTCACGCGAAGCCGTGCCGTCGACAAAATCTTTATTTAACCAAGAACATCATCCCTAGTCTACCTTTTATCATCATATCTCCGGCCTAACACGAAACCTCTCGACTGATTTCATCTTCCACACTCTGAAACCACCATTTTCCACCATTGAAGCACCCTTGGAAGCTCTAAGTTAAGAGATTGAAGCTTGTTAACCACCTTGAAGCTCGAAGAATCGCCATCACCTTGCCATTGCTACGAGTTCTTGTTGTCCAGAAGACCCACAAGCTGCTCCCCTCATCATTCCAGCATCTTTGAAGCTTTGGAAGGTAGTCTTTCACCCCTTGTAGCATAAAACACCCTTTTCTCACTGTTACACACACATGCACGACTTGAAACCCACATGCAAGCACGTATGGTGCATGTACACGATTTTTACTTCTGGGTTTATTGATTTAATTGAGTTTCTTGATGATCTATGATGTTGTGATGGTGATTTGTAACGATCCAAGAAGTTTTGTACGTATATATTACTTAAAATAACGATTCATGATGATATAGATGCATGCATCTATGATCCATGAGTATGGGGATGATTTTGGATGATTGTAAGTATTTGTTGATGATATTAGAAGGGTTACTCATGACTAGATTCGGTTAAAATGGTTAACATGTTGATTTTTTATGAGACTTACTATTAATAGAAACTTTTTATGTATGAAATGATAATGTGAATGATATTTGGTGTCATGCATGTTTATGGATAGCTACTTAGATGCTATTAGGATGATGATAAGGTTTAGAATGTGATCTTGATGATGAATATGGTCATTTTGACATATTTACTATATTTAGTAACTTTTAGTGATGAAATGTTGATAAATGATGAATTTGGTTATGTTAATATGTTTACATGATGCTAAGTAGCGTATTATGATGTTTACAAAGTTACTATATTTAGTAACTTTATTTTTACAAAAACCGATTTGTAAACACGTTGTGTAATTTGAGCTTGCTAAATGGCTTATTATGTTATAGTTTGATTATTAGATGCTAAGTTAGATGGTTTCCGATATAACATATGCTAAAAATGGAAACTTTCCATTTTAGGAAACTTTTGTGTGCCAACATGTTGTAAACGACTTATGTGAATCAATATGACGATGTGCTATGTGTTAACATGATCACGTAGGACTAATGAGCATGCTAGAACTATAAAATCAAAATGCTTTGTGAACTTTCCAAAAATGGAAACTTACTATAAATAGTAAGTTGCCCATAGGCGCGACTTGCGCGTTTTGCACACGACGAGCACTTACACATTTGCTACACGATTCACAACCGTCACACGGTTCACCAACGGGTCATTGACTTGACACGGTCAACTTTGGTCAACTCAAGTCAAACACGGTCATTGTGGACCAACACGGTCAAACATGGTCAAACACGGTCAATGTGGACCAACACGAGCAAACACGGTCATTGTGGACCGACATGGACAAACATGAACAACCGAAGGTTGTTGGACACAAACACGAGTACTAAACACGAACACTAGCATGGTCACTTACACAAACTCACGTACTGTGTACGATATAGGTTTCTGGTGACCGACACGCCTCTCGAGCAGGAGCTTACGCTTATTCCACTTCTTGATCACTAAGGTAAGTTTACGGCCCCTCTTTACTCTTTTTCAAACGCTTTTAAATAGGGGGAGAATACTAGTTACATCGAGTAAAATATTTATTACTGTACAAAAATTTTTGTGTATGCTGGTTTATTGGACAAACATTAAGAGTTGAACTCGTAGCAAGCCCTCACAAAGTCTTACCGTTAATGTACAAACAACGTGGTAGGTTTGAATGGATCCATTAGGGAATGACTAACCCCACGGGGCACTATGTTGACTGGATGTCATAACCCGTGCAAACTCTGACCTAACTTGCTATGTATACGAGACATAGCGGAGGCAAGGCCAAACAAGTCTAGTTCGGTAGTGACGCACTGACACTTGGAGCCTTGGGCTCGGTACTAACATATGATAAACAGCCTGACACACTTTCTTACTATATATGTATATCAAAACATGTGAACTCACCAACCATTGTGTTGACACTTTTTCAAACTTGTATTTTCAGGTAACTAACTGATATGGAACAGGATGCACATTAAGGAACGAGCAATAGGGATCTACATGCATTCTGTTGTGTTATTTTGAAAACAATATTATTCTTGTTACGTACTTTAAAACAATGTAGTGTTTGACAAATATTTATTTTTCGCTGCATATGTCAAACACGTCATTTTCCGCTGCTTAACTTATTATATCATTTTCCGCTGCAAACCATTTTGTTAAGTGTATGTGTCAAACCTTGTATTGTAAACGCATATAGAGGTGTTCTATATGACCATGAGCTATGATTCTAGCCACGTCACGCCCACGTGGACTAATACCACGAGTGGAAATTTGGGGTGTGACACATGTTCACCCGTTGTGGATCTAAGGATCCTTCTTTGTATTTCTCGATGTTCTTCTAATATGTGGAATATTAATGCTACGTGCCACACTTCTTTCCCAAAAGGATTCATCACGATATCCTCATAAAGAGGGGATTCTTTTATCAATCCCATCTTACATGCTTATACTTTGGTGAATATATCCAAGTTTTGGATATTCGAGGATTTTTTAGAGAACATGTTTAAGTATAGCCTATGGGATTCTCCCGAACCTTGAGTTATCATATAAAAGTCACTCGTTAATCGTTCAATAGTTCTGCTACAAGAAAGGTGGTTCTTAAATAAGTTTATCAAATGAGCAAAAGAAGTTATAGAATATGGAGGAACATTCAATAGCCATTTTAAGGCTGGTCTTGTTAAGGTACCACCAAAGGCCTTCATATCACGGACCCATGGTCTTCCATGGATCATGTTGTGCCAAGGTAATGAATATTGACACAAATTCGTTGGAGGGAATTCGCACCTTCGATGTAGACATGTAGTCAGATTTCACGAATGGTGGCTTTAGCTTCTCCGCTAAATCATGCTAAAATCAAAGATTTATAAGTTACCACGGTCTCTGGAATTCCCATTCTTTTCAAGGTCTCTAGTGGAATGATATTGACTGAGCTACCTTTGTCTGTGAGGATCTTGCGTACATAATGATTAGCTACATCTAAATTGTTAACTAAGACATCCTGATGAGGATCCTAAATGTCATTCCTGTCTTCTTCATCAAATGAAACAACTGTGGTTTTTCCTTCTTTTCCTTCCAACAAGTTCTTTGAGGTGTCCTTTGCTCAACAGATAACTTATCTCCTTCCTTAGAGCATAAAAGCCCTCGGTATTATAGGCGAAGTCTTCATTATATACACACCATTTGGATTTCCTTTTTTTGTTGATAGTTTATCATTTCTTCAGGGCCACCTTGATTTTTCATGAAGAAATCGCATAGCAAACAATGATTCAACATATCGGTAGAAAATCAGTATAGTATATCTTAAGATATTCATCCTCCTCTTCATCTTCTTCCACTAAATTGATTATGGCAGTGTATGGCATTGACTTTTATGATTTGTTGAAGGATGCTTCCCATTTCCGTTAGCCATGTTCACCCTTTGTGGATGTAGATACATGTTTTGTCCCTAGTTCGGTTATGTAAATGGCTATCATGTAATCATTCAAAGTATTAATGGAAATTGTCTTTGTATCTAATTCATCATGTTTATGTTTATTGATTATTGATTATTAATGTTTATCTAAGTGTTTGATTTGATTATTAAATGTTTAAGTATGAAAACTGCTCATTCAGCCGAATGACTCTAGAATGAAGTCATTCGGCGAATGAGAGTTGTATCGAATGTCTAAGTTCAGAATGAGCATTCGCCGAATGACTCATTCGAATGACTGCTCATTCGAGCTTAGTCATTCGCCGAATGAGCTGCTTCGGCCACTCATTCGGCCGAATGACTACAGCTTATAAATAGAAGTTCAAATCATTTCAAACCTAACTTTCCAGAGCCATCCTTCTTCCCTAGCACTCCAGTGTCAAAACCCTTGAAGATTTGAGCGGTTCTTGTACTTCCAAGTTCGATTCTCAACCCGTGGTGTTCGATCGTTGCTTCCAAGTTGTTCTTACAGCCTCGGATCACCACGGTTTCTGTTGGTTTCGTTTGGAAAACCCTGGAATAGGATTCCGCACTATCCCAGAGGTTGTCGAGTAGTTTTTCATTGGATTCGGATTGTTTCCGAGCTCCCGATCGGTCCAACAAAGTGGTATCAGAGCTTTGGCTCTTGATTCTACTCGATTTCCATCCAAAACCATCAGATTTGAGTTACCCAAAACCCTGATTTTCGTAACTTCCAAAAACCCTGAGTTTCTTGCTTCCAAAGTTACTATTTCATTGAGATTTCAAGTGTTTTTGTGGTTCATTTGATCTAATTTCTTCCCAATTGGTTAATAATCATGTCTTGAAGTTCTATGCAAAATTTGGTGGTTAGATCTGGTCAAAATTGAAAGATATCGCGATTTTTGTTGTCAAAAACCCCAGATCGCCGAATGACTCTGGCGGCCGAATAAGTTCAGCCGAATAGCCTCCCATTCGCCGAATAGCTCACATTCGGCGAATAGCTCCTTCGCTACCTTCATTCGCCGAATCAGCCTCATTCTGAACTCTCATTCGGCGAAAGACTCCATTCGACTTGCCATTCGCCGAATAGGTCATTCGACACACCCATTCGCCAGTTCTCATACTCAGTCTTTCATTCGTCAGTTTCACCTCATTCGGCCCCCGACATTCGCCAGTTTGTGACTCATTCGGCTGTTGATTCTGAAAATTTTCTAAGTGTTGAATTTCATTCTTCTGATAAATGGAAGATTTAGCACTCATGGCTAATCAAAATCATCGTATTCAGACTCTTTACTGACAGAGAATGAAACTGGAAACTCAAACAAAGCTCCTAAGCTTTTGACTTTGGATGATTATCCTCATTGGAAGTATAGATTTGAGATTCACATCAATGGAGTGGATACAAATCTGTGGATGATGATTGAAGGAGGATACTTGAGGCCTTTAAATGAGGATGGAACTCCTATGCTGGTCACACGGATGACAGAGCCTCAAAGGAAACTATATGACTATGAGAAGAAAGCCTATGCTATTTTGTCACAGTCCATTGCCACTGATATCTTCCATCAGTTTAGACAGTTTCCTTCGGCTAAGCTTCTGTGGGATGCATTGCAGCAAAGATATGAGGGTAATGATGCTTTGAAGAGCATTAAGTCTAAAGCCTTGAAAAAGGAATTCAACAGCTTTATGTATGTGGGAAATGAGTCCCTTGATGAGTTGATTGCAAGGTTTTATCATCTGTTGAGTGAGCTGTTCAACCACGAGGTCAAAACCACAACTCAAGAGAAGATTCAATGTTTGGCAGATGCACTACCTCCAAAATGGGAGTCCTTCTTGATGGTACTCAAGCAAAATCAGATGATGGCTCATATGGACATCAATGATTTCATTCAGAAGCTAAAAGAGCAGGAGATAGAGAACAAATGGAAGGCCAAGAGGGTTGCACAAGTTCAAGATCCTTCTCTATACTACTCCACTCCAACAGTTGATAAGTCTACAACTCATGCTCCTCTGAAAACTGCCTTTGTGTCTAAAGCTTCTGAAGCCCCATCTGTAGCTCAGATGCACTTTAGCCCATCTTCTTCATCGAGCTCACAACAAGAGCATCATCAGCCTACCGCAAGTTTGAAGACAGAGAACTTTGATAAAGTCATAGTTGAGATTGCTAAAGAGCACATGGGTCTTCTGTCAACATTGGTTAGTTCATATGATGGAATGGTTGCTGGTCAGATCGGCAATCCATATCTGACCAATGATGACTACTCTCAAATTGATCCTGATGATATGGAAAGAATTGACATCATGTGGGCATTGGCTAGTGCAGTCAGAAGAGCTAAGGAGTTTGTGAAGAGGACAGGAAAAGACATCAATCTAAACAAGGAGTCCAAGTTTGGATTTGATATGGCTTCTGTTACATGCTACAACTGTGGTGAGAAAGGACACTTTGCTAGACAATGCAAACAGCCAAAGAAAGCTGGAAACAAGAACCCATTTCAGCATCAGAAGTCTGCTCCTGCTAATTCTGAAAGGCGATTAGTTCCTATTGATTCTCCTACAACAGCTGGATCTTCATCTTCTGGTAGTAAAGCCTTGATGGTTCAACAAGATGAAGGGGTAAATTGGGATTTCAGATTCAATGCTGACAAGGATGATCAAGAAAAAGCATGTGTGGCAGAGATTCAGATTTCTGATGACATTGTTGAAGAAAGCTGTCAGGGAGATGTGTTGGTGACTGATGACAAAGCATCAAGTTCAGACTCAGAAAGTCTGACAGATTCTGACACTCAAGAATCTGATGGAGAAGCTGATGACTCTTTAACTCAATTTGCTTTGATGGCAAACTCTTCTGCTTCTACTGATTCTTCTGAGCAGGTATACACTGATTGTTCATCTTCTAAATCAGATTGTTTCAATTGTGTTGATCTTAGAAGCAAGGTCCTTGCTTACCAGAAGCACAATAGTGATCTTATGACCGATCTCGACCTGTGCATTGAAGCAAACAAAGTTTTAAAATCTAATGAAAAGGATTTTCAAAATAAAATTGATCTTTTGAATAGACAACTGCATGAGGCCGAGATCGCTGTTCTGAACAAGCAAGATGCTATAACTTCTTATCTCAATACCATAAATGAGATCAAGAAGAAGTTAGCATTAGTGGAGTGCGATTATGAGACTTTGGGACAGAAACTAAGAGCTATGAGAGCTCTTCGTATATCATTGAGCATATGATCAGTAGGGGTACTGATCAGGGGAAGGAAAGGGTTAACTATCAAAAATGTCCTCCACCAATCCTAAATTCCTTTGTCAACACTCCAAATGACAAGATGTAAAGGATTTTCAAGTTACTACTCCGTTAGTAGTTGATCCACTTAGTCTGAGTGAAAAACAAAGTTCATATCAGACTAAGGATTCAAGGGTGGATGGAATTGTGGAAGATTGGGTTTCTGATTCCGAGGATGAATCAGAGTATTCATCAAAGCAGAGTACTCCTCGGAATCAAATTACAAGTGTAATGAAAGGTGACCCAATCTCCAAATCAAAGATTTACAAGGAACTCTGCTTTGTTAAAGCTTCTCAGGAGTTTGAAGCTGATTGTACTACCAAATCAGCTCAGTTTGGTAACAATGGAAGGAAGGGTTTGGGTTTCGAGCAAGATTGTCAAAAATCAAATGTTTTTAAATCAACGAAAAAGTCATTTTCTGATTTAAAACACTTTCATAAAAAAGGTGTTAAGTCTGTTTTGAGTGTGGTGAACCAGGACACATTGTGAGGTTTTGCCCTCAGTTGATCAGACCTAAGGTTGTCCCTTTCATAACCTTAAAGTCTGCTTTACCAAAACCTAGCAAATCTGTGTCTAAATCTTTTCAGTCAAAATCTTCATTTCACACTCAGTCTAAGGGTTCAGACAAGGGTAAGGGAAAGTTGGAAACATTGGTTGTTCCAAATGAGGTTAAAGTCAATCAATCAAAACAATCATCCATTTATCTGAAAACCTCTTTTGACAAAAAGGCAATTTGGAAAGTTAAGTCATCTGAGGTGTCTGTACCACAAATTTCAGATAAACCTATTCCTAAGGGAAAATGGATCGATGTTTGGATCCGAGACTCAATGGGTCAACCCAAGACCGTAAAGGCTTGGGTTCCCAATGTAAACTGATATCTCTTTATTGTGCAGGTTGCCCCAAAAGCTGGGATGAACAGCAATTGGATCGTTGATAGTGGGGCTTCCAGACACATGACTGGTGATATTTCGCTGCTCACCAATGTGAACGCAGTTCGAGGTGGATATGTAGCCTTTGCTGGAGACAAGGGTGGTTTTATTACAGAGAGGGAATCTTGACAAATGACAAGTTTCGTTCGACAATGTCAGATATGTCAAGCAATTGAAAAACAACCTCTTGTCAGTCTCTCAGATCTGTGACAAAGAGTACAAGGTTCTGTTTGATGATTTTCAAAATGTTAATTCTAAGCAAGGTTTTGTGAGATACCTGAAGATTGGATTTTGATGTCTGCTCCAAGAAAACAAGACTTGTATGTTCTCAACATGGCCACAGCTTCAACTACATCCTCCACAGCTTCATGTTTTATGACAAAGGCAAACTGAGAAAGATTCAATCATTTGGCATAAGAGGATGGGCCATT